>BSBK01001448.1:0-422500 GCA_027943335.1 Chamaecyparis obtusa
TATATATATGTGTGTATATATATATATATATATATATGTATATATGTATATGTATATATGTGTATATATATATATGTATATATGTGTATATATATATATATATGTGTGTGTGTATATGTATATATGTGTATATATATATATATATATATATATATATATATATATATATATATATATATATATATATATATATATATATATATATATGTATATATGTATATATGTATATATATGTATATATATATATATATGTATATATGTATATATGTATATATATGTATATATATATATATACACTAATGTTCACATTTCATACTATTAAAGGGTTAGTTTTAAGATAAAAATATATACATATAAATTTATATGTATATATCATAAAATTATTATATTTTTTGTTAACAGTATCTTTATGTTATATATATATATATATATATATATATATAGAGAGAGAGAGAGAGAGAGAGAGAGAGTAAACTAAATTTTATTTTTTTAAATGATAATAAGTGATTTATAAAAAAATTGGAAAGGACTGTGTTAACAAAAGAGAAGGGAGGGGTGGGCTGAATTAACCCCATCTTCTCTCCCACCGTGGTCATGCGTAGTGGCTACCAACCACTATGTGAGGCACAATGGCTAGGAGCACGTATACCCTGGCTCCCCATGACCCACCACATGCGTGTGCTTTGTCGTGGTGTCACCGCTTGCGGCCACAACCGTAGGTCACGTGGCCTCTACTGTCGCCTCTCCAAATCCCTCCACTAACCCTCTTTTGTGTGCACATGCCTGTGTTTGGCCCTCGGCCCTGTGTACACATGCATGGGTTAAATAAATATATTATTATATAAAAACAGACCACAACATTATAATTTAAAATTCAAAAAATAAAATAACGGAATGTAACCCTTAAGGTATTTCATGAAAATTCATGGGCCTATGTTTAGAATTTTCATTTCAATTAAGATTAGATTTAGATTAATATTTTAATAATATGGATTTCAAGGAGTTATGTGTTTTAGTTGATAGTTATTTTCTTTGACTAGGAGATTTTGGTTCTAGAACTAATAGGATTTCCTAGGGGGATAATATTATTCATATGAATTTAGAATTTCATTCAAATAGAGTTTTGACTTTACAATTAAACTTGTAGTTTGGATTTTCTAGGGGATTCTAGAAGACCTTGTAGATAAGATATTGCAAATTGGTTTTATAATATAATACTTAATTAAATTTGAATCTAATTTTTTTTGAAACATTTAATTAAGATTTAATAAAGGGAATTAATTGCTTATATTGGTAAGTCAATAGCAATATGGATAAAATTAATTAATGATGATTATTTTATTATATTCCTAAGACTTATTTAGAGGGTTGGAGACAAAATGACCTTCGAGTTTTAATTGTTTTATACTGGTTACCTATTATTGATTAAATTAATAACATCTTAATTGAACTTAATTATTAATATAATTATTTGATAGGAAAGCTAGAATTCACTTTAAATTATTGAGCAACCTATGTTGCAGCAAGATAATCAACCATTTATCACATCCCATATTTAAGGGATTGGTGTTGTCTTTTAGTTAAATCAATTCAATTAATGGATCTATTATAGTAGATTCATCTATATTAGAAGTATTTTAAATTTATATTAATTTGCATTTTAATAAATAATTAGTCATATAGTCTAGTCAAACCTTTGATTAGTAAACGAATTGGATATCACTTAAGGGATTAGACCTTTACCAATTAAGCTTAAATATTAGACTTGGTCAAACTCTCTATCACTTGATGTTCAGATCACATTCAGATTTCTCATACTTTTATCATTTAACATCGCTAACCCTGGTTAGTCAGATAGTTGCACCTTAGATAAATGACATTAGGTCACATTAGGTTTTGACCCATTTGTAGTATTGGTCAAACCTAGTCAACTAGCTCTTGATTTCTCCTAACCTATTCTAAACATATTCTGGTTGGCATGGACTTTGATATACATAGTGGCATATGTGTGTGTAATTATAGTTGAACAATAGGTTTAGAAAAAAAATTGTAGTTGTGTTTTTCTCTATTTTTAGGCATTACATTCACTAGTCATTTTGAGTTGATTTACTAAATGTTGTGTGGATTTTGGTACTTCTTAGTATTTAAAAACATTCATCATTTATTTGAAATAATATAAGATCTTTTAAGAGTAATAAAAAATAAGATACACCAAGGTTTGATTGATAACCACTATGAGAGCATCATAGTACCATTATTAGATCATGTCATCCTAGGTCCATTTTACACTTGCTTGTTAGATTTGAATCTTTAACTCTAAATGATAAAAGGAACCCATCCAACGCTATGAATAAAGATAATTTGACTCTTTTAATTTATCAAATTCAACTCATAACAATCAATTTTGAAAGATCAAATTGAACATTTAGCAACAATCTAGAATGTATTAGACTTGTCAAAAAAATGGTGTCGTTGAGGGTAACTGCAATAGTGCTAGGGCTTTTGAACCTTGTTGCTAGTGCTTATGTGTAGAGCCAAAGGGAGATTGCTTGTAATGGGAAGGTGGAACTAGAGCAATATGTGTCGAAGGGTAAAGGATGAACATTGTTGTTTGTTGCAAGGAAGAAGGATCTGAACCATGTGCTAGAAAAAAAACATCATTGTTGAGGGGTGATTAGGCATGTGCAGGATTCGTAGCTAGAGTAGCAGCTTCCTTTGCTAGGGCACGTAAGGCTTCTCGTGAGACCGTTGTGAACAAGGAACCTATGAAATTTTTTGGTGCAGAGGCATCTACTCTAGGTTTTAAAAATGATGCCCCCACTCATAATCACAATAAGGAAAGTCATAGTCAAGGTGAGGGTTTGAATAGACATGGGGAGTGTACCATAGAGAAATATGTCACTGTGGATTTAGATGAAGAGGTGGGAAATGGAGATGGTTCAAAATGAAGAAGTTTTCTCAAAGCATGGACTAGTAGGAAGGTTAGGGGCAGGTGGCCAAGCCTAAATGAGCTTCATAAATAGATTACTAATTTTTTGGGAGTGCATACTGGATGGGGTAATGTTCAAATCTACCTAGTGGCTAGGGGTTTCTTCATTGTGGTGTTTAAAAAGGCTCAAGATGAGAATTTTTTTTATGTGACTACCACTAGTGCTGGGAAGACAAGTTTCCTTTAATATTGAAGCTACAACACCTTTTTTTCTTGCATGATACTGAAGTTTTTGATAAAGATCCCATTTGGGTAAGACTCCCTAATCTTCCCTTATATTTCTGGTTGGACTCCTATCTTGAGGGCTATTGGAAATATATTGGGTGATTTTCTTATGGTGGATGATGAATCTTCAAATATTTTGTATTTCCACTTTTGCCCAGATTTTGGTAGAAATGGACACTACTAAAGGCTTCCCATAAATAATAAAAATTAAGACCCCAAAGGGTTATTGGCAGCAACCTTTGGATTATGAAGGATTTCCTTTCAGGTGCATAAGATGTTTTAAAACGGACCATATAGTTAATCAATGCACCATACCAAAGATACAGAGAAAGAATACTTGATGAAAGGATGTACCAATCATTATACAATGGAGAAGAAAGATGGGAAGAAAGCAAGGAAGATGGATGGTAATCAACAAAATTACTCTTAGGATATGGTTGGGGAAAAGCTGCATTGAGACTCTGTTAAACCAAATCTGAGAGTTCCCCAGCATTAAACAATGTTAATGCTGTTGACACTGTGGGCATTGAGGTGTTGATGCAAAATAATACCCCTAAGTTATGCTAGAATGCAGGGAGAAAAAAAAGGCTTCTATGATCATGTGATAAAGCGGATGAAGTTGAAGAGGTAAACATCTGCATCAACATCCAGTAAGAGTGGCTTGGGAGTTGGAAGTAGATGTGAGGAAAAGCTAATGGCATGGCAAGATGAGGCAACCAAGGTGGAAGGTGGTTGGGAAATAGTGAAAGGGAGAAAAGGGAAAAATGAGAAGAAATCATTTGACATGATTCTCCGCTCTCAGAAGAAAGGTAGAGACAAGAACAATTTGTGATGGCTTTATTGAATTTGTTTTTATTGATGTTTTATTGTGTGTTCTTGTTAATGGGCTTCTTGGGGTTTCCTTTCATTTGGGGAGATGGCTCTCCTAGATGTAGCCATCCCTGGTTTGGGACAAGTTCTATCCCAGTTAGATTAATAAAATATAACTTGTTATCGAGAAAAATAAATAAACAATCTAGAATGTATTAGATAATTCTTATGAGTTAAGGCTCAATTTCATATAAAAGATCACCTTCACATTAATAGAGATTAGCTACCCTACACATTAATAGAGATTAGCTACCCTGCACATTTAACTATAATGATAAACAATAATTTTTTTAAATCAAAAAGTTTTGCAAAATTATATAGAAATGTAAATATTAAAAATTTATTTTTAATATTATGTAACATATTTTCTATCATTCAAATTAATTAAATATTATTTTTTTAATTTAATGTTTATATTTATTTATATTAATAATAACAATTAATCTCATATAAAATTAATTTAAATTACTTATTTTTATTTAATTAATTAACCTAAATTTATATAAAAGATTATAAAAAAAAAAAAAATTAATTTTTTTACTCTATAAAGATAAGTATTTTCTATTTATTGTATAACATCTACAAGTGTCATGATAAACAAGCTGATATACTCTTTCACTTTTTGAAGATATAAAGACCATATATCTATTGAGAATTTTATATATGCTCAATTATGTGAGATGACGAGTAGTTCTACTTGTTTATATGGCCTATCCACCCCCAACAAATTTGAATGTAACATAACATAAGTGGGACAAATGGTTGGTACGTGCCCTTATCCTCAAAAGGATGATTTATATTCCAATTTTGTCTTTTAAAATACAATATATTTGAATTAAAATTTTAGGTTATAAACTATTGTGATATATTTTTAAGTGAAATGAAATTATAATAAGATGTAAAATGATTTTATTAATTTATTTGATTTTATAAGATAATTATTCTATATTTTTTATTTTTAAAAGTGATAAATATTTTTATGGAGAACTTTATTTTTAAGATAATTATCAATACCATCATACGATATTAATATAAATAATTATAAATGATTATTTTATATATATTATTTGTTATGATTTAATTTTTTAATTTTAAATTAATTAATAATAACATTTTTACATTATTTTTTTTATAAAAAAATATAGAAATATAATACCAAACAAATATTTATAACTTATAAAACATATTGAAAATTTTATATTCATTGATTTAAATGTAATTAATATATATTTTTATATTAGTAAAAAATAATGAGCTAAATATTAATGTAAATTTTGTTGTTTAAAATACATTAAAAATCAAAGAAACAAACATTTAATCAAAATTAAAATCATAATAAATTTCAAATTTCAAATTTGTAAACAAACAAACACAATGAAGCTATGAAGCTGTGATAACTTTAAAAAGTATTCCCATGATTTGGTGAATAGCCTATGTAAACTATATTCCCTCCTACCTTAATAAATGAAAGCCATGTTTGGAAGTAAAGCTTAATAAAATGTTTATAGTTGGTACCAACTTTTTGTACCCATCCAAAGAAGGTATATTCCACCTAAATATTTGTGGCACATAACTAACATGCGTACCTTCATGGACATTGGAGCATCTATTCAAATCTTCACGTGCATGGACCATTTATGTACCTCCAAATCCTTTGAAAAATAATGCAGAAAAAGATAAGAGATTGAGATGTTATCCATTACTTATTAAAGAAATTTTATGGCATCAAGTTCAACTAGTTATGAGTTATAGATCCTAATGTTCCAACTAATCAGATTAGTTAATTTATTAAGAAATGTCAATAATTTTGATGCTGAGATTTTGTTTTCCCACATCCATTCCTGACACACACAGAAAAAGAGTAATAAGAATAGTCTAGATATTCTAGATATTTTTCGTTGTCACTGTTCACATGTTTTATTAATTTTCCTTAAGCACAGATATCTTTTCTTGAAGTTTAATTGGTGGAAGTTGCAACAATTCTTTTGTATTCTAGATTCCTGTAAGAGAGGAGGAAAAACAATGCATATTGAAATAATAGCTAACTCTCATATCACAAACTTCCATATTCTCTGCACATAACAATCAGATACATTGAAAAAGAACAGACATTGATAACAATGTGGACACACTCCACTTGTTCTAAGCTTGATGGTGGGTGAAAGTCAAATCTAACTACAAAAAAAGTTGGTCCAACTTTCCATCGGGTTTTACTCCATGCTCTGATAGATAGGTTTGTGAGTAATAACCCTTATTTTTAAGATCAATTGGACACTTCCTAGAACAGTTCCCCTATTTTTACAAACAGATGCCAAAATTTGTGTACAGTGGTATTGAGCATGTACCATGGCTTCATAAACCTTTCACACTAACCAGAACAGCAGCAGCAACTTCCACCAATGGTATGCAGTCCTATATGACAGCAAACAGACTCTTGTTTTATGAAATTCCCATTTGATGAAGTTGCCTCACCATTGTAGAAGATTTCATCATTACAAGAACTGAAGGTCACTGAAGAAGCTGAGGCTGCAGTACAACTGCCTTGGGCTGTATTCAGGGATGGTAATGTAATTGACAGTTCAAGATTGACATTATCACCATCATCATCTAGTAGTGAAGTGGGATAATTGGAAACCATTGAAGATGAAGTGGCCTGCTGCTGGAAAAAATCAGTGAATGTCTCTGCTGCTACATGCCTGCTGGGCTGTTTGTTTACATGACATGGAGTGTTGTCATTGGATGAAGAGGAGTTTGATGCAGATGTGGCCATGGGGCAATGGGTATAAGGATCCATTCCCTTCTCTAACAGCTTCTTCTTTATATGTGTGTTCCAGTAGTTCTTTATCTCATTGTCAGTTCTCCCTGGCAGTTTCCCTGCAATTAAGGACCACCTGCACCATAAAAGGTAAAAATACTGTCACAATGGTGGCCTAGAAACATCATCAATGCTTGCTCAAACTATTCAATCCATAAAAACATAACTGCATCAAAAAGTTCTAGGTAATTCATAAACCTTGTACAACAAATTTGCTATTATTGTGTTTGTTAGCCAACTAGATTGGACCAGCCAGGACAGACCAACCAGTCTTTATATGAGCACAAGTTAAAGGTCTCAAACAAGGTATACCCAATACAAAGTGGACAAAAAGTTAGGTGTATTGAATATGGCTGGCTTATCAGAATGGTCTGGAGTAAAACATCATGCTATTGACGTCAAATAAGACTTTCCCAAGCCTAGGAGAATAATAGGTCACCATGTACAAAATTTTATCTAAATTTGATGGACAAAAAGCTCATATAGCTTTTGCAGAAAGAACCCACTTTTAACGACTTTGTATTTCAACCAACCAAACCAGATGGCCTAACTGTAACTCTGAAACAAACTTGGATCATGGGTACTTTTGAGCCAAAAAGAAAAAAAGATTGTGATGATGAAAGAAAATGACAGATTACTCACTTGTTGCCCAGAATAGAATGGAGCTTTACAATAAGCTCATCTTCTTCTGGGGTGAAATTGCCCCGTTTAAGATCAGGGCGAAGATAATTTATCCATCGAAGCCTGCAACTCTTCCCACAACGCTGCAGTCCTGCCAAACAAAACAAAACAAAACAGAAAGAACAAATTCATACGTTACTCAATCATCTCTCAAGCAAATAATGGTAGAAGCTTGCCATACCATGAAACTCATTGACCCTAAAAAAAACATATTCAGTAAAGATTATGGAAACCTAGTCCTTGAAAGCACAGATTTTTTAGAATATTTTTCATATAGTGTTTAAACCCAGAACAATACTGCAAATCAACACCAACCAATCTTAGATCAAAGACTATAATAGTAAAAAACATCCATTTCCTTCCCCATATACATAGTTTCTTCACAAGCTTTTCTCCAGATATCATAGACAGTGGCAGCTTAAATTTGCTAGAAACATCTGTCTACTTTTTCCTCAAAAACAGGTTTTTTTAACAGAAACTTTCCATTTAAGTGCTTAGAAAAGCTTTTCTGACATATTCTATGGTCTCTTCACTTTTGACACGCAATTGGTATTCTGTTATGTACATATAATCCATATTATTTAAAAGGGGAATAAACATTCATCAGTTATAAGCAAAATCATTATTCAGTCTTTAGGATGTACTAATACATTAGTTACAGTAAATGAAGATAATTTATGCAATGGTACACCCTAAGAATTGAATAGCCATTTCTGTTATAAGTTCTACAATTAGAAACCATCCATTTCCTCTGTGAAAACAATTCTAAGAGCTTAGAGTCTTTCAAAAACAAGGATTTCCTTCATGCATGGACAAAGTTATTGAGGAATTTGTAGAGAGATTGTAAACCTGCTGCCTTTGGGAGAGTTCTCCAACAGCCTTCACCATGGGCCTGAATGTATGCAATGAGAGTTTCATCCTCTTGCTTACTCCATGCTCCTTTGTTGGTGTGGGCTTTTTCACAGCAAGGAGATCTCCCCATGATCAACAAGTGCAAGTGCAAGTGCAAGTGCTAAGTTATTGATCTGATCTTCCTCACCATTCATTAATCTGCTGTGCTGCTGCTCCTTATTATTAGGTGAACTATCAAGTACTCCATCAAATCAGATGATGTGTTTAAAAGGTCTGTGTGTTCGCTCAAAGTCAAAGAGTAGAAGTTCTATCAATGCTTAAGCTAATCTTTTTGTTGGGTCGGCCAAGTCTCTGTCAGAATTAAGTGAAATCTTTGGGCTGAGAGCAAACACATGGCTGTCCTAGGGTTCAGGTTAGGCGCATAATTATTTGAATTGTGGGGCCATGAATAAGATTATGTACTCAAGGGAAATAAAAATTTGGATTTGGTAACAATATCAAATCTAAGCCTTCACCTGTGCATTCTCTTTTAATTGTTTTTGGGAATTTGAAAAAGTAAAATTATATATTAATTAGAAAATCATTCCTAAATAAATGGCATGGTTTTTAAAATTGAGCTTTAACTTTTTATGAGAAAATTTTAGCTTATGTAGTTATTAATTTTAAAATTTTAATAATATTTAATAATATTAACATTAAAAACAGGGATGTGTGAGGTTCGATGATAGAGATCCTCTTCTTTATGTTGGCACTGCTCTTGCAACTTGAAGGTTTATAAGTTTTTTTGATGAATAGTTTGTGATTTCGACCTTGTGTCGTGTGAACTCTCGTGGGATGATCTTGTATCTCCGCCCTGTTTATATTTTTTTTAATAGAAATGGAACTATTTATCAAATAAAAATTATACTTATTAATGTAGTATTTAAAAATAAATAATAATCAAATATTTATTTTAAAATTTAACATTGCTCATTGTAGTCAATATGACTTAGTATTGTCAAGATTAAAAAATAAAAACCTTAAAGTTAGATACCATTTAATATTATCAATATTATTATTAAAAGATATAAATGAATTTTATATATATTTAATTATTAAGCTAAATATTAAGAAAAATCTATAAGTATAGTCAATCCAAAGTCTAGGATTTATTATTACTTTTAAACTCACATGATTTATGGTCCTTCCAAATCACAATTTTCATTAACTAAAGAAGTATATTAAATGATATATGCCTATGTATTACTTAGAATATGGTAGGCCTCTTATGCTACAAGATTCATGTCTTAGAAAAAATGCTAGAAGTTGGTAAGTTTGATGCTCTTAAGGTCAACATTTTTTTCTTTAAATACTTTGGTAAAGATGGTCCATTCTACATTAGTTGTTTGCTTATATCCAATAGTTTTATTGTGAAATATTGAAATAAGGTAGTTGACTTGTCTATTTCAATAATGGGTAAATGTATGGGAAAATGAATGAGAGACTGTGAGTTCATGTGATAAAATATAGTAGTTCTTCAAATCATATTTTCAAAGTTGAAGACTTGAATGAATCACATTAGACTTAATTTAAAGTTATGTTGTAACAATAATTTTTTACGCATTAAGGTAACAATCAAGTGTATTTTTTTATATAGATCATATAACAAATTGAAAGTACTATTTCTATAAATTTGTATGTACTCATTATGGAGTGTGCCACTCATAAATTTAGCTTATGCACCAAGAATCTATGATGTGGATACTTGATTGGTAAAATTTCAAATTAAAAATATGTGTCAAGTTCCTTACATTACTTAGAAATTGATCATTAAATAGATTGAGTGGCCTTCATTCTAGCATAGGATCATGCATGATACACAACAAATAGTGTAGATAAAATATTAGATGTAACCTTGAACACAATTCTTCATCCATAGTAGTGTGTCCTACTATTGGGCCACAAGTGATCTGAATTATGAAATCAGATTACAATACCTAGTGTGATACCTGCAGTATTGTTAAGTTCAATGTAAAAACCACGAAGATTAACAACAAGATTGCAAGCCAAAAAGTGATCCATTCTATTCGAAATTAGAGTTTATACAAATTTGATGAATCCCAAGGGTCGCTAGATACTCTTAAGGTCAATTTTTTTTTTTCTTTAAATACTTTGGTAAAGATAGTCCATTCTACAAGAGTTGTTTGCTTATATCCAATGGTATTATTGTGAAATATTTGAAATAAGGTAATTGACTTGTCTATTTCAATAATGGGTAAATGGATGAGAAAATGAAAGAGAGACTATGAGTTCATGTGATAAGACATAGTGGTTCTTCAAATCATATTTTCAAAGTTGAATACTTGAGTGAACCTTATTCGGCTTAATTTAAAGTTATGTTTTAACAATATATTTTTATGCATCAAGGTAACGATCAAGTGTAATTTTTTGTATAGACCATATGAAAAATTGAAAGTACTATTTCTATAAATTTGTAGGTACTCATTATGGCATGTGACACTCATAAATTTGGCTTATGCACCAAGAATCTATGATGTGGATATTTGATTCGTAAAATTTCAAATAAAAAATATGTGTCAAGTTCCTTACATTACTTAGAAATTGATCATTAAATAGATTGAGTGATCCTCATTCTGTTGGCAAGTTGACTACACTGGTGTATATGAATTAATATAGTGTTGTCATTATGGCAACAAAGTCATATAGTGTTTTGGAGTCAACGCACTTGATGAGAAGATTAGATATTGGCTAAGTGTTGAAGACTAGACGGTGTACAGAGTACTTGAAGATCAAAGCATCAGCGCACGTGCATACAACAGAATTATGGTATGCACCCTAGAAGTTAAGTTGGTAACATCATATTCATGCTAAGTATAAGAGCGCATGATCAGAAGATTCAGTATGAGGAAGATACAGAGAGTTCAAGTTGCATAGACAGTGAATGCCAGAGAAGAACAGAGCAAGCCGCCGACTGTTGGTATTTTGGTTTGCAATTATATTATTATGTTGTAAAGGCTATGTGCCTATTGTAATTAGGTTTTTGACATGTAATTATGTTTGTTTGTAAACACGTTTGAGCCAATTCAATTGGAAGCATTGTATGTAATCAGTTAAAGGGTCGACCTAGTTATTTATTTTGTATGCACATATAAATATCAGATGTGCCCATTGTAATGTTTTAATGAGTATGAGAGTTGATATAGAGTTGAGATAAGAAAAGCAGAAGTATGCAAAGAGTTGAACACTTATTCACCCCCCCTCTCAGTGTTCCCATTCCTAACAATTGGTATCAGAGCTCTGGTTCTCAGCAAAGAAGTTTAACCACTTGAGGATATCATGGACAAAGCAGAAATGAAACATCTGAAAAGAAATCTTGAAGCTACTCTTGAAGACCTGGACAAATCTGAAAAAGAAATTGAAGAACTAAAAGAAAAAGTCACTGATGCTCAAGTTGTCATCAAGAGGCTAAGAAAAGACTTGAAAGAATGCTCTACCAGTGATTTATGGATAATGATCAAGAAGCTGAATGAAGAAAATTCATCCCTGAAAGAACAAATTGAAGAATTGGATGATAAGATAACCAACAATCAAGATGTCTATGATGAACAGATCAAAGAGAACCTTCAACTGAATGAAGAATTGAGGCAAGCAAACATGGAAATTTTGGAACTAAGAAACAGAAAAGAAATCTTGGAATCTGAATTGAAAGAGGCAAAGAATCACATTGATAAATTGCACACCAGTTCTGATCTGATAGAATCTTAGTTATATGCAAGAAGACTTAAAGGAGATACTAGCTATATTGGATACAATGAAGCACAAAACCAGATTGACAACATGTGAGAAAGAATGAAAGCACCAAAAGAATCCACAGATGCTAAGGAGACTAGAAGTCAAACTAAAGATCATGTTGAACCATCCAAGAATGAGCACAAGCCAGTAGATCGAACTTGTTATGCATGTAACAAGCATGGACATATTGCAAGGAACTGTACAAAGGTAAGACCTTTCAATGGTTACTGTTATTCATGCAATAAATTTGGTCATAGAGCTATGAATTATAAGACAAGTCAAAAGAACAAGACTCAGCATAATCAAAGAAATCAAAATCAGCCAAATATAAGAAGTTCTCATAATGTTACATGTCAGATAGGTAACTATATTGGTCACTCAGCTAGACAATGTAAAATGGTAACCCATGTCAATGCATCGAGGAATATAAGGCCTCCAGTTATTTGTCACTCATGTAACAAGGCTAGACACATCTCAAAATTCTATAGATCAAGAATGCAAAGTCAAGAAAGCCCTAAAAAGCCAGAAGACTCAATTCTGGATATCGAAGGAGAAGTCAAGTTT
Source organism: Chamaecyparis obtusa (assembly GCA_027943335.1). Lineage (NCBI taxonomy): Eukaryota > Viridiplantae > Streptophyta > Pinopsida > Cupressales > Cupressaceae > Chamaecyparis > Chamaecyparis obtusa. Next base: position 12,789 of record BSBK01001448.1, read on the forward strand.
ATGAAAGCTTCAGAAGATGCGAGCTTGATTTGGTCAGAGGCAAAGAAGGATAAGGTTGAAGAAAATGTATTGGATGCATCCACAGTGGACGCACCCTCTACATCAGGATGAATGGCCCTTAGGGTCATAGGGGGAGCTAATTTAGCTCTAGACCCCTACGCGGCCAATATACTCACTCTCTGAGTATGTGCCTTTGGACTTAGCCTTTTGGAGACTAGAATATTTTATGTGCAAGAGCGCACTAGCCAATTGCTTATAGAATGAAAGTTAGAAATTTTCAGCGACAGCCCGGTTTATGCGACAAGCATTAATGGCAGAATTTCTACTTTAAAGTACACAAAGTCTGTAGATCTCTCCTTGCATTCAAATTCAGAGTGATTGGAGAGCATAAGAGCCCTATCATTTGATTGTGAAGAATTGTAGATTGATTCATCAGTGATTAGCAGTGCATTTGATCGGTTGCGAAAGCCCTAATCCGTTGCATCGATTCAGAAGTCTTAAAGATCATTTGGAAAGTGATATACAAGTAAGTAATGGCTACTCCCATTATATTTGATGTGGAAGAGAAGAAGAGATATGTGTTTAAGAGGCATCTATTTAAATCCACACTAGATGACCTAAAAGGTGCATTCTCCCACACTCCCATGGGTGTTATGTATGTGGAAGACATTGGGGCATACATGTATTGCAAAAAGGAAGCAATAGGTTTGGACATAATAAGAGCGCACATGGAAACAATGATGAAACCTAATAAAACCTTCATGGATGAGTATGCGTAGTGGAATAATCACGCTATAGTGGAATATGCTATGGCATATGAGTTCTACGAGTCAGATTGGATCAAGATCCTACTCAGCAGGATCCATGATGACCTATTTTGGATAGGTGAAGTGTCGGTCAAGATTACAGGAGACCTAATTCATGAGATGACAGGCCTCTCAAGGATAGGCATCATTCTTCTAGCAGGCAAGGATGTGAGAAAACTTGTTGAGAAAACATGAAAATCAAGGAGTGATAGGTGTGGAATGACTATAGAGCCTATTAAGCAAAATGACATCAAATTGATGTCCATGATAATGGGATACAGGTTCCAGCACACCAGCAAAGTAAACAATGTGTCAATGGCCACCATTCTAGCATCAATAAGGTTGGTAAGAGAGAATGGAGAGTTTAATCTGTGTGAGATCTTGCGCGCATAGCTAATAGACAACATTAAGGCCATCATGCATGACAAAAGCAAGATATTTAGGTTTGGGTCTCTAATAATCTACATGTACTTCCATATTCTTGGAAAGGTGTCTGATTTGTATCTAGACAAATCTATTCCCACAATGCCCCAGATATCTCTCGAGGCATGTACTGAAAGTACAATGAAGGACTACATGAAACTGGAGTTGAAGACATTTAGAGCCAAGATGCAGATGATATATAGAATACCAGAGAGTACTGTAGAGAAATACAAAGATAGCATTTGTTTCATGGTTGAGACTGATACAACATGCATGGAGGCTGTTGAACCAAGAACAAAGTCGATTCATCCACTGAGATATGAAGTGGAAGAGCCTATTCTAGAGGCTTATGCTCAAGTTCTTTTGTCAGCACCTAATGACCCTGATGAACCTAGATGGGGGACTTATGAAGAGAAAACAAGAGAAGTAGATGTTGTACTAAAAAGTGCAGCAACAAAAAGAAAAGTTGTCAAGGTTACTTCAAAAATTTTGAGAATTCATGGAGTGTCTCAAGAAAACCTAGACAAAGCAAGGCAAGAGAAGATTGCTTTGGAATTAGAGAGCGCAGCTGCAACAAAAATAGAATATGATGACCCAAAGATGAAGAAGGTGAAAATTGAGAAATCTAGTGATCCAAAAGGTAAAACTGATGTTACTCCTCCTGCACCCACAACAATAATTGACCTTACGGCTCCACCAGAGTATAGGGCAATGCCTAAGAGGAAGAAAGAGATTGGCACTAATCATCCATCCTCGTGAGTAACAAGGAATAGGAAGAATACTCAAGCACCCCTAGAAGTAAGCTTCAAACCTAGTCTAAGTGTGTTAAGTACAAGGATCATTGATGAAGGCAAGATAGATCAAGTAGGGAAGTTCTATGAAAAGTATAGTGAAATTGACAAGTCAAAAATTCATGGAATGATTGTCAAACATATGTTGAAGTTCAAAAAGACATTCCTAGAACTAAAAACTATGATTCCAGATAATGTGTGGAACATCCTAGAATTCCAAAAGAGACAGGCCATTGAAGAGGACCTAAGGATAAGGGAAAAGACCTTAGATGAAACCCTCCATGTATGCTCGCTAGAAGAGAAGAAGTTATTGTTAGATCTGGTGAAGCCACATCTTAGAACCAAGTCAAGGAGTTTACATATAATGGACAAAAACTATGAATTGGTGTCTAAGAAAATAGAGAAATAATTTGAGAAGGTCTTCATGAACATGCACATGTACCCATCTACTGCACCTACAGCTCAAGTGCCCACAAAGGAATTCAAGGTGGTAGAGCCCACTAATGTACCTATGACAGGTCCCGAGGACTTGGTACCTGCAGTTGAAACACAAATAGAGACAGATAAGTATGCGCCCATAACAGAGTCACTAAAGGATAGCACCATCATTATTGATAATGTAGAGATAGCCATGGCGGCCACAAATAAAGACCTGGACAAGTTTGAAGAAGCTTTTGTGAGTACACAAGAAGCTAAAATTCTATGCGGTGACAACTCACCTAACTTGCAAAAAGAGGAAGTATTAATTGAGGACATAATAACACAAACTCAACACCATCAGCAAAAAAGAGACAAGAGAAAGCCAACTTGACAAGGTATAAAGACCTTCTTCACTTTGAGCTCCACATCACTCAGGCAAGTATACCTCATCTTCACACACATAACTCCCTATGGCAAATAATAGCTTGTAGATATATAATTATGGAATAGCTTCCAAACTTATAGGTAGAAAATACCTCAATGTTTACCAAATCTTATGTAGTATCCCACTTGCATATAGTACGCTTGAAAACTAGAAATAGCCAAACTCCTCCTATCAACATGAAAGGGAAAATATTTTCATTTATATTTTGGATGAATGGATCCCTGAAACACCCCAGATCTCTCGTAGACCAGTGTCTTATCCAGCGGGCAACAAAGTCAAATAAATCTCTACAATATAAGGCTATGAAATAAGAAGACAACATAGTCTAATATGTCTAATGCCTTAGATCAAACATACACCATTGATCAAATTCTACTTAAGAATCCACCTATGTATTCAGATATGCAATTACCTATTCAAATAATTTAACCCTTCCCTTGGAAGAGACCCTGAAATAGATAATACATTAATTAGCATCCACTGAAAGACAAGTTTGAAATACCCTTGATATCTCAACTCATACACATCTGAAGCCAAATCCTAAATCTTAGTTATTCCCTTCAAATAACTCTATTTCAAAATTACAACAAAAGAGACCAAAAAATCCTTGATGCTTTAACCCATGTGATTTAGGAAGCAAAATGGAGACAACTTAATAACAGTATGAAAATGTTGAAATCCCATTCATAAACTAGATTATTGCAATACATATCCTTCTCTAAAAACCAAAAAGGAAAGAAGAACACCCTATATGAAGAAAAGAGGGCATTATTTACAGAAGGAACCACTCTTGGAACCAACTCTAAAAAATTACAAAGAAATTGGAACCTGGAACCTGGAACCCCTTTTCCTAGTCTTGGAAACCCTTTTATAGAATAGGGTTGCAACAAGCTACAAAACATGGGAAAAGTTAGGGAAAAATTAGGTCTTACAACCACTTCAACCACTAGACACAACAAGAAATTAAAATAGAAAGTAAATCTTGAATTTCCTGGGAAGGATTAGATCAAATCTTATTATAATTTTTGGGTTTCATCATCACAGGCCAACTATAGGTACAAATTTAAAATATTTCTTGTTGCAGGCAACAAATTTAATTCCAAAACCATCTAATAGCAAACTTGTGTGTACCAAGGCATGGAAATTACTGACAACCACCATACCCTAGTCGTCCCTCTCAAAGTATCAGTCCTTTGCATTAAACTGGCATGGTATTTCAGGAAACAAATCAGATCACGATGGCTACCTAATACCTTGTTCACCAATTTTCACTTGTAACTATCCTTGGAACAAAAACAATCTGATTTGGTTCATTATTTATGGCTCACTGACTTCAATCTTGTTGGAAAAACCCTTAAACAATTCAAAATTTGGCCACAATGGTTAATTAATCAAGTTTAAAATGCATTTGTTGATCTCCAATCTTTCCCGGCACATCGTGCAGTTCACATAAATTAGCAAAATAGTTAACCAGGCTTGAAATTTATTTTCCACGTCATCATCCTCAACAACCAATCAGGATCAAGTAAACCAGCAACACCTGGCACTGAGGACCCACCTTCTTACCAACTTCATCAGATTGGACACGTGGTAGCAAGTCATGATCCCATGACCACTAATAACCTTGCACCTTTTCATTGAGGCCTTATGCTTATTGTTGATCTTCCCCTAAATCTATCGATCTTTTAACATTTTATAAACCTACGGACCCACTTCTTTATAACTCCCATCAGACGGTTGTCATGAACCCACTATGAATAAAGGTAGGTTACTTTTTGTTTGAGGCATCACGCCCCTCGTAGATTTTTCTTGAATGTAACCACACCTTAAACCACTTACTAATTGGGTTTGCTTGACACTAATTATCGAGATAACCTTAATCGAGCAACCTAACAGATGTTTTCAAACTATGTGGTCCCACTGACAACCGTAGACAAATGGCAATCAGTTGTGATCCCATAATCACTATCCCTCAAGCATCTTTCCCTCAAGGCATTACACCTACTACATGATCATCAAGATCAAACCATCCTTTACTCTCCACCCAAAGTTGTTGACCAAGGTCCCACCATTGCCAGGTGTCAAAAGGTTGTGATCCCGCTATCACTAACCCTCTTGCAAGTTCTCATTAAGGCATTATGCCCACCATCAGATTAAATCTGATATGCATTTCCTTTATCTTTAACCACAGTAAGTCTTTAACCACTCATCTTCTGGAGATCATGTGACAAAGGCAAATCTCACAATCTTTGAACTTTTGTCTTAACCAAGGTTTGATCACGAGAATGAGAGGAAAAGGCTTTCTCAGGGTCGCCAGATGTTTTACTTAACCCAACAAAGATCACGAGATTTAGCGACAACCCTTGATCTTCACCACCATCAATGGTCATCGCATAATCTCCAAATGCTTCGTGACATGAAAAACATTATGAGACTCAGAGATAAATGCCCCGCCCGATCGTTGGATGCTAGATACTTAACTACCAACATTGTGAGAATGGGAGATAGTCGTTACATGTCAAGTCTTTTACTTTGTCGCCAAGTCTCTGAATAAAAAGACTTAACTATGGCTCATCAAGAGATCAGGAGAAAACCGTCGCACCAGGTCTACCATTGGGTTTTGCACTGCTTACCTACTAGGCCTGAAAGACTTTAACAGTTTTAATAAAATACCGGGACTTAGGAAAATGAACATTATTGGGTAATTTAAAATTTGAAGACTTTGGCCCCGCTCGACGATGGAAAGACACGTGACAAAAACCTGACTAAGTGGAATGAAAAAGGTAACGAAGAAATAGAATTGAGGTAGGGTTTTATGGACTTAGACAAAAAAATTTGAAACCCTAGCATGAATAAACCCTATTTCTTCATACCTTGACACGAGATATGGAAAATTTAAAAGATATTTTGCAGGATAAGACCATTTTCAACATATTTTTTCCATGACAAGAAAATGGGCTAACATCACCAATCATGCTCATTTGAAATTCATCTTTTATTTCATTTGAAAATTTCTTACTTGCTTCATCATTATCTCCAAAAATAATATCATCAACAAATACTTCAACAATAAGTAATCCATTATTATTTTTCCTTAAGTACGTATTATTGTCTGCATTACCTTTCTTGAATCCCAAACTGATCAAGTGTTTGTCTAACCTTGCATACCAAGCTCTAGGAGCCTGCTTCAATCCATACAATGCCTTTTTCAATTTGCAAACCATATCCTTGTCTTCTATTAAAGAAAAACCATCAAGTTGTTCAATGTAGACTTCCTCTTCAATTTCTCCATTATGAAAATTTGATTTGGCATCCATCTGATATACCTTGAAATTTTTACTACAAGCATATGCCAAAAACATTCTCACTGCTTCAAGTCTAGCTGCAGGTGCAAAGGTTTCTTTGTAATGCCCACCCTAGTATCTTCATATTTTGGGACTGACATGATTATTACTTTTTTACTATTGGATTATATGTTTGGACTATTTCATTTCATGATGGGACATTTTATTTTATATACATTTGGTTAATAGAATTGATTATGGAGATAATAAATGATTTGAATTGCAATGATGTATATATGTGTAGGAAAATACTATTTGTGAAATGATTCATACTTGATTTATATATTTATGTTTATGATGGATCTAACCTTGCTAACCCATTATGTTTGGATGTTTTACTGCTTGATGTGAGTGTAGGATGAGGAGAGGCAGTTGTAGTTACTCCCATGGGAGATCCACACAATGTTGCATTCTCCCTCCTTGTTTGCCACTATTTATACATATATATTTGTATACATGTCAATTGGTGTTGTAGGATGTAGGTACCAAGCATCAAGTCCACCTAGCTACATAGGTCTGAGTGTGCCTTCAAAATCCTTGAAATGTTGTTGTGTGGATATTTTACCAAGCTACTCTCAAGGAAACTCATGGACTTAGATTCATGTTAGAAGGTTACCCTAGTTGGGGGATTTGAGTGCAGTGTTTTGATGTTGTCTTGAGATTTATGTTTTGATGTTGGATTGATCTCTGGTATGAGTGTATATATATATATATATATATATATATATATATATATATATATATATATATATATATATATATATATATATATATATATATATATATATATATATATATATATATATATATATATATATATATATTTCTAGTTTATATATGTATTATTATTTAATGTACATTATATATGTATGCGTATGTGTGGATGCACACACATATACTTGTGCATATATAAATAATATTACTTATGTGTTTTTATTGCTTGTGTAAATGGTATCTTTAATATTTAAATAAAGTGTATTAAATAAAAATAATAAAGAAGTTTAAAAAGAAGCTCTTTTGGTAAAACTATGTATCTAGGAGATTTGAACTCAAGACCTCCTAGAAGTTAGGCTAGTTTGATTCCAATTGAGCTATGTGTGTTACTTGAGAGCTTTGTGCTCCCTTTTCTTTTTATAGCCTTATTTAGGGTATATTTTAATTAAAATAATAAAAGGCTTTAATACTTGTTTATGGGAAGTTTTGGATTAGTTTTGGATAAATTATTTCCCAAGAGGATTTTGGGGAGATTAGAGGTTTGAGGAGAAATTTGGACATTTTTGCAAGATTTGATGCGGAAAGTCATTTTTGGGGGTTTTATCTATGTGTGTGTTATTCATCACCATTCTGTGAGGGAAAGTAGGAGTTCGATGAGGAAGAGGAAGATTGATTTTTGGAGGAGAATCTATTTGGGAGGTCACCATCTCACCAGTTCTCAAAGCTTGAGAGGATTTCAGAGGTGTGCTCCAGTCTTTGAGAGGATTCTCTGCAGGACTCCAGGTAGGGTATCGAACTAGGATGAATCTCTTTTCTTCCCTGGGTATATATATGTGTGACTTATGTATTGGAATAATGTGGATAAACTATTTATTGATAGGAAATGTATTTGGTTTGTTTGTTTTCATGTTTTGAAAGGTATACATCCAGGAAGATAAATGAATGTTTATGCAAAAGTTTCTTGTAAAATCTTCCTGGAAGTTTTTGAATTCTTGTGATTATGTATTAAGGTGTATTTGATTTTTATTTGATGTTTTAGGGAAGTTTAGGAAGGTTTAGGAAATGTTAGGATGGATTAGGAAAGGATGCAATCAGTTTTTCCCCTTGTGTGCTTATGCACGCTTTCACTTTCAATTTAAAGTTTTGATTAGATAGTTCTATTTTGGGAGTTAGGTTGTATTGAGGAAGTATTCTAGAAGTGGTACTGAGGTACCTGAATTAGGTAAACCTCAAGGAACCTTTCCCAGGCACTCTCCACACCTAAAAATCTCAGTTTCGGGCAATTCTAGGAGTTTTTTGGCATAGTCTTGTATGAGCATCCTAGAATGTTGTACGAGTTTGTATGGTTACCAATACAATATTTGGTATATTTCCGTATGGGCATGCCTAGATCATCGTATGGGAAAGTGTAGATTTCTATATGGGGTTTTAGAGGGTCCTAAGGGCTCAAATTTGTTAGATTTTTGGCTTGTGACCTCTATAACATGTTTCTCATGCTTGGGATGCAACTTGTATCACTTATGTATGTCCATATCTTGTTTTTTTGGTATTATAATGTGTTACTTATGATGTTCCAGTACTTGACATATACTTGTGTTCATATTATGAGACTAGGACTCATCTTGGTGGCCTGAGTATTGGATTGGAGAGATAGGGTACTGAGAGGGGAGGGATGACTCAGTGCCCACAAAAACTTTTAACTCATAAACCTTAAACAAAAAATAGTAGTAACCTTCAAATATAACTTGAATCAATTGCTTGCATCATTCATTCATTTAACTATCAAAGGTAAATAGCATGAAATCAACAATATAACCATCACATAACACAAGTATTTTGGTAACGCATAAACCCTTGTTAGAAGGTAAAAACTGTGGTGGGGATGACACCCAAAAATTCTTTACTACTGTAGATAGAAAAGGTTTGCATGTTAGGGCTACAAGTGGTGATCACTTCTGGCGATCTTACCCTATTAGGAGTAACATTTCAGATCAATTAGATCTACCTAGTGATAGGATTTTAACAACACTACTTGAGTGTACACTCAGTTAAGAGATTTACAAAAAGATTATTAGGTCTACTTTGTTAAGAATTTTACCAAACTATATTACAATGATTAGAAAATAACAGGTATATATCTACTAATGACAACTCAACTTGTATGATATAGATCAATGAAATACTAAATAGATATCACCTTTTCATGTGAAGATCTCTTCTCTGAACTTCTCGATAGCCTTGTCTAATTCTGCTAAATCTGAATGTCTCTGTATTCTGTTCGGCTCTTTCTGATAACTAATATTCTTGAAGTTGGCTAATGCTTCAAGAACTTCTTTTCATGTTCTCAACTTCCTTGTCAAGATTCTCTCTCACACACATACAAAAATAATATGAAATACAAATATATAGAATATTGCTTTTTTGCCGCTTAACAAAATTAGGTTACAATATCTTAAAGAAAACCCTAACATCTACGGTGTATAAAAATAACCTAGATCTAGCAATTACAAAAGATCATCATTGCAACTAACGATGGAATCTTACAATAAATGATCCTCAATCTTAGTAAAACATTTTGTGATTCTGTTGTAATCATTTGCATAGATAAATGTGCCATTCCTAATTACTATGTTGTTTTCTGTCTTCCTCAGTAAACACTATATATACAGCTCGGTAATTGGACTGGTGCTCGGTATTTAGTCTACTTGGTGTCTAGTTTGCTCAGTGTTTACTATCACTCGGTATCGATGTACACAGATGCTCAGTAGAACTGCCCTGGTGCTTGGTGTAAAGACTTAACCAACTAGCTTGAAGTGCATGCAGTTACCGACTAGAGTAGCATAGGTAACCGACCAATATCTTTGATACTAATGACAATCTTTAATGCTCAAATAGAGATAACAATCTCCCCCTTTGGCATTAGTATCAAAACCTTAAATATATATAGACCTTATGTCTCAAAAAATTTCTATGCTCGCCATATATACATAGATATTTATCAAACAAAATTGTATATACGGTAATACCCCAAAAATGGGCTATAGGTTCATTAACCTCTTACATCTACAAATCGAACTAAATCGACATTGAAGTCCTAACCTAAGGCACATCTGCACATTATCAAATTTAATTGATTATCTTAATTCTGCATCGGGGAATATTCCTAGCAATATTCCTATTTATCATAATTATCTTTAATTTAATGATTATTTGGCGATAAATCACATTTATCCTAAAGTTTGATTAATTGAATATGCTGAATATTTAATTAATTAGATTTAATTCTGCCACTTAATTATTTAATTGAATTTAATTACATCTATTCCTAAATTGTATTATTTAATTCTGACAATAAATCAAAAATCTCATGACTAATTGATTAAATTCTTATTTAATTAAATAAAGTCAGTTGTCAAATTGAATGATATAGTTTTCGAATAAAAGTTTGATTTAATAATTGATTAACCCATGAATCAATTGTTTTAATTCAAAAATTAGTTAAGTTGAGGATAAATCACTTTATTTATTTAATTAATTCATAATTAATTGTGCACATTCAAAGAGCAGTTAAACTTAAAATCATGAAATCAATGCAAGTTGTCAACTTTTGGAAACTCAACATCTATTTTGAGTTCAAAGCTGATCTAAACTTTTGATTTTAGTTAAAAGGGTGTTCTTGCATGATTTTGCATAATTATGTGAGTTAATCTTCTCTGATTCTTTGTTGACTCAAAAATCAACCTGAGTTCATCAAGAGTGATTTATGAGTTTTCTCATGCACCTCCAAAGCCCTGGGTTTCTATAAAATCAAGGCTTCAGCTCTTCATATTGATCCATCCATGAAATTGCATCCTCACATTGGCAAATTGGTGATCGAAGAATCCATCTTTGTGAATCAAGGTTGTTATGAGATTTTCATTGTTTTTGAGCATTCATATCATTTAGTATATCAATTCTTAGATCAATTGCATATCATTTCAATTTCATATAGAATAGATTCATATCAAGTTTTCTTTCATCTTATTGCATAGAAAATACAAAAATATAGATTAATTTGCATCCATTTCATATCTAGATTCTACATTCAAATCCTTCATTTAGGTGTCATCAAGGTCACTGATCTCGGTCTAATCTAAGAATATCATACTCGCACTTACTAGAAGGCAGTAAATCACCTGGTTAGTTTAGTTTCCATTTCATTGCATGATTTTAATTTTTGCTAACCTCTAATGTTTTACTGAAGTGTTGTGTCCACAACTATGTACAATTTTCACACACACATTTCTGGCCCCCACCGTGGGGCCCTGAAATGGGTTTCCATTCCAATTCTATCAATTTCTTGTCATTTTTTGATTAAAATTGTGATCTTTATTTTCTATTCGTACATTTTTCATATGAGTTTTGTCAAAAACTCATACCAGGGGATACCCACTATCATACGACAAGTGATTTGATCGAGGCTTGTATCAAAAACTGCATGTTATCATTTGGAAGCTTCACTATCGTATGAGAAGACACCTAGTGTCGTACGAGTTTCCATACTATTATCTGGGAGGTAACCCACTATCGTAAGAGTTTTGACACCAGGTTTCATTTGTCGTTTCAAATTTTTAGGCAGTTTTCCAGATTTGTTTTTCAGATTTGGATTGACAGTGAACCCTAACAAGTGAGATTTTTTGTTTCTAATTGGTATCTGCTGATTCTGATTGGGGAAAGTGTGCAAAATATTGCTAAAATAGATAAAATCTACTAAGCGTGTTGCGAGGAATTCAGGTATTCTTCTCAATCTAATAACACTTTGATTTGGGATTAAAAATGAACTCTCACATGCTAGGCTTGTGTGACTTTTATTGCTTTCATATCACAGACCTCATTTTGGGCTCTAAAAATGAACATAGATTTGCTTTCAGCATCTCTATTACACATAGTAAATAGGCCCTATGAACACTATTTGTAGATGATCTCGAGAGAGTGGGCTTCAATCTCTTGTTCACGCATGCGAAGCTCTTCTTGATGAAGGATCCCCTTGTAGGTAGGGAGGATACTGAAAACATCTTGCGTTCTACTGGATTTGTAGTTTTCAGCTTTTGATTGATACATTCTCTCTCTGGAGGGGTTGATAGATCACAAGTTGTTGACATCACAGATCTTAGCGAGATTGCTTCAGTCTTAGCATGTTAGATTAATCTGTTTGCTTTCTCTTTGTGAGGTGAAGAGGCTAGGGGATTATGCTCTACTTCCTTTTTGGATAGTACCAGAAACCCAGATCCTTGAATATGATCTAGTCCCCCTGTGGTACCTTTTGTGAGTCACCTTTAGAGATGGTTAACTGTAGTGGACATTCCCTTAATTGGGTCAACCACGTGGACAAAACCTCAAGCGATAATAGCCATTTTTGCCATGGTAGTGACAACCACTATATAAATCTCCTTGTGGAGGAAATCTTCACGGGTGTGATCTCTTGTTGGGCTGTCAGATCTCCCTAGTAGCTCCTGATGTATTAATTCTTAGACTATGTCAAAACCCCGGTGCGCCTAAATTGGAGTTCGCCCTCTTGAGATCACAAAAGTTGCAGAGTCAGACCATTACTACAAACCCTAGTGAGGCCAAATTTTCATTTTCTAAGAATATGTGCATTATTGAAAAAAAATTTGGAACATACACAATTAGCACTCCTAGGGATTAGCACAATTCAGTCACTTGATTGTTCATGCGTAGGGTTGCTTTGTCCCCTGTTCATTATTTTTAGATGTTCTTGAAATCACTTGCTTGCTATTTTGTGTGCTTGCTTATCTACTTAGTTACTGAAAATGAATGAATTTGGTATAATCTTCAAATCTGGACAAACAATTTTGCAAACAATCCAAAACTAAAAACCCAAAATTTTCAAAATCTGAAGTAAAATTCCTTTCTGGAGTCAAAAGTCATCCCACAAGGTCAGAGATTCATACGAGTTTTGCTGCTAGTAAAATCAAAAAGTCAAAAAACCTATTATCAACTGTCATGCGAGTTTTACAATTATCATATGAGTTTTTCAATTGTCATTTCAGACCCTACCCACTGTCGTACGAGTCTATAGAAGGTCATTTGAGAAATTTTGAAAAAGTGCCAGAAAGTTGTCAAAATTGCCAGATATTCAGCTTTTACAGCCTATGTCTAGAATCTGTCAAACAAATAATTGTGTCAAGAACATAGCAGAAACTAGAAATCATCCAATCATTTTTCTAAAGTGGCCTTTTGATTCTGGTTTAGCCTTCTATTTAATCAATTTGAGTCTTTTTCATCTTGTTTCAAAACCTTGTCAGATCATCAATCTCTAATCAATCTTCAAAATGACTAAGTGTTGTGAACTCGTGTCCGCTATCTTTTGGGTGTCTACCCATACATCTAGGGCACAATATCCTTCATTCACATCTAAGATAATCTTCAATCAATTCAATCTTGACAGGGTTGCGTCATCTGATCTTCTTGAATCAAGTCATTCTTTAGTCATCTTCATCTTATTCTTTTTCTTCACCCAAGGTTAATGGTGGAAACAAGAGCTTCCTCACACAAGAAATCAGGAGAAGCATCGCATACCTTACCTCTATCTACTCACGTGGGTCCAACTCTTGAGCAACTCTACAATTTTGGTCTTTATGAAGATGACGGTCTTGGCAACTTTCAATTAAAAATTGGTTACATACCTCCTCCATCAACTCACGGAGGTAATCAACAAACCCCTCATCAATCTATCCCAGGGAGTCCTAAAACTCCTAACATGTCTCAAGCAGGGACAAACCATGGCTCTCAAGGACATCATTCTCAACATGGTGTGGATCAAGAACCTACACCTTCTGAAATTGCTCGATATCAAAATGATGATGACTTCAAGAAAATGATGAGGCATTTCTTGAAGGAAGATAGAGAGGCATATTTTCTAGAACTAGCTCATCAAGGAGCTAAACTTCCTCCTAACTTTAATGTCAAAGATATCATTACACATGAGGAAGAAACTCCTATTACGGCTATGATGAAATAGATGCATGCCATGCAAGTCAAACTTAACAAACTTGAGAAAGAAAAGGAACCTAAGGAGTTCTCCATGGACGCCCTATGCCCTTTTCCATTTGATAAAGACTTGTATATGCCACCTTTCCCTAAGAGAGTGGAAATGCCTAAATATGATAAGTATGATGGAAACTCTGATCCTCAAGATCATGTTAGATAATTTTGTACACAATCTATGGATTTCATGCATAAACCAACCTATCTAATGCATCTCTTTCCTCGATCTCTGGGAGGAGCAGCCATTCATTAGTTCTCTAGAATGCCTCCTACTATCAAAACCTTTGAGGAGTTGATCAAATTGTTCTATCAGCAATACTCCTATAATATTCAACATTCGGTCACCATGATCGACATCTGCAATCTCAAACAATATCCAGGAGAACCATTCCTGACATTTCTCAAAAGATGGAGGAATAAATTCTCTCTATATGCTCGACCTATTCCAAAAACTAAGAAACTGGAAATCTTCATCAATAATCTTGTTCCAGAAATCAACTACCCTTTACAAATGCAAAATCATACATCTTTTGATAAGATGGTAGATAATGCGATCAAAATTGAAAAAGTACTTGTGAAAAAAGGAGACATCACACTTCAAAAGGACAAGTACGAATTTGGATCTAGTTCTAAGGAAAAGAACAAAAATTGGAACAAGAATAAAGGCATCATCACAGATGGTGTTGTTTATACTCTTTGTGCCCCATCTAAGGCACCAGCTTTCAATCTAACTATCGGTACCCAAGCCATCAAAGCTTCAAAAAAAAAGGTACCAAAATCATCTCAAAAGAAGACCGAATACAAACCTTGGTCCGCTGATAATAAATGAAAGTTCACTCCTCTTGGAGAATCTTTGGAATCAGCCATGAAAACTTTGCTAGCTAATAATATCATATCTCTACCTGAGATCTGACAATTTGATCCTGAACCTAAACCAAAGTGGTGGAAAGAGAATGAATTATTTGACTTCCATCGTAGTAAGGGTCATAAAACTAATAACTGCTTACGCTTGAAGCATACTATACAAGATAAAATTGATAATCGAGAAATCCTAATTGATAATCATAAGAGCAATAATGATCATACAGCATTCACAGAACCATTTCCAAAACATGGCCAAGGAGTTTCATCTTCTCAACCTAATATGGGAGCAAAGATCAATTATGCTTACCCTGGAAATAATATTGTTATCAATATGGTTGAACCATGTCTCTCTGAGCATTGCAATGTTATCACAATTGTGCGAAGAGATAGAGATCATCATTCAGATAATGTAGTTACTCGATCACAAGCTCAGGCACATCTAAAAGGATAAATCCTAGATTCACCAAATGTCCCTAAGATGCCCTTCAATCTTTCTTCCGCTTCCAAACAGAAGGCTACTTCTAAATCTTCCAATCCTAAAGATATGAGGCCAATATCTTATAGCATTGTTCAACAACTCCAACACACTAATGCAAATATCTCCATGTTTGAGTTGCTTTGAATATCTCTAGCTCACAGAGCCATTCTAGACAAAGCTTTGCTCAGATCCAATGTTCCTGATGACCTTGATTTAGACAGGTTCTAGACTAGGGTTGGACATCTTACATCTCTACAATATATCTCATTTTCAAAGGAAGATGACAACTCCTTAAGTCACCTGCATAACCAACCCTTACATATAGAAGTCTTGATCCATAATTGTAGAGTCAAATGCGTGTTGATAGATGGGGGCACTGGCCTAAAGATTTCTTCTTACAACTTGATCACACAATTGGGATTTTTAGAATTGGCTATTGATCCTAGAAAGAAGATAACTATAAAAGCCTATGATGAACAAGAGAGATCTTCTAAAGGCACCATTGTCTTACCTATCAGAGCAGGTCCGATAATCAGAGATACTACATGTCAAGTGCTTGATCTACCTTTGGCTTACAACATCCTTCCAGGGAGACCATGGATACATGAAATGAAAGCTATTCCTTCTACATACCATCAATGTTTGAAGTTTCCCTATGAAGGAGTAGAGGTCACTATCCCAGTGGACATATCCACCACTTGCAACGCATTGAAGGAAAGTGTGGATAAACTTGTTCCTAATAACAAAGAATCTTCCACTAAGCAAATAGAAGTAGCATCCATATCTAAAATGGAAGACATTGCAAAAGAGTTCAACATCAAAGAAAATGGTATGGGAGAATATATTATAGAGCCAGTCTTATCTTTGACATCTCTCCCTATCTCGCCTAAGTCTTATGGACAGTCTTTGAAATAGTCCAAACCAGAATCTAAAGAACCTCTTGAGGCATATAAAATAAATTTTGTGGTAGAACAAGTCTCCAAGCAAGAGTTTGAAGAGGATGAAGTTGTGCTTGCATGGCTATACAAAGATGAATCTAAATCCCAAGTTGTTCAAACTAGTGACTCTACAGTACTAAAAATCAGTTCTAAGTCATATGGCCCAGGAGATAAATTGATAGCTAAGATGGGATATCCAGGTAAAGGACCTCTAGGAGTTAGAGGAAAAGGTCTTATGACACCCATTTCACATACTGGTAGGGCAAGTAAGGATACTATCGGCTTAGGCTTTAAAAATAAACCCTTCTACCTCAAAGGTAACTGCTCTCATTTCATAGAGAAAATCACACCAGGAGAAGCCCTTCTTAAGAAGGAAGAAATTGAACCATCAAATAGTGGTTCAGATAGCTCAAAGCTTATTCCTTATGAGCGTTTACCTAAAGAAATCAAAGACCTTCTTGATGCAGAAGATGATCAAATCAAAAGAGTCAATGTAGTAGAAACACAAGAACCTACTACTAAACAAGAAGACTAAAAACCTATCACCATAGTTGAACATTTGGGTCTGTCTAGTGAATCTAAAATAGACTCTCATGAGTATGAATTCAAATTTGAATCCGAAGGTAATCTTGCTTGGGGGATACGTCCTGACTTTACACATATTCTAAGATTTCCTAGAGGTCTTGAATCAAAAGATGAATCTAATGACTATGAATGGGGAGTCATTCCTAAAGAAGATGAGCTTATTATAGAAAAACATGTTGATGTTATTCACCAATATGTGCCTAAACCCAACGTAAGTCTAGAGAAAAGTAATTAACTTAATGAGTTTGATCCCTCGATGGCTGAAGTGGACTCCCATAATGACATTGAGCCTATTCACGAATTGAACATCTTAAGTTATAATATCACCTTCAAACTTGAGTGTCAGGTTAGTGCCAATGATGACAGATCCATATTCGTAAACACTGTCTCCCAATCTTTTCCCACTTTGACTATCCAACATCCTGACCTTCTTGACCAAACCTCCATAAATCTGAGCTATGGTATTTATACCTTTCCCAATGAATATGCCCTTTCTTGATACCTCAATGCAGTTGAGCCTATGAGGACTTCCATTAGTGAACCGAGCGTTAGCATGATGGAGCCAAACATCAAGTATCTTAGTCAAAAGAATAAGAATAAAAGTAAAAAGAAAAGGAGTTTTGAGGGTGAAAACCACCTTGTGGCAGTCTCAGAACCTACAAAAGTAAAAATAAAAGACATATCCAAAGGTGAAAACCTCTCTGAGGTGCCTAAGGATGAGATATTTGATGTCCTTCTAAGTCATTTACAGGACAGATCTCCAGTTCTAGTTGAGCCCACTCAATCTATCAACTTGGGAATAGCAGAGGAACCACAGTTGATCCATGTAGCACAATCCTTATCAGAAGAAGAAAAGCAAAAATTTACTACATTCCTAACAGAGAAAAATATCAACTTTGCATGGAAATATTCAGATATGCCAGGGTTGGATCCTGATCTTATAATGCACCATTTATCTATTTCTCTTGGAGTAAAACCTGTTAAGCAAAAATTGAGAAAGATTCATCCACATGTTGCACTCTTGGTCAAAGCTGAATTAGAGAAGCTACTAAAAGCTGGATTCATCTGTGTCATTGAATATGTTGAATGGATCTCAAATATTGTACATGTTTCTAAACCGGATAAATCAATCAAAGTATGCACAGACTTTAGAGATGTGAACAAAGCATGCCCTAAGGATGATTTTCCACTACCTAACATTGATATGATAGTGTACATGATTGTGGGTTTTGAGATGTATTCTTTAATGGATGGTTTTTCTAGATATTTCTCCAGAAGATCAAGAGAAAACCGCTTTCACATGTGCATGGGGTACCTTCTATTGGATTGTCATACCATTTGGGCTTAAAAATGTTGGTGCTACATATCAGAGAGCTATGACATCTATTTTTCATGACATGATGCATAGAACTATGGAGGATTATGTTGATGACACTTTAGCAAAATCTATGATTAGAGCTGAACATCTAAATGACTTGAGCCAGATACTAGATAGAATGGAAAAATTTAGTCTCAGACTAAATCCTAATAAGTGTGCTTTTGGTGTCACTTCTGGAAAGCTCTTAGGATACATAGCTCCAAAGAAAGGAATTGAAGTTGATCCAGCTAAAGTAAAGGCTATAATGGAGATGCAACCCCCAAAGAATATTAGTCAAATGAGAACATTACAAGGGAGAGTTCAATCTATCAGACGTTTCATATCACAACTAGCTGACATATCACAACCTTTTACAAAGACATTGCATAAAGGTGTGACTTTTGCATGGAATGAAGAATGTGAGAAGAATTTTGATCATATCAAGAAGTATCTATCAAATCCTCCTATCTTGATGCCTCCTATTCAAGGGAAGCCTTTGATCTTATATGTCTCTTCTACAGATACATCACTGGGGGCATTACTTGCACAACATGATTAGAATAAAAAGGAATGAGCTATCTATTATATCAGTAGAACTTTGGTTACATATGAGAAGAACTATTCAATGATTGAGAAAGCTTGTCTAGCTATGATCTTTGCATCACATAAATTGAGACATTATATGTTAGCTCATACCACGCATTTGGTAGCTAAAATTGATCCATTAAAATACCTACTAAGCCAGGCTGCCCTCACAGGTAGATTAGCTAAATGGGTCATGCTTTTAAGTGAATTTGACATTGAGTATGTTGAAAGGAAAGCTATAAAAGGATAGGTAATTGATAATCAATTGGCTAAAACACCATTTTTTGATGATAGACCAATGCAAATGGAATTCCCAAATTTCTCTATCATGCATCTTTCTTCTAGAGAATGGCAATTGTTCTTTGATGGCTCCTATACACAGAATGGATCTGGAGTAGGCATATTGTTCATAACTCCTTAAGGATACTCAATCCCAAAAGCATTTAGAATCAATTTTCCATGCACAAACAATATTGTTGAATATGAAGCCCTTCTTAATGGCATGAAAATAGCAATTAAGTGGAGGGTGACAAAGATACACATTCATGGAGACTCACAACTTGTAATCCATCAAGTCAATGATGTGTACCAAACTAAAGATGAAAAGCTCATTCCTTATAAGAGAATGGTAGATGATCTAAAGAAGTATTTCATATCTATCACCTTTGAGAAAATTCCTAGAAAAAAGAACAAGTCTACCGATGCAATGGCAACACTATCTACTCTCTTGTAGCAACCTGAACATGAGCTACACTACGAGTTCCTAGTGGAAGCACTATCTTATCCTGCATATGATTCCCCTAAAACCTGCATGATCTGCACTATTTTTGGTCATGATTCATCTAGATACGAAAACCTTTTTTCCTATCTCTGAGACCAAATCATTCCCGAAACCTTCAGCCGCCATGAGAAATGATACCTTATTCACAATGCATCCTAGTATGTCATCATTGGTAACGATCTATACAAATGAGGTCTAGATGGTACAATACTTAGATGTTCAGAATGGGAAGAGTCTCAATGTGCATTAGAGGAAGTCTATGAAGGTGTTTTTGGATCACACTCGAATGTTTTAACACTAGCTTGAAAACTTATTAGGGCTGGGTACTATTGGCCTGAAATGGAGAAAGATGCAATCAAGTTTGCTAAGAATTGTCAAAAGTGCCAAGTACATGGTAACTTAATTCATGCTCTAGGGAAAGATCTAATCCCCTTCACTACACAATGGCCTTTTCATCAATGGGAATTTGATCTTATAGGATCCATACATCCTCATTCTTCTAATGGACATACCCATATAATCACAGCTACAAATTATTTTACAAAATGGGTAGAAGCAGTTCCCTTAACACAAGCAACTGAGAAATAGATATCTATGTTCATCTTGAACTATATCATATGCAGATATGGGATCCCACATTCTATAATCACAGATAATGGGGGACAATTCAAAAACAAAGACCTAGATGATTTATGTGCTAAATTCAAGATTACACAACATTGGTCATCTATCTACTATCCTCAAGGGAATGGACAAGCATAAGCTTCAAACAAGAATCTATTGAAAATCTTGCACCATACAGTTAATAAGATAGGAAGAGACTAGCATCTCATGATCAATCCAGCTCTCTAGGCCTATAGAACAAGTATCAGAATGCCCACTGGGGCTACACCTTTCACTTTAGTTTATGGGTCTGAAGCAATATTGCCTATTGAGGTTGAAATTCCATCACTAAGAATCAAAATGTATGGTCTAGTAACTAATGATGACTACCGAGTGTCTAGGTTGCAAGAACTTGAACTACTAGATGAGCACAGACAAGTAGTGTATGATCATCTCAGAGTATATCATAAAAGAATGTCTAGAGGCTACAACAAGAAAGTCAGACACATAGAATTTCAGGTTGGCGATCTAGTCTTGAGAGAGAATCCTAAAAATCAATCACATAGAGAATGCAAGGGGAAGTTTGAACCCAACTGGCTGGGTCCCTTTGTAATCACTGCTCCTTTTGGCTCTGGTGCCTATCAACTCTCAATGACTGAAGGAGAATAGCTCTGAGAACCAATCAACGTTCTCCATCTGAAGAAATTCTACGCCTAAGGCATTTAGTCTATGGTAAAATGTCTTGAAAAAATGAACATCTTGGTGAAAACCTAGCAATAGGCGCCTTGATGATTCACAAAAAAAGTAAAAATATCAAAAGTACAAAAAAATTGGAAAAATGAAAAACTAAAAAAAAAAAGAGAAAAAGAAAAAGTGCCTTGGTGAAAACCTGGAAACAGGCACCTTGGTAGCAAAAATAGAATCTCTACCAAGATGGTGAAAACCTAGTAAACGGGCACCACTAGTTTCAAAATGCTCCATCTATTAGCGCAATCTTGGTCTTTCCCAGCTTTCAGTCTTGCTTTAGTTTGTACATATTTCCTGGTTTGTTTCTGCATTCCTATTTTCAATAAGTCGCTCTGTACACCAATCAGCTCAAGCGTCTATATCCTATCAATGTTCACACTTGGGGGCAATCAATGGCATATCCTATGGCCTCTAGTACATCTTAGATGAGTCATATCCAGTCATAGTCCTTTGAAGCTTTATCCGAGTGAGTCAGTCTGTCTCCTCTCCAAAAAGGATTTTGCATCTACAACAATGCAATCAAACACAAATTGAAAACAATCTATGCTTTTTACATGCTTTTATCTCCTTGTATGCTTACTGATTCACATTGAGATTTTTGCATATTGTGTCCCTTTGAGCTCTTCGATGATGTCCTTTATGAGATTTAGTGAGTGATGACTAGGGGCATAATATTTTCTTTGTCTTCTACTTGTATTTGAAAATCTAACAACTTTGGAAATTCTAGATTGAAATTGTGTCCGTCTGTAAGAGCCTCTATCTCAAATTGGATGGCCATGAGTACCTCGACCATTGATACCCAAAAAATTCAAGGAATTTTGATCTAACTATTATCTTTTTGAGTGATTTCTTTCTCCTACTATGAAACCCAATCTTACCTAAGGGTGTGAATGATAAAGGGTCACTACGGGTAATTCACACTGGATTTAGAATGATCTCTTGACTGTTTGATGTGTTTGTACTGCAAGGCATATTCAAGTCATCATGACGTTTATGTTTTGATGCTTATACAAATTGCTATATCAAAATGGACATGATATTCAGGTCATCCTGGCTTTTGTGCCTTGGTACTTATATCTAATCTGACATTCTAAAAACAAAATCAATATTCATATGTCCATGGTTGTTTGACCAGTGGGTGTTGTATTGATTCCTACATATACAAATTGATATTCATATGTCTATGGTTTTATAACCAGTGGGCATTGTATTGATTTATTCGGTTACCTAAAAATTCAATGATGAAAATGACCAACACATGATCAATGACTAGGTCCTAGGTCTTAGGTTGCATGTCTCTTTGCATTTTGCATGTTTTCATGATCTCACAAATGGATAAATAAACTTCAATGCTTAAATGATTCTTCAATCACCTCTTCAAATCTAACAAGAGTTGAATCCTACAAGAAGGTCCATCCAACGAAAGAGCAAGTACAATCCATTTTTGGGATCAAAATCAAAATCTAAGATCGTTTATAATGTCGACTACTTGCATAATCAACCTTCTAATCATTAAAGTAATCCAAAATTCAACTTAATTGATTATCTTACATCAAACTATCAAAATTTCAACTTGGTCAACCATGGTCAACTCATGGTCAAACCTAGTCAAACTTGGTCTTCAGGACCTCCACACGATGCAGAACACGTCTCCGGGTAGTATAACCACTTCTCAAATCAATTAACATGCTTCTAAACCATTCAATGCTGACTTTTCTTGTTAGAATTCAATTTTAATCCCGAAGGGGGCATGGTATTGCACATCATTCAAGTCTGTAAATCTAAATCTGTAATCGATCTTTCCTCAGTAATCAAGACAACAACCACGTCTAGTTGTTGATTCATCAAAAGTCCTCGTCACTTGGGGAAAATCTATCATCGCTTGGGGCATATCAGATTCATCAAGATCCATATCAATCTGGTATCCTAATCTAATCTTGTAAATTGTATCAGCTTTTCGTAACCTTCAGTTCATTAGTGTTATTTCCTTGGTTCTATTAAGATGTGATACCAATGTGATTCTTATTAACAATCGGGTCTGGAATCAGTCACTCACTTCTTCATAATCATAAGGTTCAAAATCAGGTGTTTTGACACTTTTTCATAATCATCAGTTCACTGCTATTATAGTTAACATTATCTTTGGTCATTCAGGACCTAGCATCTTCAGAATCTTTCAATCAGTTCCTGTCTCGGAATCGGTTCATCTTTCAAATCAATTTCAATCTCAAACATCTTTATCATACATAGACTATCTTTGAACCACTACGGTTTGCACAGTAATTCAAAGAGGGGCAAAATGTAATACCCCAAAAATGGGCTATAGGTTCATTAACCTCTTACACCTACAAATCAAACTAAATCGACATCGAAGTCCTAACCTAAGGCACATCTGCACATTATCAAATTTAATTGATTATCTTAATTCTGCATCGACGAATATTCCTAGCAATATTCCTATTTATCATAATTATCTTTAATTTAATGATTATTTGGTGATAAATCACATTTATCATAAAGTTTGATTAATTGAATATGCTAAATATTTAATTAATTAGATTTAATTCTGCCACTTAATTATTTAATTGAATTTAATTACATCTATTCCTAAATTGTATTATTTAACTCTGACAATAAATCAAAAATCTCATGACTAATTGATTAAATTCTTATTTAATTAAATAAAGTCAGTTGTCAAATTGAATGATATAGTTTTCGAATAAAAGTTTGATTTAATAATTGATTAACCCATAAATCAATTGTTTTAATTCAAAAATCAGTTAAGTTGAGGATAAATCACTTTATTTATTTAATTAATTCATAATTAATTGTGCACATTCAAAGAGCAGTTAAACTTAAAATCATGAAATCAATGCAAGTTGTTAACTTTTGGAAACTCAACATCTATTTTGAGTTCAAAGCTGATCTAAACTTTTGATTTTAGTTAAAAGGTTGTTCTTGCATGATTTTGCATAATTATGTGAGTTAATCTTCTCTGATTCCTTGTTGACTCAAAAATCAACCTGAGTTCGACAAGAGTGATTTATGACTTTTCTCATGCACCTCCAAAGCCCTGGGTTTCTATAAAATCAAGGCTTCAGCTCTTCATATTGATCCATCCATGAAATTGCATCCTCACGCTGGTGAATTGGTGATCGAAGAATCCATCTTTGCAAATCAAGGTTGTTGTGAGATTTTTATTTTTTTTAAGCATTCATATCATTTAGCATATCAATTCTTAGATCAATTGCATATCATTTCAATTTCATATAGAATAGATTCATATCAAGTTTTCTTTCATCTTATTGCATAGAAAATACAAAAATATAGATTAATTTGCATCCATTTCATATCTAGATTCTACATTAAAATCCTTCATTTAGGTGTCATCAAGGTCATTGATCTCGGTCTAATCTGAGAATATCATACTCGCACTTACTAGAAGGTAGTAAATTGCCTGGTTAGTTTAGTTTCTATTTCATTGCACGATTTAGATTTTTGCTAACCTCTAATGTTTTACTGAAGTGTTGTGTCCACAACTAGGTACAATTTCCACACACACATTTACTTCCCCTCGGTGCATGCTTTGGTAATGTGTAGTATACTTAGCATCTATTTGCATATTTGGTATATACATTGTTATCCCCCTTTTTGATATTAATGTCAAATACAAAAATGTATACTTACAGCTTATCAAAAATGTGTTGATGGGTTTTCTTCAAGGACTCTAAGAGGTTTTCCCATTCCTCTTTCAAGTTGGTGAGAGCAATGTGCTCAAGACTAACTTGTGCATGCATGTCAAAGATATTTTCCAACACATAAATTTTTGGTGTTGCAACAAGTGTTTCTGCTTTGATAATGTGTTTCTCAAAAACTTTCAGGTAGGGAAGCAGCTCGGTTTGCAGTTCTGTGACTTGATCACTGAATCTTTCTTCCTATTTCCTAAGATCTACTCTTAACCGCCTAAGTTCTTGAAATCTCAAGATATGCTTTGCAAAAGCTTGTGGCTCGGTTAAAGCTACTTGTGCACTGGATTTGATTTCATTATCAAGTTGTTTGATCTTTTCACTGATCTCAATAGTGAAGGTGTCCACAGTGCATAGCTTTATCAAAATTTGACTTATTAACTGAATGATAGATTTGATCTCATTGATTACCTCAGTTAAGTTTACCTTGTTGATTGCCACTTCTTGGCTGATCTTCTCTACCAGTTTGTCCTAAATTTTAGATTATGCCCTTTCTTCTATTCTCTTATTTGCTTCTATATCTGGAGCATTTATTTCTCCTTCAAGTGTAGCATGTTTGTCCATGATCAAAGTGTCTCCGTCTATATGTACCTCAGTTACAACCTGTTGTAAGATGTCTCTTACATTCTCAAGTATTTCCTTTCTCTTGAATTCTTGTCTTAGTTTTTCTTATGCTTCCTTCCTTGTCCACAACTCCCCATATTTTCTCAATTCCTCGGGGCTTAGGGTCGTCGGGTCACAATTCAGTATAAGTATGACTTCTTCTAATGTGATCAGCCCTTTTCCTTTCTTTTTCTTCTTCTTCTTCTCTGGTTCTTGAGGTGAACTTTTTATAAGTGGTACAATGTCTTTTACCTTTGAACTTGGTGTAACCTGCCTGGTTGACATTGTATCTACCTTTTGCTACTCCTTAGTGACCTTAGTGTTGGTTGACTATGTTGGAGCCTTTGATGTAGTGTTTGGTGGAGTGGCCTCAGTTACATTAGGATTCTCTTGATCCTTTATTTCTATCTATGTTGCCTCTTTCTCTTTAGGCTTGTTTATTTTAGCTGGTATCTCTGTCCCTTGTTCCCTTGTTGTATCCTTTGGTTTCTTGGGGTCTGAGCCATTGGGTTGTTCCTATGATAAAATTTCAACTGCTTCAACAAGAAAAGGAAGCTCGCCCGATAATGATGTTAATGTACACTTGGTAACTTGACCTTCATCCTATGTATTATCTAGTGCAATGTTCACATCTTCATCTTCATCTCTGTCATCAAGATCCCTATTAGTAATGTCCTTAATGAGTACATCATTATCATTTTTCTTCTTAGTTTGTATCTCTACTCAATCCGATGAATCCTGTGAAAGTGTTATAACTTCATTTACAAGTGTT
Organism: Chamaecyparis obtusa; assembly: GCA_027943335.1. Lineage (NCBI taxonomy): Eukaryota > Viridiplantae > Streptophyta > Pinopsida > Cupressales > Cupressaceae > Chamaecyparis > Chamaecyparis obtusa. The sequence goes on from BSBK01001448.1 coordinate 38,838, forward strand.
GTATCAATCACTTCAGTAAATGATACACCTAATTCTTTTGTCTTCTTTGCTACATCACCATCATCTATGTAAATACATTTTCCTTTTGATCTTTGTCTCTTCTTAGATAGATTAATAAATGCATTTTTCTTTGCTTGCTCTCTTGCTGCAAAAATTGATGTCCACATGAGTTGGCCCGACTCATCAATATCTACCATATTTTCATCTAAAACTTGCATGGCCTGACTTTTTACTTTGAATCTCCTAGAATAAGTATCCATAAAATCCTTAATTTCATCTAGAGTTAAATTTGGTGCTGCCTGAACTAGAGATTGTTCCCTCAATTTCTTTTCGGTGTCCAAGGCATAGGACCACTTCTGATTTATTCTTTCTTCTAATGCCGTCGGCAGTGGTTGTCCAAACTCCAATGGAACTCATTTAAAGCTTATCATCATCTGGATGACTGCTTCCTCAATTTTATTCTAGTCCTCAGTAGACATGTTGTCAAACCGACAGAGTTCTGGATCTATGAGTGTTCCATGCTCAATTATATTAGCAACAACTTCATCTATAGTTATGTTCTTATTGCTTACAACCTTGAACTGATTTTTGTCATCTTCTTCATCTTCAAGGTCTTTTCTTCCTCTAATTAATCTTCTCCTTTTCTTTGGTGCCTCAGCTACAACCTTAGTTCCTCTTTTTGCATATGTTTTGGTCGATGTAACTGCTTTAGGTTTTTTTACCTTTGCAATTCCCCTTTTCTAAGGTGGTGAAGCTCTAGTTGCTGACCTTGTTTGTACTCCAAACTGCACTAGCAACTGCTTCTTCTTTGGATTTGGGGTGGGAGAAACTGGTATTGAATCTTTTTCTTTGTTGGACTTAGTTTCCTCACTATCATGTGCTTTGTCAGTCAACAGTAACTGACCTTCAGTTACAGGTTCAACCGGTGACTTGTCAGATGAGTCAGATTCATCTCCAAATTATTCAGTCAAAATTTTCTTCATTTTCTTATCTTTTCTAGTTATTTTGCTGATGAAAAGACCTATTGTGATTCTTGTTTTTGCCTCTTCATAGGTTCCAAACCTTTCGGCCTTCTTGTCCTTCAGTAAAGCTAGTAATGCCTTGATTGATTTTAAACTAAAATCAAGATCCATTTCATATCCCATGGGGGCTAGCCATTTAGTTCTTAGCTCAACATCTTTGATTAATGTGTGGTTGGTGTCAACTAAGAAACAAATATCCATCTCATACTTCTCGACCAGTGAGCTTGGAATACTATATCTAAGATTCATCTTAATCTTGAACTGCTCAAAGTACCCATCTATAACATTGTTTACATCATCTCCCAGACTTGTCATAAAATTAGAAATTTGTGAAATAATTGGTTTTTCAGTAGGCCAAACTATGTTACCGACAGAAGGAAAGAATTTCTAGAGATAGAAAAATAAACACACCAATAGTGAACTTGGAAAGGTCCAATTGGTGTCCCTTTATCATTTTGTATGCCATATCCACAGCACTACACGGTACACTGTTAAGTTGAATTAACTGATAGAACTTGTAACCAATTACATGAGTTGCATACTTAACTTCCAGACCCACAATTGAAGCAATTTTTAGTGCTCGGTTGTCCCATGTTGTGCCTGTATTTTTCTCAACATCGGCTCATGATGAACTGCAAAATGCTTTGGCCTTATCAGTTGTAGGATACCCTGTAACCCTACGAATCATTCTCTTTGTCACTTTGATTGGTTTATCTAGCCAAAATGTGCCCTCATGATAGCGACTTAATACAACCCTAATCTATTCATTTTTAAAATTCTTCAAAAAATTTAGGGCATTAATGAGTCCAATCATTTCAATCTATTTATGCTCTGGTTTCAACTTTCCATCCTTACTACAAAGTTCCTAGTATGCAACATACATGTCAAAATCTCCTATTTCACCTATCTTGTAGTGAATGTATGATCAAATGTCTTCGACTAATAAAACCCTAGGTGGGATGCTCAAGAAAGTGCCCGCTGAATCTATTTTTGATGCAACTTCTGGGTGTAACTTGTATTTGGGTTCACTATAATTTGCTGACACAATAATATTTACTTCCTTTTCTACAACTTCAAAAGTGCTCGCAATAGATGCCATTTCAACAAACTAGGTTTTCTGTAAATAGTGATGAATGTGCTCGGTAAGGGTTCCAACTTACTTAGAATATACAAAGAGTGTGCTCGGTTCGATCTGCTTCTTTTCTCAAAATTGCTCTATGAAATAATCGCTCTTTGAAATCGCTATGTGAAAATGAACTTAGTTCTCTGTGTATTTATAGCTTTTTCACATTCCTGCTCAAAACTTTATGTCATAAATGCTTGACCTACTACCAGCTCGATGACAACTGTCAACTCGGCGAATACCGTAAACTTTCATCTACTCGATTAACATATGATTTCTCACTCGGTTGATATTGATACTCGATTAACCTTGAATAGTGATTACCAACGGATAACCGTTTGCTCAGTCTAACATTTACCGACTATATGACTTTGTTAGCTCAAAACATATAAACCATAATGCATCTATATTCATGCAAATTTGGTATGTGCTCGTCATATATAAGGAACTATATCTAAAATAAGATCATTTTGAAATGTCAGTCCCATACATACCTATATCACCTTAAGTAGAGGTACCGATGTCACCTAATCCAGTGGATGAGGTTTCACCGATAGCATTTCTTGACTCTCCATTCTCATTTGATGCCTTCTTCTACATAATGTTCCTGATTCTCATGATATTTTCAATAGTGTTTCCACTCTCAAATACATGTCCTTCTTGTGCTCAGTCTTTGTAGTCCTTTCTTAGATGACCAACCCTATGAAAATATAAGCATGCCATTCCAGTGCTTGTCCAGCTTCATGATTATTCAGCCCATCTTTTCCTCATACAATTTTCCATGATGTGTCTATATCTACCACATGCAATACAGTTAGCCCATGTGTTATAATCCTAGACATAAGAATTACCTTGTCTCTTCAGTTGATATGGTTTGGGTTTTCTCTTCTATTTTGGTGTCCATACTTGCTTCATCTTAGCTTTACACTCTTGTGCAGTGTGTCCATGTTTGTTACAAGTATAACATAGTTTCTCCATGGTAGGATTGTTAGCACTCTTATTCTATTTTGCTCTACACTCATAAGCTTGACGACCAAATTTTCCACAGAAATAACAGTAACCATTAAACTTAGGAGTGATTAGAGGTTTACCTTGTGCTTTGCTTCTACAGACATTTGAGGTATGTCCTAGTTTGCCACAGTGATAACATGACAGCATCTTAGGTCTTTGATTTTGATTGTTGTTGACTTGTTCAACTTGTTTTGATGATTCTCCTTTGCTAGTATATCCTAATCCAGCTTTATGTCCAAATCTTCTTTGATTAGTCAGAAAATCATCAATCCTTTTAGAACTATCTTTAGCCAATTTCATCATTTCATTGTGTTGTTGTTGAGTCTTTACTTCATTTCTCAGTTTCTCATTCTCTTCCCTGAGTATTCCGATATCTTCAAGTTTTCCTGATAGTTCACCATTTACTCGGTTGACCTCCTGATTTACAATCATCATCTGATTGGATATTTTGAAATGGTGCTTGGTGAGTCTTTGTATCTCACTTTCTTTTGCTTGAAGTTGTTTAGTTATCCATCTTCGGTCTTCAACAACTAGATTCCTTTCTTGCTCAACCTGCCTAGAATTATTCATTACACCTATCATCCTCACCACCTATGATTCTTGACTGATTTGCAGGGCTTTCACTTGTTAAGTTAAGTGAAGATTCTTTTCAGAAAAATCAGAGATTGCACTTTCAGAACCATCACAAATACTTCTTGAACTAGATCCTATGTGATCAAATAAATCATCAATCCTTTCTTCATGGTAACTAATGTCATTTTCCATAATATCCAAGTTCTTTCTTTGAACCAGTAACTTTTGCAATTCATCCTTAGCCTGCTTAGACTACTCAAAAAACATCTGCATTTGAATCCTTTGATTCTCTATTGTCTTATCTAACTTATATCTCTCCATGATTAGATCTTTGCTCTTCAGTGGTTAAACCATCCAATAAGAGAGTTGTGCTTTGATACCAATTGTTAGATTGGAGAGATAGGGTACTGAGAGGGGAGGGGTGAATCAGTGCCCACAAAAATTTTTAACTCATAAACCTTAAACATCAAATAGTAGTAACCTTCAAATATAACTTGAATCAATTGCTTGCATCATTCATTCATTTAACTATCAAAGTTAAATAGCATGAAATCAAAAATATAACCATCACATAACACAAGTATTTTGGTAATGCATAAACCCTTGTTAGAAGGTAAAAACTGCGGTGGGGATGACACCCACAAATTCTTTACTACTGCAGATAGAAAAGGTTTTTCTATTAGGGCTACAAGTGGTGATCACTTATGGTGATCTTACCCTATTAGGAGTAACATTTCAGATTGATTAGATCTACCTAGTGATAGGATTTTAACAACACTACTTGAGTGTGCACTCGGTTAAGAGATTTACAAAAAGACTGTTAGGTCTACTCTGTTAAGAATTTTACCAAAATCTATTACAATGATTAGAAAATAATAGGTATATATCTACTAATGACAACTCAACTTGTCTAATATAGATCAATGAAATACTAAATAGATATCACCTTTTCATGTGAAGATCTCTACTCTGAACTTCTCGATAGCCTTGTCTGATTCTGCTAAATCTGAATGTCTCTGTATTCTATTCAGCTCTTTCTGATAACTGATATTCTTGAAGTTGGCTAATGCTTCAAGAACTTCTTTTCATGTTCTCAACTTCCTTGTCAAGCTTCTCTCTCACACACATACAAAAATAATATAAAATACAAATATATAGAATACTTCTTTTTTGCCTCTTAACAAAAATAGGTTACAATATCTTAGAGAAAACCCTAAGATCTACGGTGTACAAAAATAACCTTGATCTAGCAATTACAAATGATCATCATCGCAATTAACGATGGAATCTTACAATAAATGATCCTTGATCTTGGTAAAACATTTTGTGATTCTATTGTAACCATTTGCATAGATAAATGTGCCATTCCTGATTACTATGTCATTTTCTATCTTCCTCGGTAAACACTATATATACTTCTCGGTGTCCAATCTACTTGGTGTTTACTTTCACTCAGTATCGGTGTACAAAGATGCTTGGTAGAATTGCCCTGGTGTTTGGTGTAAAGACTTAACTGACTAGCTTAAAGTGCATCTAGTTACTGACTAGATTAGCATAGGTAATCGACCAATGTCTTTGATCTAATGACAATCTTTAATGCTCAAATAGAGATAACAATGAGTGCACAGGAGGGTTCCCTAGACCTGCAAGATGAACCTTTTACAGTACTTTATGGTTTCTTTGGCTTGTGTGTGTGGGTATAGGACTAGGTACCCAAGGTGAGTGGCTCACCATAGGTGTTGGAACCCAAAGTGGTTGCCAAATGATCCTATGGGTGAGTTGGTAAAAAGTGATAACCTAATAATGAACTTGGGAAAGGGGGGGTTTCAAAAGATAATGAAAAACACATTAATGTAAGTCTGCGTAGACCTTTTGGAGTACTAGGACCATAGGTAACTACTAGGATGGATCCTTATTCATAAAGAGGGGACCGGGGTTACATGGTTGCTAGGAAGGATCCCAATATGTAGGATATGTGATGGCACACACCTAGGTGGTATGCTAGAAACCTAACCCTTGTGTATAGTAAAGTAATATCGTGTTATTTATTTTCTATTATTTTCAAGTGTTGGTTTTTAAAGCCTTAGGTTGCTTTAGGCCTTGTGAGTATCTTGGTTCTATCTCCTAGCACGAGGGTTGAACTTCTTATTTTCACATGGTTGGGTGGAAAATATCTTTCAAGGTACTGTTCGTGGTTCATGGCTTGGATGTGTTTTAGATTTCCTGCAGTGATAAAGATTTCTCAATTTGTATCATGTATTAATGAAAAGAAAGATGCAAATATCTCTTGGTAAAGTCTTTGGGCCTTTCATGTAAATGTTAATTATATTTATTATTGGAAATGGAAAGAATAAAATAATGTAATTAGGGAGGGATAGTTTTAAGGTTAATTCAAGGGATTTTATTTGAGGATTCAAAGTGTTGTAATTTAAAATGCAAACTTGTATATTTTCTTTATCTCTCCTATGTTGGAATGAAAAGAAAAGTCTCAATGTAAAGGTTTAATTGAAATTAAAAGGTAGATATTCAATGTGTAAGCAAAAAGGAATGCAAATGAAATGATAAGTAATGATAAAGTTATGAATCAAATATTACTTTCTTACCTTTCTCTTATATTCTGAAATGAAAAGTAAAGGAAAAGGAAATGGAATTCAATTTGATTAGTAATGAAATACAATGCTCTTACATTGGTAAATTAAATCAATAAGGGAACCTTAAGGAATGTACTTGTGAATGTTAATAATGAAAGTGTTAGAATGTTAGAAACAAATTTGTTAGTTATAATTTTAGGTTAAAAGACCTATTTCTTTATGGGTTCCCTGGTGGGGACATTACATTCTTCAAAATCATTACCTTCATGTTGTGATTATCCTTTACATACCAACTTTCTTTTTTTCTTACCACTTCACATTGCTCATTCATCTTCTTTCTAAAACCCCATTTTGTTCCAATAACATTCTTGTCTTTAGGTCTAGGTACCGATTCCCAAGTCTTGTTCTTTTAAATCTTCTCAAGTTATTCTTTCATTGCTTTCATCCAATGTTCATCTTTGCATGCTTCATCTACAATCTTTGGTTCGACTTGAGATATTAAACATAGTTCTTCATTTACCTTGTTCCTTGTCATAACTCCTTTGTGTTCTCTTCCAATTATTTGATTTGTAGGGTAATTTCTTGCAATATATTTAGGTGTTTGTGGTTCAACTCTGAATTCTTCTCTAGGTGTTGATTGAGGTTTAACTCTCCGTTCTAATCTAAATTCTTCAATCTGCAAATCATTTTCAATTTCATAAAATAATTCATGTTCATAATTCTTATTAATGTTAGTCCTTTGTCTTTTATCTTCATCAGAATCATAATCAAGAATTCTTTCCTAAATTCTAAACTTTTCATCAACTCTCACATTAGTACTCTCAACAATAGTCCTCAATCTTTAATTTAAACATTTGTATGCTTTACTTTTCAATGAATAACCAAGGAAAATTCCTTCATCACTTCTAGCATCAAATTTTCCAATCTTTGTATATAACATTTACTTCCAAAGATTCTAAAATATTTCACAATAGGTGTATTTCCAAACCAAAGTTCATAAGATGTCTTACCAGTACCTTGTATGAACAGAACTTTGTTCATTGTGTAAACAATGGTGTTCACTACTTCTCTCCAAAAGATATGTGATACATTGCCTTCAAGCATCATAGCTCTAGCTGCCTCATTAACTAATATGTTCCTTCTTTCCGCAATACCATTCTCTTGTGGTGTCCTTGGTGCTAAAAGTTGTCTCTTAATTCCATTATCTTCACAAAAGATATTAAACTATCCTCCTCTATCACATCTGAAACATTTAATATTTAAGTCAGATTCATTCTCAACTCCATTCTTTAATAACTTAAACTTCTCAAATGCTTCATATTTTTCTTTAAGAAATGCAACCCACATCATTCTTGTAAAATCATTAATAAAAAGCATAAAATACCTTTCACCATAGAATCCTTTTATCCTTGTAGGTCTGCACATGTTTGTGTGCACAATATCCAACTTGACTAATGTTGTGAACATTTTTCTCACAAATGAGTTATTTTTTTGTTTAGCCTTAATAGATTCCTTGCAAATCATATTAGTGGGCTTCACAATCTTAGGCAAGTCTCTAACTACATTTTATGAGTTGATCTTCATAATGTTATCAAAGTTGATATGACAAAATCTCTTATGCCATAGCCAACTGTGATCCACTTTAATAATCAAACATGTCATTTCAGTAGGAGACAACTGAAATACATTACCTTTTATCTTTATACATGTTCCAAATAGTTTTCCATCACTGTCTTTAATAACACAAGTCTTTTCCATGAAATATAACATGTATCCTTTGTCCATAAGTTGTCCAAAAATCAAAAGATTGTGTTTCAATCCATCAACAAAGTAGATGTCTTCAGTGTTAGTTTTTCCATCAAGTGTAATAGATCATTTTCCCTTAATCTGACATGGTGCATTATTTCCAACTCTAACTATTCCTCCATCATATCTATCAAGTTCAAAAAAAATTTCTACATCTCCAGTCATATGATGAGAACATCCAATGTCAATAATCCAATCAGAATTTGTTTGTTCTACATGTGAAACTAAACCTTTTCTTCTCTTACTTCTTATTCATCAGAATTTTCATCTTTAATAGCAACAAATCCTATTTCATCATCACTTTTAAAAAAATTTACATCTTTAAATGCAATTTCTCCTTCTTCATCAACATAACAACAATTTTCAGTCTTAGGTTTATAAGGTTTTCTATATTTGATCTTCTTTTCTCTCTTAGGACGGATGAAAAATGACCAAAATATTTGCATGTCCAACAAGAAAAATATTTCTTGCCTTTAGGTTCTCTTCTTGCAATAATTGTCATTGCATCATCGATCTTTCTTTCTTCTTCTTGCTCAGTTGCCCAATCTCTAGCATAATCTCCACTGGTACTTGCACTTCTTGTCAACATACGTCTATCCTTTTGTACGCTAAAAGTTGTTTCCACTCTAGGATGTCCTTCTATTTGTTTCATCCATTGCTCATGTGTCTGCAACTTTTCAAGTAGCAATTCTTTTGTAAAAGTAGGTGTAATCATTTCTTCAATAATTTGTGCTTTGTATTCAAAGGCCAGTGGTAGAGATTTTACTATCTTCCATATGACTTCATTATCTGATTTTCTTCCACCATAACTCTTAATTCCTGCAACAATCTCAGTAATCCTACTAAAGTAACCTCATATAGTTTCATCTTCTTATATCTTAGAGCTTTCAAACATATTGATATAATTTTGCAATTTAGCTATTTTCAAAGTTTCATCTTCTTCAAAAAGATTTTCCAATTTAATCAAAATCTCAATACCAAGTCTTAGATATTTTACCTCGTTATATTTTGTATCTAGAAGAGCTGATAAAATAGCCTCTCTTTGCAATCATATTATACATGTATTGGTTCTTCTCTTCATTTGTACATGAATCAAGTTTGTCTTCTTCTATAACAGTCTTCTTCATCTTGATAGCTACCCAGTAATCAATTCCCATGTATAGCAAATGTGTCTTCATTCTTTCTTTCCAATTGTCAAAATTTACTCCATCAAACTTTAGAATTTCTTTCCTAAAAAATGTACCAGCCATGGATCTCCTTAAGCTTTTAAAAATTTCCTTCAAGGACCTGATGCTCTAATACCAATTGTTAGAAAGAAAAGTCCACCAGCACAACTAAGAGGGGGGGTGAATTAGTTGTGAGCTTAATTAACTTAAACTCAACTCTATCAAATCTTAATCTTGTAATTAATAATAAATATAACCACAAGATAATAAACATACATGATAACACCATATTTGTTAACTAGGGAAACCCTTGATCAGAGGGAAAACCCTGGTGGGAATGGTGCCCATAAGATTATGTACTAATATAAAAGTTCCTTGTGAAAGTATATACCTTGTTAGAAGTTTGTTACAATACAATCAATATATATGAGACCCTATTAGGAGACTTTGGATCCCTGCTAAAAGATCCCAACCCTGTGAGGAGTTGATTGAGAAACACAACAAAGATACCTGAACCCACTGTCTAAATTGCTTCAAGACTGTCTTCACTAAGCAATCTTCAGGATAACACATCCAAGGGTGAACTGAATAAAACAACAATTTCTCTTGCTTATACAGTTCCTCTGAAGTGCTCAAAAGAACAATAATATCATCTTATGCTCTGATCATAAAGATTTTGTAGTCAAAGCTTGCACAACATTTCATGACCACGTGATATCCCTATGATACCCTTATGATACCCTTACATCAAATAACCTTCCTTTACTTTATACCAATTCCTAATGATTATTGAGTTGGCCAAAATGATTTCTCAATTTACAATTAATAATATAGGACATCAATAAGAATTTACAATATACATTACATTACATCTAAACACTTCCATAGAATTATTAATCTGTAGTCGGCTCACAAAGAAGTAACACGCTTCACATCGTCCACAAGTCTTCATGGAATGAAAAGTATCATCAACAACATATCAACCTCACTGAAGTAGCTTCAACCTCGTCGAAACAATAAATCTTGAATAATTGTTACCATTTCCTAGAAACTCTCACTGTGAACAGTCTTCTATAAACTTCATATAACTTGAACATATCTACATAAATTTTTCTTCTCTTATAACCACATCATCAAAACATGTTCCTGAATTCAAATAAATCTTTGCAAAACTCAATTCATCAGCATAAAACCTCATGAAACAATTCTATGTTTTTAACTATGTTAACTTTGTCCAGAAAGAATATATGTTGACATCAATGACAAACCCACTCATGAATGTAACATATAAGAACTCAATCATCTCTAATCAACATCCAATCTTCCATGCTAACAACATTCATAAACATTCATGCTAACACTATGGTTGGTGTACTTGGTTATACTCATGGCTTATATATTCTGGTACACTTATATGATTTTAGTGATTAGTCTTGTATGAAGTTGCTTGTCAGTTCTTGGTGATTTATATGCTTGTAATGTTCTTCCAAATGTTTCTAATATCTAGACAGATACTATCAAGTTTCATATATTGGTGGGTTCAAATATTTTATTGATCAAATATTGCAATTGGTTTTGCTATTCGTATGATCTCGATAAATGTGATATGCATTGTATTTATCTTAAGTTTGACCTATTTTGGGTCCTATTGTAGCATGTTGAAAAGTTGTCTTAAGTATGTCCTAGATTTAGGACCCATGGTAATGCATTTAATGTAATTGTAATATCTTTTATAATTAGGGCCATTACGCGCATTTGGTGTGGCCAACATATGTGTGGCTGGATATCTATATAAATAAAGAATAACCTTTTGTATATGATGGTATGCGAGCGTGGTAAGAAGTGTTGTAAGAGTAGTATAGTGCGAGCATATTTGATAGATATTTGAAGGTGAAGTTTTTTTAGTATATTGGAAAACAGAGTGGTTGGAGAAGAGTATTGTAGAAAGAAGGCCTTATATACTAAGTTGCAGAAGATCAGTGGATACTAGTAGAAGATCTGTTGTGGATCTTCGTTGTCGATGATTTATGTTCTATCAATTGGAATTGATGCATGCACAATTAGGTGCAATTCTACACTATTTTTCAGTAATATTTATATTTACAATTAGCCATATTCAGCTCTAAGGGTAGTTATCTTAACATGAAGTGAGCACAATCACTAATGAGCCTTTGTAAAAATCACCTTGATCAGTGTCGCCTTAACTGATATTTCATTTCATGAGAATTAGCTTCTCTATGGTTTTTCCTATTTTGGGTTTCCACATAAATCTTGGCATTCTTTGTGTTGGTGTTTTTGTGCTTTCATGTTTACACCTATTATGAATGTTTGATGTGGTTAATAGATAGATCAGAAGTTTACATTGTTGTTGTTTATAAGTTTACTAACAAATTAAAAGTTATATAAAGTGTGTGGGAATAACTGATTCATCCCCGTCTCAATTATTTGACATGTTCAACAATTTTCATGAAAATTAGCTCCACAAAATGGGTTCCCACAAAAAAGGGGTAACATTGAGGTTCGGGGTTCTGAGCTAAAAAATGAATCGTGATCGCGCGTGCTACAGGACCTCAAACCTAGATTTAGGAAACGTGACCTCGTATGGAATGAGGTTGACCCTTTTTTGTGAACATATTTTTTTAAAACAACGAACAATCATTTTCAACAAACATCATCCTGCTTTAGAGTGTGGTCCGAATCCATTTCTGGCCACACTAGTTTCTAGGTAGGCCCATTTTTTTTCCATTTTCATTCTTTTTTGTTTTTTATATTAATTTCCATTTTTTTTTATTAATAAAAATGGTTTTATATGTGAAATTTATTTACTTTTGTTGTTTAAATGTAAAAAATAAGTTTCATATTATATTCCAAATTTTCATGTATTTTGTACATGTATAGATTTAATTTTTATTGTGTTTTTATTGTATTTCTCTATGAAATATAGTAGCCACGTACACTACATGATCAAACAACATAAGTAAAAATAAATAAAAATAAATGAGCAACCTAGAATACAAACCTTAAATGAATAACTTAGAATAGTAACCCTAAACGAATAACTCAAAAAAGAAACCCTAAACAAATAACTCACAATAGAAACCCTAAATGAATAACTTATAATAACAACCCTAACAAATAATTTACAATAGAAACCCTAAATAAACTTAACACCTAGAATAAAATTCCTATATACTTTAATAATACAAAAAATAAACAAATAACCTCTAGAACAGAAACCCTCAACCCCCTTCATGTCAAGTATAAACCACTAGTTAAGGCTCTTTACCCTCAACCATAAATCCTATCTATAATACCCCAAAAATAGGCTATAGGTTCACTAATCTCCTATATCAACACATCGAACGAAATCGACATCAAAGTCCTAACCTAAGGCACATCAGCACATTATCAAATCTCAATTGATTATCCTAAATTCGGCATCGGGGAATATTCCTTATTCCTATTTATCCTAATTATCTTTAATTTAATGATTATTTGGCGATAAATCTTATTTATCCTAAAGTTTGATTAATTGAATATTCTAAATATTTAATTAATTAGATTTAATATTGACACTTAATTATTTAATTAAATTATATTATATTTATTCCTAAATTGTATTATTTCATTTTGACAATAAATCAAATATCCTATGACTAATTGATTAAATTCTTATTTAATTAATCAAAGTCCATTGTCAAATTTAATAATATATTTTTTGAATAAAAGTTTGATTTAATAATTGATTAACCCATAAATCAATTGTTTTATTTTCAAAATCAGTAAAATTGAGGATAAATCACTTTATTTATTTAATTAATTCATATTAATTATGCACATCCAAAAAATAGTTAAGCTTTAAATCAGAAAATCAATTCAAGTTGTTTTAAAAATAAACTCAACTCTCTTTTGAGTTGAAAGCTTATCTCAACTTCTGATTTAAATCAAAAAGTTGATTTGCATGATTTTGTGAGTTAATTTATCTCTTAATTCTTAATAACTCAAAAATCAACCTGAGTTTATCTAGAGTGATTTATGGCTTTTTCCATGCACCTCCAAAGCCCTGGATTTCTATAAATTAAGGCCTTAGCTCTTCATTTTAGATCCATCCACGAAATTGCATCCTCATGCTGTCGAATTGGAGACTGAAGAATCATCTTTGCAAATCCAAGCTGTTGTGAGATTTCCATTATTTTTGAGCATTCATATCATCATTGTTAGATTAATTGCATATCAGTTTTCATTCTAGTTTAGATTGCATATCAAGTTTTCTTCATATTTGCACAGAAAACCAAAAATATAGATTAATTTGCGTCCAATTCATATCTAGATTTTGCATTCAAATCCTTCATTTAGGTGTCATCAAGGTCACTGATCTCAGTCCAATCTGAGAATACATACTCACATCTACTAAAAGGTAGTAAGTCGCTTGGTTAGTTTAGTTTCAATTACTTGCACAATTTTGATTTTTGCTAACCTCTAATGTTTTACTGAAGTGTTGTGTCTATAGCTAGGTACAAGATTCACACACACATTTTTGGCACCCACCGTGGGGCCTTGAAACGGGTTTCCTTTCAATTTCTATCAATTTCTATCATCTTCTTGTCATTTTCTGTTCCAAAGCTACGATTTTTAATTTCTATTTGTATGATTTTCATACGAGTTTCTGACAAAAGGTGTACTAGACTGTACCCACTATCGTACGATAGTTTATTTGATTGAGGATTGTACCAGCAAAAACCCACTATCATTTGGAAGCTAAATTGTTGTATGGTCTGATACCCATTTTCGTACGAGTTTCTGGACTGTCATTTGGGAGGTAACCCACTGTCGTACGAGTTTTGGTGCCAGGTTTCAATTTTCATTTCACTTTTTCATACTGTTTGCCAGATTTGATTTCCAAATTTGGACTGACAGCTAACATTAACAATTGAAATTTGTTATTTCTGATTCATTCCTACTGATTTTGATTGGAAAAAGTGCGAGAATTGCTAAAAATGGGTAAAAATCTACTAAGCGCGTTGTGAGCAATTCAGGTAATCTTCTCAGCAGATAATGTTTCAATTTGGATTAAAATGAACATCTCATGTGTTTGGCTTGTGTGACCTTTTATTGCTTTCATATCACAGATTTCATTTTGGGCTCTAAAACGAACATAGATTTGCTTTTCGTATATCTGTAAAAAATAGTAAATAGGCCCTATGAACACTATTTGTGGTTCTTGAGAGAGTGGGTTTCGAGTGAAGCTCTTCTCAATGAGAGAACCCCTTGTAGGTAGGGAGGTTACTGAGAGCGTCTCACATTCTACTAGATTTGTGTGTCTTCAACTTTTGATTGATACATTCTCTCTCCAGAGGGGTTGATAGATCATAAGAGGATGACATCATAGATCTTTGTGAGATAATCTTGGTCTTAGCATGTCGGATTAATCTGTCTGCCTTGTTTTGGTTAAAAGTGAAAAGGCTAGAGGACTATGCTCTACTCCCTTTTTGGGTAGTATCAGAAACTCAGATCCTTGAATCTGGAACCAGTCTCCATGTGGTATATTTTGTGAGTCACATTTAGAGAGGGCTAACTATAGTGGACATTCCCTTAATTAGGTCAACCACGTTGATGGAACCTCAAGCGGTAATAGCCATTTTCACTGTGGTAGTGACAACCGCTATATAAATTTCCTTGTGGAAGAAATCTCCACAAGTGTGGTCTCTTGTTGGGTTGTCAGATCTCCCTAGCAGATCCTGAAGATTAAGTTCTCGAACTGTGTCAAAACATCGGTGTGCCTGGATTGGAGTTCACCCTCTTGAGATCACAAAAGTTGCAGAGTTAGACCATTACTACAAACCCTAGTGAGGCCAAATTTTTCATTTTCTAGGAATATGTGCATTATTAAAATTTTATTTGGAACATACACAATTAGCACTCCTAGTGATTAGCACAATTCAGTTACTTGATTGTTCATGTGCAAGGTTTCTTTTGCCCTTTTCCATTGTTTTTAGACATGCTTGAAATCACTTGCTTGTTGTTCTGCGTGCTTGTTTATCTACTTGGTTACTTGAAAATGAATGAATCTGGTATAATCTTCAAATCTGGACAGTACAATTTGCAAACAATCCAAAACTGAAAACCCTAAATTTGCAAAATTTGAAGTGAAATTCCTTTTTGGAGTCAAAAGTCATCCTAGAGAGTTAGAAAGTCGCATGAGTCTTGAGCAAGTGTCATTTCAGAACTACCCAACTATCGTATGATCAGGAACCTAGTGTCGTACGAGTCTTGCTGCTAGTCAATTCAAAAAAATTCAAACCCTACTATCAACTGTCATGTGAGTTTTGTAATAGTCATACGAGTTTGTCAATTATTGTTTCATAGCATACCCATTGTTGTACGAGTCTGCAGAAAGTCATTTGGGGAAAATTTGAAAAATTGCCAGAAAGTTGTCAAAATTGCCAGATACCCAGCTTTTTCAGCCTATTTCAAGAATCTGTAAAAAAAATCACTATGTCAGGAACAAAGCAAAAACTACTGAGAATCCAATCATTTTCCTAAAGTGGCCTTTTGAATCTGATTCAGCCTTCTATTTAATCGATTTGAGTCTTTTTTATCTTGTGTCAAAACCTTGTCATAACTATCAATCTTCAATCAACTATCAAAACGGCTAAGTGTTGTGAACTCATGTCCACTATCTTTTGGGCATCTACCCATACATCTAGGGCATAGTATCCTTCATCCATGTCTAAGATAATCTTCAAACCAATCATAATCTTGACAAGGTTGTGTCATCTGATTTTCTTGAATCAAATCATTCTTCAGTTGTCTTCATCCTATTCTTTTTGCTTCACCCAAGGTTAATGGTAGAAACTAGAGCTTCCTCACATAAGAAATTAGGGGAAACATCTTAGACCTTACCTTTGACTACTATCAAGGGTCCAACTCTTGAGCAACTCTATAATTCTGGTCTTTATGAAGATGACGGTCTTGGCAACTTTTGATTAAAAACTGGTTACATACCTCCTCCATCAACTCACGGAGGTAATCAAAAAACTCCTCCTTGATCTATCCCAGGGAGTCCTAAAACTCCTACCATGTCTCAAGTCGGGACAAACCATGGATCTCAAAGAGCTCAATCTCAACATGGTGCGGATCAGGAAGCTACACCTTCTGAAATTGCTCAGTATCAAAACAATGATAACTTCAAAAGAATGATGAAGCATTTCTTGAAAGAAGATAGAGAAGCATACTTTTTACAATTAGCTCATCAAGGAGCTAAACTTCCTCCCAAATTTAATGTTGAAGATATCATTATGCATGAGGAAGAAACTCCACTTGTGGCTATGATGAAATAGATGCATGCCATGCAAGTCAAACTTAATAAACTTGAGAAAGAAAAGGAACCCAAGGAGTTCTCCTTGGAGGCCCTATGTCCTTTTCCATTTGACAAAGACTTGTACATGTTGCCATTCCCAAAAAAAGTGGAGATGCCTAAATATGATAAGTATGATGGACACCCTGATCCTCAAGATCATGTCAGAGAATTATGTGCACAATGTATGGAGTTCATGCATGAACCAACCTATCTAATGCGTCTCTTTCCTCGATCTCTGGGAGGAGTAGCCATTCATTGGTTCTCTAGAATGCCTCCAACTATCAAAAATTTTGAGGAGTTGATCAAATTATTCTATCAGCAATACTCCTATAATATCCAACATCTGGTCACCATGATCGACATCTGCAATCTCAAACAATATCCAGCAGAACCATTCTTGACATTTCTCAAGAGATGGAGGAAGGAATTCTCTCTATATGCTAGGCCTATTCCAGAAATTGAGAAACTAGAAATCTTCATCAATAATCTTGTCCCAAAGATCAACTACCCTTTACAAATGCAAGATCATACATCTTTTGATAAAATGGTAGACAATGCGATCAAAATTAAAAAAGTACTTGTGAAAAAAGGAGACATCACACTTCAAAAGGACAAGTATGAATCAGGATCTAGTTCTAAAGACAAAAACAAAAATTGAAACAAGACTAAAGGCATCATCATAGATGGTTTTGTTGATACTATATGTGCCCCATCAAAGGCACTAGCTTTCAATCTAACCATTGGTACCCAAGCCATCAAAGCTTCAGAACAAAAGGTGTCTGAACCATCTCAAAAGAAGCCAAAATACAAATCTTGGTCTACTGATAATAAATGAAAGTTCACTCCTCTTGGAGAATATTTGGAATTAGCTATGAGAACTCTACTAGCTAATAACATCATCTCTTTTTCTAAGATCTGACAATCTGATCCTGACCCTAAACCGAAGTGGTGGAGAGAGAATGAATTCTGTGATTTCCATCGGGGTAAAGGTCACAAAACTAATAACTGCTTATGCTTGAAACATACTATTCAAGATCTGATTGATAAGGGAGATATCATGATTGACAATCATAAGAGAAATAATGATCATACAAAATTCATGGAACCATTCTCGAAACATGGTCAAGAAGTTTCATCTTCTAAGCCTAATATGGGGGAAAAGGTCAATTATGCTTACCCTGGAAACAATGTTGTTATCAATATGGTTGAACCCTGTCTCTCTGAGCATTGCAATGTTATCACAATTGTGCAAAGAGATAGAGATCATTCTTCAGCTAATGTAGTTACTTGATCACAAGCTTGGGCACATCTGAACAGACAAATCCCAAATTCATCAAATGTCCCTAAGATGCCCTTCAATCTTTCTTACGCTTCCAAATAGAAGGTTGCTTCTAAATCTTCCAATCCTAAAGATACAAGGCCAAAATATTATAGAATTGTTCAACAACTCCAACACACTAATGCAAAAATATCCATGTTTGAGTTGCTTCAAATATCTCTGAATCATAGAAATATTCTAGACAAAGCTTTGCTCGGATCCAATGTTCCTGACGATCTTGATTTAGACAAGTTCCAGACTATGGTTGGACATCTTACATCTCCACAATATATCTCATTTTCAAAGGAAGATGACAACTCCTTGAGTCACCCACATAACCAGCCCTTGCACATAGAATTCTTGATCCAAAACTATAGAGTCAAACGTGTGTTGATAGATGGGGGCGCTAGCCTAAACATTTGTTCTTACAACCTGGTCACACAATTGGGGTTTTCAAAATTGGCTATTGATCCTAGAAAGAAAATAACTATAAAAGCCTATGATGAACAAGAAAGACCTTCTAAAGGCACCATTATCTTACCTATCAGAGCAGGTCCAATTATCAGGGATACTATATGTCAAGTTCTTGATCTACCTTTGACTTACAACATTATTCTAGGGAGACCATGGATACATGAAATGAAAGCTATTCCTTCTACATTCCACCAATGTTTGAAATTTCCTTATGAAGGAGTAGAGGTCACTATTCCAGTAGACATATCCACCACTTACAATACATTGAAAGAAGGTGTGGATAAACTTGTGCCTAATAATAGACAATCTTCCATTAAGCCAACAAAAGAAGCATCCACATCTAAAATGGAAGACATGGCAAAAGAGGTCAATATCAAAGAAAATGGTATGGGAGAATATACTTTAGAACCAGTCTTATCTTTGACATATCTCCCTATCTCCCCTAAGTCTTATGGACAGTCTTTAAAATAGTCTAAACCAGACTCTAAAGAACCTCTTGAGGCATATAAAAGGAATTTTGTAGCAGAACAAGTCTCCAAGCAAGAATTTGAAGAAGATGAAGTTGTGCTTGCATGGCTATACAAGGATGAACCTAAATCTCAAGTTGTTCCAACTAGTGACTCTACAGTATCCAAAATTCCTTCTAAGTCATATGGTCCAAGAGATAAATTGATAGCTAAGATGGGATATTTAGGTAAAGGACCTCTAGGAGTCAGAGGAATAGGTCTTATAACACCTATTACACATACTGGTAGGGAAAACAAAGATATTGTTGGCTTAGGTTTTAAAAAGAAACCCTTCCACCTCAAAGGTAATTGTTCTCATGTCATAGAGAAGATTGCACCAGGAGAAGCCCTTCTTAAGAAGGAAGAAACTGAACCATCAAATAATGATTCAGACAGCTCAAAACTTATCCCTTATAAGCATTTGCCTAAAGAAATCAAAGATCTCCTTGAAGCTGAAGATGATCCAATAAAAAGAATTAATGTAGTAGAAACACAAGAACCTACTATAGAGCCAAAGATAGTTGCAACACAAAAAACTAGCTAATCTCAAAGCTAATCAAATGGACCAAGAGGAAGGTGGTAGTTATTCTGAGACATATTCCCATGAGTATGAATTCAAATTAGAATTTGAGGGTTACCCTTCTTGGGGTATTCATCCTAACTTTACTCATGTTATTAGATTTCCTAGAGGCATAGATGAAGAATCTAATGACTATGAATGGGGAGTCATTCCAGAGGAAGATGAGCTTATCACAAAAAACATGTTGATGTTATTCACCAATATGCACCTAAACCCAACGTGAGTCTAGAGCGAAGTAATGAACTTAATGAGTCTGATCCACCTATGGATGAATTGGACTTCCACAATGACATTGAGCCTATTCTTGAATCGAATGTCTTAAGTTGTAATATCACCTTTAAACTTGAGTATTGGGTTAGGACTGATGATGAAAGATCCATATCCATAAACACTATCTCCCAATCTTTCCCCATCTTGACTATCCAACATCCTAAACTTCTTGATCAAACCTCCACAAATCCGAGCCATGGTATTTATACCTTCCCAAATGACTGTGCCCTTGCTTGCTACCTCATTGCAATTGAGCCTATGAGGACTTCCATCAATGAACCAAGCATTAGTATGAAAGAGTTAGACATCAAGTATCTTAATCAAAAGAATAAAAATAAAAAGAAAAGGAGTTCTGAGGGTGAAAACCACTTTGTGGCAATCTCAGAATCTACAAAAGTAAAAATAAAAGATGTATCCGAAGGTGAAAACCTCTTTGAGGTGCCTAAGGATGAGATATTTGATGTCCTTCCGAGTCATTTATAGGATAGATCTCCAATTCTAATTGAGCCCACTCAATCCATCAACTTGGGAACAACAGAAGAACCATAGTTGATTCATGTAGCACAATCTTTATCAGAAGAAGAGAAGCAAAAATTTACAACATTCCTAACAGAAAAGAAGATCAACTTTGCATGGAAATATTCAGATATGCTAGGGTTGGAACCTAATCTTATAATGCATCATTTATCTATAGCTCCAAATGTCAAACCTGTCAAGAAAAAGTTAAGAAAAATGCATCCTCATGTTGCACTCTTGGTAAAAGCTGAATTAGAGAAGCTACTAAAAGTTGGATTCATCTGAGTTATTGATTATGTAGAGTGGATCTCTAATATTGTACCTATTTCAAAACCCGATAAATCAATCAGAGTGTGCACCGACTTTAGAGATGTGAACAGAGCATGCCCTAAGGATGATTTTCCATTACCTAACATTGATATGATAGTGGACATGACTGTTGGTTTCAAGATGTATTCCTTAATGGATGTGATGTAGAGTGCACAATAGTAGAATGTTAAAGAATGGCTATGTAGATGTTAAGAATTTCATTGATACAGAATGTTGGAGCATCATAAAGTTTGGTTGTTTGTGAATTGATAGCAGATATCAGATTATAGATGTTGATTTGGACTCATTAACCTTCTACCGATGTGTGCTCTACATCAAGTGGTATCAGAGTACAACAAAAGATCTGGTTTGAGAAGATGGCTTTGATGAGGAGTGAAAGAGAAATTGTTAAGGCATTGAAGGAGTATCTATATGGTGATAAGAAGGAGAGAGAAGAAAGAGAAAGAAAGAAGAAGCTAGGAAGCAAGAAGAGGAAAGGTTAGAGAATCTTGAAGAAGAGTTGGATAGGAGTATTGCGAAGTGGGAAAGGATAGCATTGCTCTTGGAGCAAGCAACAGATGAAGATGAAGTTACTGATGAAGAAATAGATCAAGAAAAGGTATACATTCCATTTGAAGGGCACGGATAGCAGATGAATGCTAGTGTAGAGAGTGAACAACAAGATGTTTTTTAACCTTGTGAGGAGAAGGTTCTTACAGATGGAGAGTTGGTGACAGGTATGGTTGAAGAAAATATCAGTTTCCCAGATGATGGGAATGTTGACAAAAATGATCAAGAAGGAAAAGACGTAGTGCAAAGATCAGATGCTGAGGAGAAGACTATTGACATAGAGGATGGAGTATTTGCTACTCATCATGATGCCCTAGCGGTATATAAACAAGATGAATGCAAGATTATGGATCAATTTGATAGGTATTTTTATACAGATGATATGATGATCAGGTCTACTATATTTGTTCCAGGATTCAAAGGAGGTGCCGCAATACATACCACAAAGGGTATTCACCATGAAGATTGGCACCATTATGTTGTGGGGAGTGGCATCAATTCGGTCATTCGTATGGTGACAATATTGCCTACATGCAATTGGAAGACTCAGAAGAAGATCATAGCAATTCAATGGGACTTGAATTTTTGTGTCCCCAAGAGTATGATGCAGGTGCATCTGGCATTTGGAAGCATTTTGAAGATTCTGGTTATTTTCTATTGTAATATGGCTCAGTAAGCCATTCTTGTGGTCTAGTTTCAGTTACATCTTCATGGTATAAGTGTCATAGATATATTAAATAAGGGATTTGTATAATCGTGAAGTTGACAACTTCATTGTCAACTCCACGATTCATTATTGGGTTAGTAATCATCTAAATTAGTTTGGGAGTTGGTTGGTAGAATGGGAGTTAGAAATTAGTTTGGGGAATTAGTTTTGGGAGTTATTGGGCTATGTTCTTGGGAGTTATTTATCTCCGCAATGTAGAACCCATGGAGAGGAGAGTAGGAGGATAGGATTGGAGAATCGGTGAAGAGAAGTATGGGAGGAGAATAGATGTAAAAGAGAAACTGATGTGAACAATGTGATTCAAAGATGAATAAAATAATAGTTAGATTTACATCGGATTTCGCTCTGTGATCATTCGGTATTCCTGAATGTTGCATTTACTTGCTTGTAATTCTCTATTCTTAATTCCTTGAATGGGACGTCAACTATGTTACAGTCAAAATCTTTATTATTTACATCTCGATTTCGAAGATCTTTGTTCGGTTTGAATATAAATTGATTCTTGTTATCAGATTTCATTGGTGGATGTTTAGTGGTTTATTGTATTGAGTTTAGACTGGAAAACTATATTAAAGTGCCTATTCAATACAATGTATTGGGCTTTCTATTTGTTATTGAACAACGTTTTAGTTAATGCTTGGTGTTCACAACAGTGTTGAATGTTTGATGTAACACCAAACCAGTTTCTCCAAGAAATGTTATTTATTTCATATTGATATGGAATTTTGATATCGACAATCTACTGGTGTCATGGGATAATCAAGTGATTATGTTCGACAGTCATGATGAACTTGAACCGAAAGGAGGTTAATTTTGAAGAGATGAATGGTCGAGTGATATCGAAGACTTTTATGTTTGAGTTCAGCGTTGAGTAGATGCTAAAAGGGGGCAAAGATTACTATATGCTTGGATCTCGGTATTTGAAGATTGAAATATGGCAGACATAATTTGTGTATGTATTTAGTGACAGTCCCAAGAGTTGATAGGATCTGACTTGGAATATGGAATACTCACAAGATTGAAGATGGTGAACTTCTCTTGAACCGCAAGTCGAGCCTCTATATTGACAGAGTCAAAGCATGCAATAAACTGTGGAGTAATCATAGAGTATCATATTAAGTTGGCATTGTTATCATCAGAGCATTAAAGAATGGCTATGTAGATGTCAAGAATTTCATCGATACAGAATGTTGGAGCATCATAATGTTCAGTTGTTTGTGAATTGATAGCAGATATCAGATTATAGATGTTGATTTGGACTCATTAACCTTCTACCGCTGTGCGCTCTGCATCACGATGGTTTTTTTGGATATAATCAAATAAAAATTGCTCCAGAAGATCAAGAGAAAAATGCTTTCACATGTGCATGGGGTACCTTTTTTTGGAATGTCATGCCATTTGGGCTTAAGAATGCTGGTGCTACTTATCAGAGAGCTATGACATCTATTTTTCATGACATGATGCATAGAACTATGGAGGATTATGTTGATGACACTTTGGAAAAATCTATGATCAGAACTGAACATCTAAATGACTTGAGCATGATCCTAGACATAATGGAAAATTTTAGTCTCTGACTAAATCCTAAGAAGTGTGCTTTTGGTGTCACTTCTGGAAAGCTATTGGGATACATAGTTTCAAAGAAAGGTATTGAAGTTGATCCAGCTAAAGTTAAAGCTATCATGGAAATGCAACCTCCCAAAAATATCAGTCAAATGAGAACTTTACAAGGGAGAGTACAATCTATTAGAAGATTCATATCACAGCTTGTTGACATATCAAAACCTTTTACAAAAACATTACATAAAGGTGTGAACTTTGCATGGAATGAAGAATGTGAAAAGAATTTTGACCATATCAAACAATATCTATCAAATCCTCCTATCTTGATGCCTCCCATTCCAGGGAAGCCATTGATCTTATATGTCTCCACAATAGATACATCACTGGGGACATTGCTAGCATAACATGATGAGAATAAAAAGGAACAAGCTATATACTATATCAGTAGAACATTGGTTGCATATGAAAAGAACTATTCAATGATTGATAAAGCTTATCTAGTTGTGACCTTTGCATCATAGAAACTGAGACATTATATGTTAGCTCATACCACTCATTCAGTAGCTAAAATCGATCCACTAAAGTACCTACTAGGCAAGGCTACCCTCACAGGTAGATTAGCTAAATGGGTCATGCTCTTAAGTGAATTTTACATTGAATATGTTGAGAGAAAAGCTATAAAAGGATAGGTAATTGCTGATCAATTGGCTGAAGCACCATTATTTGATGATACACCACTACAAATGGAATTTCCAGATTCTTCTATCATGCATCTTTCTTCTAGAGAATGACCATTGTTCTTTGATGGCTCCTATACATAGAATGGATCTGGAGTAGGCATATTGTTCATAACTCCTCAAGGATACTCAATACCCAAAGCATTCAGATTGAAGTTTCCTTGCACAAACAATATTTCTGAATATGAAGCCCTTCTTAATGGCATGAAAATAGCAATTGAGTGGAGGGTGACAGAGATACACATTCATGGAGACTCTCAACTTGTTATCCATCAAGTCAATGATGTGTACCAAACTAAAGATGAAAAGCTCATTCCTTATAAGATAATGGTAGATGGTCTAAAGAAGTATTTCATATCTATCACATTTGAGAAAATCCCTAGAACAGAGAAAAAAGGCTATTGATGCAATGGCAACGCTATTTACTCTATTACAGTAGCCTGAACATGAGCTATGCTATGAGTTCCTGGTGGAAGCACTATCTTATCCTGCATATGACTCCCTTGAAACCTGCATGGTCTGCACTGTTGTACGTTATGATTCATCCAGATAAAAAAACCTTTTCTCCTATCTCCAAGACCAAATCATTATCAATTCCTTTAATCAGTTTGAGAAATGAAACCTTATCCGCACTGCATCCTGATATGTCATCATTGGTAATGATCTATACAAACGAGGTCTAGATGGTACACTACTTAGATGTTTAGAATGGGAAGAGTCTCAACGTGCATTGGAAGAAGTCCACGAAGGTATATGTGGGTCACACTCGAATGGTTTAACACTACCTTAAAAACTTATTAGGGTTGGGTATTATTAGCCGGATATGGAAAAAGAGGCTATCAAATTTGCTAAAAACTGTCAAAAGTGTCAAGTTCATGGCAACTTGATTCATGCTCTAGGGAGAGATCTAATTCCCTTTACTACACAATGGCCTTTTCAACAATGGGATTTTGATCTTATAGGTACTATCTATCCACACTCTTCTAATGGACATACCCATATAATCACAGCTACAGATTATTTCACTAAATGGGTAGAAGTAGTTCCCTTAACACAAGCAACTGGGAAACAGATATCTATGTTCATCTTGAACTACATCATATGCAGATATGGGATCCCACATTCTATAATCACAAATAATGGGGGACAATTCAAAAACAAGGACCTAGATGATTTATGTGCCAAATTCAAGATTACACAACATTGGTCATCTATCTACTATCCTCAAGGGAATGGACAAGTAGAGGCTTCCAACAAGAATCTATTGAAAATCTTGCACTGTACAATTAATAAAATAGGAAGAGATTGGCATCTCATGATCAATCTAGCTCTCTGGGCCTACAGAACAAGTACCAAAATGCCTACTGGGGCTACACCATTCACTTTAGTCTATGGGTCTGAAGTGGTACTACCTATTGAGGTGGAAATCCCATCACTAAGAATCAGAATGCATGGTCTAGTAATTGATGATGACTATAGAGTGTCTAGGTTACAAGAACTTGAACCACTAGATGAGCGTAGACAAGCAGCGTATGATCATCTTAGAGTATATTAGAAAAGAATGTCTAGAGGCTACAATAAGAAAGTTAGACACAGAGAATTTTAGGTTGGCGATCTAGTCTTGAGAGAGAATCCTAAAAATCAATCACATCAAGAATGCAAGGGGAAGTTTGAACCCAACTGGCTGGGTCCCTTAGTTATCACTACTACTTTTGGCTCAGGTGCCTATCAACTCTCAACAACTAAAGGAGAACAGCTTCGAGAACCAATCAACGTTCTCCATCTGAAGAAATTCTATGCCTAAGGCATTCAGTGTATGGTAAAATGTCCTAAAAAATCTTAAAAATCTGAAAAAGTCCTGAAAAAATGAACATCTTGGTGAAAACCTAGTAATGGGCGCCTTGATAATTCACAAAAATAGTAAAAAAATCAAAAGTGCAAAAAAAATTGAAAAAATGAAAAATACAAAAAAATGAGAAAATGAAAAAGTGCCTTGGTGAAAACTTGGAACTAGGCGCCTTGGTAGAAAAAATAGAATCCCTGCCAAGATGGTGAAAACCCAGCAAATGGGCACCACTTGTTAAAAAATGCTCCATCTATCAGCACAATCTTGGTCTTTCCCAGCTTTCAGTCCTACTTTAGTTTGTACATATATCCCGGTTTGTTCCTATTTTCTAGTTTTCAATAAGTCAGTTTGTACACCAATCAGCTCAAGCATCTATATCCTATCAATGTTCAAACTTTGGGGCAATCAAAGTCATATCCTATGGCCTCCAATGTATCTTAGATGTATCATATCTAGTTAGAGTCCTTTGAAGCTTCATCTGAGTCAGTCAGTTAGTCTCGTCTCCAGAAAGGATTTTGCATCTACAACAATGCAATCAAACATCAACACAAAATGAAAACAATCTATGCTTTTACATGCTTTTATCTCCTTGTATGCTTACTAATTCACATTGAGATTTTTGCATATTTTGTTTCCATGAGCTCTTTGATAATGTCCTTTACAGGATTTAGAGAGGGATAACTGGGGGCATAATCTTTTCTTTGTTTTATGCTTGTATGTGAAAATCTAACAACTTTGGAAATTCTGGATTGAAATGGTGTCCGTCTATAAGAGCCTCTATCTCAAATTGGATGGCCATGAGTACCTCAACCATTGATACCCAGAAAATTCAAGGAAGTTTGATCTATCTATTGTCTTTTTGAGTGAATTCTTTCTCCTACTGTGAAACACAATCTTACCTAAGGATGTGAACGATAAAGGGTCACTACGGGTAATTCACACTGGACTTAGAATGATCTCTTGATTATTTGATGTGTTTGTTATGCAAGGCATATTCTGGTCATCATGACATCTATGTTTTGATTCTTATACAAATTGCTATATCAAAATGGACATGATATTTAGGTCATCCTAGCGTTTGTGCCTTGGTGCTTATATCTAATCCGACATTTTGAAAACAAAATCAATATTCATATGTCCATGGTTGTTTTGACCAATGGATGTTGTATTGATTCTTGCACATACAAATCAATATTCATATGTCTATGGATTCATAACTAGTGGGCATTGTATTGATTTATCCGGTTACCTAAAAATTCAATGATGAAAATGACCGACACATGATCAGTGACTAGGTCCTAGGTCTTAGGTTGCATTTCATTTTGCATGTCTCTTTGCATTTTGCATGTTTGTATGATCTCACAATGGCTAAAAAAACTTCAACACTTAAATGATTCTTCTATCACCTATTCAAATCTACAAGAGTTGAAATCTAACTCAAAGTTCTCTTCATCGAACCGCAAGAAGTTACCATCCTGGGTTAAACATCCTTTTGACATAAGACTGAGTACTTGTCTTCATCAATACCTACAAAACATATCATGTGTATCATTGCATTTACATTTCATATCATTACCATTTGTTGCATTACATTACATCCATGTGCATAAGCATAAATCATACATACATCTTTCCATAATCACATACATGTGCATAATGTTGGTGTTTCAAAACACTTACGCCAACTAGGGCTACCAATATGCCTTGAGACTGATGTTAGGAGTGGTTAGCTCCAAGTATGAGAGCTCTGCAAGACAACTGGACCAGCTATAGGGACAAGACTACCCTCTTCACTTTTGGCTCTGCAAAACCAAGGTAGGTGTACCTAATCCAGTAACTTATGGCATTTTAGGACTTTAAATTGGATTGAACAAAGCAGATGATAGCAAGAAAGTACTAAATGGTAACTAGACATTCATTGACTCTCCATTGCTATGAAGGGTATTACTACTATCAACCAAAAAATAATTAAAACTTGAAATGGTGTTGATATATGAAGATGGAAAGAAATAGACAAGAGCCAATCAGACATTAAACTCAACTGAATATACTAATCCCTGATCAGTGTCATTATCCATTGGGCAGATCTCAAATATAGACATTGAAACATGAACCAACTACTATCAAAGACTCATGGCCATAAACATAAATATTCAAGCCCATCCACTACTTATAATATCCTTCTGTAGACAAATCAAAATGAATCTATACCCTATCTAAAGTATGTTTCACTTGATCCTAGATCAAGAACTAAAGAATAGAACATATACAAAGGTAACCCTATGTAATGGATCAGAAAATCTAGAATTCACAAGATTGACACCAAGGAGAGACTTGAAAGCTTGAAATAATTATATTAAGTATGATGAGTCATGTACATGTTCAAAGTAGAAAGGAGAGAAAACCACTTCAATAACTTGCAAAAGACTACAAGGAAATTCTATTCAATCTACATATAATGTGATATAGCCTGCTACAACCCCCTGGAACCAACCGAAATCAGAACCCCTCTAAATGATCCAAAAAATCATTTTATAGGAACAAAGATTGCAACAAGCTATGGATCATTTAAGGTTAGGGTTTCAACTGCCACACCAACTAGAAATAGTCAAAAAATTTAATACACTTGGAAGAAAACCAAGCAACAGGTCAATCAAATCCAAGGATGATCTTCAAGAATAAGAAATCTCTGAGTTTGTACTGAAGATCATAAATTCACCATACAAATCAATCTGATCGACCACCTACAACACACCTTGAGCAACAAAATTCCATCCATTTTCCCCACGGTACAGTCTTGCAATCAATCATGGAAACCCTCTGGACAACTCTGCAACAATTGACAAAACCGATTCTACCAAATCTGGCCGCTAAAACAATTAATTTCAGTCCTTTCTGCTACTAGAAACCCTCTAAAAATTTGAATTTGAAATACAACGGTTATCCAGATAGAGTTTAAAATGTGGTCGTCGATTCCAGTACCTTCCGACAAATCGGGCGGTTCTCATTAATTCTTCAATAGTCGACCAACCCGTTGAAAAGTCTTTTCCACATCGCCACATTCGACCAATCAAAATCGAGCACATTGGCACCATGAAGCATATCGGACCCACTGCAAAGTATCTCCCTTAAGACAAGATCAACGGCTCTTGTTATACCGCACACTTAACTATCATGCATCTTACCCCAGCGCTATAACAACAACCGCAAGATCCTGTAGTGCTTTACCCTCTTTGGAGAAACCAGCCCCACTAACATCATCCCAATCACAAACATGCCAACCAATCAAAATAAAACAACTCTGCAACACCTGGCAATGGGCCCATTGCATCATTACCCCTTCCGCCAATGAAAATCACACACGTCGGCTCTAACTGTCAGAGGACCCACCTTTTGTCGCCTGAGAATAAAGTAACATCGACAGTTGGTGTAAGATCTTTTAGCTCTGACAAAACCCATAAGATCATATGCCAACCGTAGATCTTCTACGGATGTCAAGCCCCCTCAAGGACACACCAACAACCAGGTCCCACTGACATACTTCCACCTCACCGCTCCACAACCAATAAAAAACTGCCACCCGTGCACACTTGGAAGTGGACTCACTCTAGTTGGCATGAACACGATGGAGGATTTGATGGCCGGTGCATGATCTCATGGGGGAAGAAGATTCCATGAGATCATACACCCACCGTAGATCATGAATCTTAGACTTAGATATCGGGCCCGCCAGGACAGATGGCGCTTCATCGCTATACTGCCTGTCAGAAACTTTGACAACCTATAGTCTTGCGAAATAACGACAGCCACACAATTCTAAGGGGTGACACTTTTGGAAATATTAAAGTGGAAACATTAGAAAATGAGGCCCCAAAGACTTAGGAAAAATAAAACCATCAGGCGTTAGACTTAGGAAATTATTAAAGCATATGGGTTTTTAGTCTTTTAAGTGGCCCAAAAAGGTAACGCAAAATTAGAACAAGGCTGGAGTAAACTAGGGCTTTCATATCCCAACAGCTAGATTTTTCAAATTTTGAACTAGGGTTTTAAGCCAGGGACATGGAAAAACACTGCAGAGACTAGAGGAAAGATGATGAAGCCATGAAAATTTTTCTAGGTGTTAACACATAACATCCATACATATGAAAGAAATCATTGCATTACATTGATCCATACATACATTCTAGACCACTCATAGCATAAACATCACATGATATCATCATATATCGAAACATGACAAGTATATATATATATATATATATATATATATATATATATATATATATATATATATATATATATATATATATATATATATATATATATATATATATATATATCAAAATCTTGAACTAGTCAAGGGTGCACTACTGTCACAATATACAAATGAATGAGCTCAACTAAGCTATTAGAATCAAAATAGTATATCAGAATCAAAGGATCAAAAAAGTCATAACGTATCAAAAATAGATCAGCTCTTAGCTTGATCCTCTGGACCTGGTGGAGGAGGAGGTGGTGCATCCAGTACTGCCTTTGCTCTAGGTGCTCTAGCCCCCTCTGATGCCATCATGTACTATGAATAAGTGGGAACTCTCTGTGTAGTAGTAGGGAAAACAACATAATAAGTAGACACATAATAAGATGATCGTGAGGTTTGATGGATCACTTTTGTTTGTAATCTATGAATCTCATCATGCTGCTCTACCCGCACCCTATCTACCTCAAGGAATCTCTCCTCCCACCGAGCACTACATACCTTTAGGTCACTAACCTGTACTCTAAGGCATTTGATAATCTCCTATGAGGAAATGGGAACACCATGATTGGCATCAGCTGCTGGCATCTCTGTATCCCATGCTAGCTCCTTTGACTGCTTTGAATGCTTTGTAGTACCTTATCTATGTGCCTTACAATATCTAATCTCAACACCTAAATCAAAAGAGGCATCACCCTATAAAGGATCTCTATCACCACCTACAACCTGCTTTGTTGTGATCCTCAGCTATACCAACACTGCCCAATGTGCCACCCTCTCCCCTAGTCCATCTCTATCCACCTGTGGGCCTAGCTGTTGTAGAAGTAGTGGGATGAGGGGCCTCATCTGTCTTGAAGGTCTTTGTGGAGGAGCCATAGCTCTCGGTCTAAGCGGTGTGGGATGTACAACCTGTACCTATGGTCTAGGACCCTATCTCACTGGAGCACCTATAACATCCATCACCTCCTCCATGGAGGGTATTAGCTTAGTGGGATCCAAAAATCTATGAATAGGGTGATCAGCAAGCCATGCAATAAAGCCATTTGTAGCCCCGGCATCAATAACTTGTGGAAGGTAGTCCCAGTCTCTACCAATAATGTTGTTGTACTCCTGTGAACATAAAGAATATGTGAACCTCGATTTCCATCCAAGTCTAATCTCATGAATGATATGAGTATATGTAGTGTAATCCTCTTGAGCATCCTGCACACGTCTATAGTGATGCTAAACTCTAGTAATGAGAAATCACTCCATGGTAGCAGGTGATCGACCGATCAGCACACAACTCTGAAAGAGATAACTGAACTGCTCTCATGCTGTGGGTGAGGCCTTAATATCTAAGTAAGGCCTCCATCAAGCAAAATTCATGTCATCAAGGCACCGCCTCCAATACTCAGTATGGCCCATGCGGACCTGTGTGACATAACCAGAATATACATAGATAACCAGCTCCTGTGGCTGCCGCTATGACTGACAAATAGGTCTCAACACTGGCATATGCTCCCAAGCCCATATCTATAATACCAATGCACTAGAAGTGAAAGTCCTGCTATCCTGGTACACAATCTCATGCATCTCTGAAAACATGTGTGCTAAAAGACACTGACCCCAAGCAAGCTCAGTGGGAGTCACCATCCATCATGCCACTGTCGGGGCCCAGCCCATCAAAAGACCGTTCTGCTGACGATCAGACATAATGATCCCCCTTATCATCCCAGCAATGATGCACTCCAATCTGTGTGACTATCCATATCACTATACAAGAGTCTCCCAAGAAATCGACCCCGTCAACTATGTATCATCTCCAAAAAGATGTCTAAAGGCATGGAGACCTGTGTGTCTAGAACTCACATACTTAGGGTGCTGACTACTATGGAATGGAATACGTAGAATCCTATACACATCCTCTGGGGTCATGGTGATCTCCCCAGTCGGTAAATGGAAGGTCTGCGTCTCTGAATGAAATCTCTCGATCAACACAGTCAAAAGACCATGGTTTACCCTAATCTCAAGTAAATGAATCAGAAACTCAAATCCACACGCAACAAGGTGTACCCTCATGGGGTCAGGAAGTGAAACACATAATCTCTGTGTCGCTGGATGGGAGATACGAACATGAACATCTAGAAATCAAACCTACACACCACAGAAATAGGGAATTCTATCAGTAATTTGGTTCAAAGACAGGCTAACAGTAAGGGAATTGAATAGATTATTATGTTAGAAGGTAGGGTAAAAGGTCAGCAATCAGGATACAAGATCAGAAAATCAAAATTTTTGACCTAAGATAGGGTTTTGAGCTCACTATTTTTCAAACAACACTTCAGACTGGCATGGAAAGTCGTACGACTTTCTACATGGTATCATACGATAGATCATAGTCATACGACATTTGACAGGTTCCCAAAAGATAGAGGAGGTACCCGATGAAACGTCATACGACTCTTGGGTCCCTCTCATATGAGTCTTGGGTAGTCATGAAATGATAAACTAACTACATTTCAAAAGTCATATGAGTCCTGGATAAGAGTCATATGATTTTTCATACATACAAAAATTCAAAATTGCAAAACATATGAAAAATGCTAAAAATGCTATAAAACATGGAAAAATTGACATTTTAGCAAAGGACAGAGGTCCACCTACCAGATGTCCATACTGTCGAGGTCTCTGGTGTCTCTGACTGCACTCAAATCAATGTGAACTCACAGGTACCTTCAGTTCTACCATTTTCTCGCTCAGAGGGCTCCACAAAGTTTCTAAAGTCAAAAGGTTGAAATGAATTGAAAATGACCCTTCCAGCCTTTATATAGCTTTTGACCTAATTTTCAAAAGTGCTCCATTTTTTACGAAAGTTGTACCCCTAGCTAATTTCAACGTTCTGAACCCATTTTTAGGATCAAAATCAAAATTTAAGATCATTTACTATGTCAAAATCGTGATTAAAAATTTTCAGACCCAGGATGGTCTACTGCTTAAATAATCGACCTTCAATCATCCCAAAAATCTAATATTCAACTTAACTAATTATCTTATGTCAAACTATCAAAATTTCAACTTGGTCAACTATGGTCAACTCATGATTTAACCTAGTCAAACTTGGTCTCCAGGACCTCTAAATGATGTAGAATGCCTTCTTGAACATTTTTAACCACTTCTCCAATCAATTAACATGCTTCTAAACTATCAACGCTGACTTTTCTTGTCAGATTTCAATTTTAATCCCGAAGGGGGCATGGTATTGCATATCATTCCAAGTATTGCATATCATTCAAAGTCTATAATCTAAATTTGAAATCATATCTTTCCTCAGTAATCAAGACAACAACCACGTCTAGTTGTTGATTCATCAAAAAGACCTCATCGCTTGGGGCAAATCAATCATCGCTTGGGGCATATCAGATTCATTGAGATCCATATCAATCTAGTATTCTCTTAATCTTTTAAACTATATCAGTCTTTTGTAACCATCAGTTCATTAGTGTTATTTCCTTGGTTCTTCATAACTGAAGGGTTCATATGTGATACCAACATGATTCTTATCGACAATCAGGTCTGGAATCAGTCACTCACTTCTTCACAATCATAAGGTTCAAAATTAGGCATTTTGACACTTCTTCGCAATCATCGGTTCATTACTGTCATAGTTAACATTATCTTTGGTCATTCAGGACCTAATATCTTTGAATCTTTCAATCAGTTTTTGTCTCATATCAATTTCAATTTCAAACATCAGTTTCAACATCATACACAGACTGTCTTTGAACCACTGCGCTACGCACAACAATTCAAAGAGGGGCAAAATGTAATACCCCAAAAATGGGCTATAGGTTCATTAACCTCCTATATCGACACATCGAACGAAATCGACATCAAAGTCCTAACCTAAGGCACATCGACTTATTATCAAATCTTAATTGATTATCCTAAATTCAGCATCGAGGAATATTCCTTATTCCTATTTATCCTTATTATCTTTAATTTAATGATTATTTGGCGATAAATCTTATTTATCCTAAAGTTTGATTAATTGAATATTCTAAATATTTAATTAATTAGATTTAATACTACCACTTAATTATTTAATTAAATTAAATTATATTTATTCCTAAATTATATTATTTCATTTTGACAATAAATCAAATATCCTATGACTAATTGATTAAATTCTTATAATCAAAGTCCATTGTCAAATTTAATAATATAGTTTTTGAATAAAAGTTTGATTTAATAATTGATTAACCCATAAATCAATTGTTTTATTTTCAAAATCAGTAAAGTTGAGGATAAATCACTTTATTTATTTAATTAATTCATATTAATTATGCACATCCAAAAAATAGTTAACCTTTAAATCAGAAAATCAATTCAAGTTGTTTTAAAAATAAACTCAACTCTCTTTTGAGTTGAAAGCTGATTTCAACTTCTGATTTAAATCAAAAAGCTGATTTGCATGATTTTGTGAGTTAATTTATCTCTTAATTCTTGATAACTCAAAAATCAACCTGAGTTTATCAAGAGTGATTTATGGCTTTTTCCATGCACCTCCAAAGTCCTGGATTTCTATAAATTAAGGCCTCAGCTCTTCATTTTAGATCCATCCACGAAATTGTATCCTCACGCTATTGAATTGGAGATTGAAGCTTTGTGAATCCAAGCTGTAGTGAGATTTCCATTATTTTTGAGCATTCATATCATCGTTGTTAGATTAATTGCATATCATTTTTCATTCTAGTTTAGATTGCATATCAAGTTTTCTTCATATTTGCACAAAAAAACCAAAAATATAGATTAATTTGCATCCATTCATATCTAGATTTTGCATTCAAATCCTTCATTTAGGTTTCATCAAGGTCACTGATCTCAATCCAATCTAAGAATACATACTCGCATCTACTAGAAGGCAGTAAATTGCCTAGTTAGTTTAGTTTCAATTACTTGCGCGATTTCAATTTTTGCTAACCTCTAATGTTTTACTGAAGTGTCGCGTCTACAGCTAGGTACAAAATTCACACACACACTAGCCATCAGCCTTAGGTTGTAGATAATGTGCATTAAACTATCCATTAGATCTTAAGACAAAAAATTTATATCCTAGAGGCCCTAGGATCTATATAGTTGAAATTAGGTATATATGTACTTGTATCCCTAATTACCATTCCTTAGGACCCATTATGTATTCCAAGACCCCTTAGGACCTATTATGTATCTTACGAACCCTTAGTAACCCTTATGATACCTATGATCCCTTATGACCCATTAACATATCCCAGGACCCCTTAGGACAACTTAGCACACATCAATGTATCCTAGGGCCCATAATGTATTCTAGGACCCATTAGCACCCATTATATATGATAGGACCATTTATGACCCCTTAGGACCCATAAATGTCTCCTAGGACCCCTTATGACACCTACAAAGCCTTGGGACCCATCAATGTGTCTCAGAACCATTTGAGACCCCTTATGACACATACGACCCATTGTGTATTATAAGGGGTCATAAGGTGTTGTAAGGGGTCGTAGGATACATTGATGGTTCCTAAGGGTCATAAGTGGTCCTAGGACCCATTAATGTATGTTAGGTTCCCTTAGGACACCTAAAACACCTTAGTATCCATTAATGTGTCCTAGGACCCCCTATGACACCTATGACCAATTATGCATCATAAGGGGTCCTAACAGGTTGTTGGATACATTAATGGGTATTAAGGGGTCATAAGTGGTTATAGGACCCATCAATGTGTCTTAGGACCATTTAGGACCCCTTATGACACATATGACCCATTATGTATCATAAGGGGTCCTAAGGTGTGAAAAGGGGTCGTATGACACATTAATGGGTCTTAAGGGGTAATAAGTGGTTCTAAGATCCATTAATGTATCCTAAGGGGTTTTGGAATACATTAATGGGTCCTAGGTCCATTTATGACCCCTAAGGAAACATTAATGTGTTCTATGACCCCTTAGGACCCCTTGTGACACCTACAACCCATTATGTATCATAAGGGGTTTGAAGGAGTCCAAAGGGGTCATAGGATACATTAATAGGTATTAGGACCATTTATGACCCCTTAGGACCCATTAATGTGTCTTAGGACCCCTTATGACACCTACGACCCCTTAGGACCTATCAATGTGTACTAAGACCACTTAGGACCCCTTATGGCACTTATGACCTATTATGTATCATAATAGGTCCTAAGGTGTCATAAGGGGTCGTAGGACACATTAATAGGTCCTTAGGAGTCATAAGTGTTGGAAAGTTGGATGTGTTGTCATTTTTGTCAACATGTTTGTAATGTAGTTTGACTAGTAGTGTAGTATGGTTAAAGGTTGAGTTACTACAAATGAGAAGTCACACACCTAATGGGATGTTGTAGAGGTTGTCTACTTGGCCCATGTCTAGTTTCAAGGGTTAACATTATGATTTGAGAAAGTTATGAGATCACAGTTGGTAATTAGCTATTTTATTATTTTCCAATGTATTAGAGTTGTAGAGATTAAATTCATGCATATACATAGGTTGAGATATATGGTTGTGCAGTTGGGAATATGCTTAGGACATGGTGATGTGTCTACCTTTCAAAGGGTTCATGATTTTGAGGGTCTGCAAGGCATTTTCAAGTATTATAGAGGAAGGTGACAATGTTCTTGAGGTTTGACAAGAACAATATTGGTGAATCCAATTATTGGGGTGGTCTTGGATGTTTGTGTGTTATTCATAATGCCTTAGGATGTTCTTGGGTTATGTGCCTACTAAGTTGGTGTTTTGCATTAATTGTGGTGATTGGACTAGATTATTTTTCAGTTAGTGGATATATTTTCTTTTGTTCTTAGCTGACTTGATCAATAAAATGTTTTATCCAGGCAATTGGTAAAATGTTTTGTGGAAGAGTTATGATCTTGAGGTGGTTATGAAGGATCTAAGATATGTTTAGTTAACATGCTTTGATTAGGGTCATAGATTTTGGTGTGGTGAGATGAAAATTGAAAGTTAGGTTTTTGTCAACTATGGTTGATAAATTACTTAAGGAATTAGGATAAAATTCTTAATACTAACGCATAACAGATGTGTGTGTTACTTGCAGAGATAGAGTGTGGGTTTGTTGGAGGTCAAATAACTCATTTGAAGGATTCAGAGAGGATTTGAATAGATATTTTGTTGTGTACTTCAATGGAACTAACCGAGGCTTAAGCTAGATGCTACTATATAATTCACATTATTTCTAATTATAATCAAAATGACCATTTTAGTGGTCTTGTAAGGTGAGATCCTTCCTTAGGTTTGTAGCCCAAGGCATTTTGATGAGTGAGCTCTAATAAGTTTGCTTGAATGCATGTGCATTCCATATTTGTAATAAGCTTTTACTTATAACAAGGTTAAATTTGATAGAACACTAATTCATCCCCCTCATAGTGTTCCATCTTTCCAAAAATTAGTATCATAGCCTCATCCCTTGGAGGAATCCTAATAGCTTGAGGGTGATTCAAGAAGGAAGAATTGATTAAAGATTGCATGAACAACTCATAGTTTCATTGGAATATCTTGATCAAACAAAGCTTGAAGTTGAAGTAATGTAGAGGGATCTAAGAGAGGCTTAGATATTCATTAAGTCATTGAAATCATAGTTGAAGAAAGCCAGGGAAAAGAGAAAGGAACTCTATGAACACCTAAATAAAAAGGATAGTGAAATCTCAGATGATGAATAGTTGGTTTAAGATCTAAAGGATAAAATTGAGGAATGTGAAAAACTCAAGCAAGATAATGTAGTCCTAAAGAATGAGATGCAATCGATGGTGATGAGGATGAAAAAGGAAATTGAGGAAAGGAAGAAGAATGAAGAGAACCCGAGTAGAACCCTAAATTAGAGAAATAATGAGTACAATAAACTATCTGATGAGTGCAATAAGCTTGTGGCTAATTTGTAGGATGCAAAGGATATTGAAGAAGAAATAAGAGAGGACGTTTCCAATGACTACAAGGAGAAGTTTATGATTAACACTACAAATCTTGATTCATTACTTGAAATCTAGCAGAATAACAATGATAAGCATGGTCATGGATATGAAGAAGGTGAGAGCTCCAAGTCTGGGTTTGACCAAGGAGACCCTAGATCTGAGAAGAAGAACAAGAACAAGAACAAGAAGACACTTGCAAGATAACCCAATTCACAAAGGTTTGGTAATAACTATTTTATCTACAATAAATTGAGTCATAAAGCCATGCATTGTAGGAATAGGGAAAATCATAACAATGCATCCTTTTTTGGTAAATTCTTTAAGTGTCAAAATCATGGCCATAAGGCAAGTGACTTCTATAATGTTGTGAACTGATGAACTACAACTGATTGAATATCTGGATGAACTAAAAAAATAGTGATTAGAGATCACCGAGCTACTGAAGTGATATGTAAGATGATTAAATCAGTCAATATGTTATCATTGATGTCAACTAGTTTTGACAGTACTTATCATGTTAGTTACAAACATCTGAACATCTGTTGAAGGAAGAAAAGATGAAGAACTGAGATATCTACATAAGCAAAAGATGGATATGACAGATAAGGATAAGGTAAACATTGGGTAAATTATTGATGAGTCTATGGCT
This sequence comes from Chamaecyparis obtusa, assembly GCA_027943335.1. Taxonomy (NCBI): domain Eukaryota; kingdom Viridiplantae; phylum Streptophyta; class Pinopsida; order Cupressales; family Cupressaceae; genus Chamaecyparis; species Chamaecyparis obtusa. The sequence goes on from BSBK01001448.1 coordinate 77,774, forward strand.
TTATATTGTTGACTTGAGCATGTTACATTAATCTATTATGAAGAAGATATTTGAATTTGAACAAATCAATGTGGTCAGTAATTGAAGAATTCTGTATACATCAAGCTAGTGCAGTGTATACCGAGTGACAGTAATTACCGAGCTAGTTATCACCGACACATTTCAGTATTAACCGAGTATGGATGAAAATATTAAATTCTAAGAAAAGCCGACTGAAATTGATGAGTTGGAAGTTGTTATGATTTTGAGGTTAATGATGAAGTTAGTTATGAGATCCACGAATGACATAGCTCAGAGATGATCTAAAGGATGAGATTGAAACGTGTTAAAGACACATCTACCAAGGAAGGTTTAAGCGCCAAAATAGATGAAGGAGATTAAGAGGCAAAATCTAATAGCTGATATGAAAATGGTTTACCTGTCTATTTAAGAGATATGAGTTTCATTGTTGAATGATGTCAAACAAAAGAAGACTACAGAGGTTTTGCATGAATATTTTATTCATGCATTCCTGATCAAATTGGTTACAGAAAGAACCAAGATGCAGACATTACCGAGTGTCAGAGAATAATTTACCAAGTGAAAGTAAGTTGATAAATATTGAGGAAGTGAAATTGATTAATGATTAGAGGATTTTATGAGCATAGCATAGATCTGAATATTTTCAATTGAGTTGCATTTGAATCAGATCAATATTGTATTAGTTTAACCATTGATTCAGAAAATCTCTTAACTGAGTGGACTTAATAGTCTTATTGTACTATCCTATGACATTCGTTGAATGTAAAGTGTTATCTTGTTGAACCCATAGTGAATGCTAGTCAAAAGTTAACTGTTAGTGATAAGTCCTCTAACCAGGTCACACCTAACAGTGTGCATTGTAACCTTTAACAGGGTTGGCTCTTTACTGAGCTCACTTCAGAAGAGTGAATTATTTTGGGTTACCAGTCCCAGGTGGTTTTTCCCTTAGTAGGGTTTCCATGTTAAATCATTGTGTTATGTGTTATTTGTTATGATTATTTTTCTATCATACTTTACATATTGCATGGTTGATTTAGTTGGTAATCACAGTTTGGATAATTACTGGTATTTAGTAAAGTGAATAGATAGATTGATATTTTATGTTACCGAGTTGCATAAATTTTTGAAATTGTTTTGTAAGGTACATCTGGGAGTTTGGGACTTTAGGATAACTGATCTAATTGATTCAACCCCCTCTCATTTATTCTAACAATTAGTATCAGAGCATATTGGTTGCTTGGAAGAAAGTGTTAAGGACTTGAGCAGAAAGATCATAAGATGTATAAGAGGGAAGTGCCTAAGCTGAAGAAAGATAAATTCACCACATGGAAAAGCCAGATGAGGCTTCACATATCTAGAATTGGAGAATCTACTATATATTTACTTGACAATAGCTACTTAAACCGAATGTTGGACCTTTGACTCTTGATCAATTGAGAGACAGACATGAACACAATATTACTATGATAGAGATTGTTGTTTCTCTATCTGATATTGAATTTGAGGATGTCAAAGATTTCACTATAGCAAAGAAAATGTGGCATAAACTTGCTCTAGTTTATGGTGATGATGTGAATGTGATGAGAGCTAGAGCTGAAATCTTGATAGACAGATTTGATAACATGAAGATGAAAGACGGTGAGAACATCACACAATACTCAACCAAATCAAAGAGTTAGTCAATGCTATCTGAGGAGAAGGAGATACTATTGATGAAGATACGTGGTAATTAAGATACTGAGAACCTTGTTTCCTATCTATGCAATCAGAATATCTTCTATTCATGAAATGAGGTCTGCACCTAATAGCACTCTTACTCTTGATAGTTTGATTGGAAAGTTAACTACTTTTGAGCTGAATAATTATGACAATAGTGTTGTACTGAGTGTTGAGTCTTCTTTTATGTCATCTCTTAAGATTGGTAAATCTAGTAGTAAGCATAATATAAAGAATGAAAGTGACAGTGACATCGAAGATGAGCTTGATGAGCTTGAAGCACTTATGGCCCGGAGACTTAAAAAAGGTAAAGGAATGTATAAGGGAAAGTTACCTTTAGCTTGTTTTAATTGTAAAGAGATTGGCCATATTGTTGCTAGATGTCCTAACAGGAAAGAGGAAGATAAAGATAATGACCGATTTGGTGATGGAAAGTTTGGCAGAAAGAATAACAGAGGAAAATGGTACTACAACAGAGACAACTGAGATTACAAAGACAAAGGCATGTTACCTTGTTGTAGAAGATGACACCGACACTGATACTGAGGATGAAATTAAAGTGGTATTTGTTGCAATGAAAGATGATTCAGAAGAGGAGGAAAGGTATTTAGAAATAGCCCTTATTTATAAAATTAGTAAGAATGATACTTGGATCATTGATAGTGGCTTTACACATCACATGACTGGTGATGAAGATAACTTTGATTATCTTGAGAATTATAATGGAGGATCAGTGAAAATGGGAAATGATACACCTTGTCAGGTGAAAGGAAAAGGGTCTATCTTATTGAATGATAGAATTAGATGTGATAATGCATACTGGGTAAAAGGAATTAACTACAATTTGTTGAGTGTAGCACAATTGAATAAATTAGGTCACTGATTTGCATTTGAAAGAAAGAAGGTAAAAATCTATGATGAAAATGGAAAGCTTGTTGGTACTGGAGGACAATCAAAAGGTAATTTATTCTATCTTGACAATGCTGAAACTTCTTGTTTATTGGTGAAGAATGAAGATGTATGGTTATGGCATAAGAGGCTATGTCATGTAAACTTTGATAACATGATTAAGATCAATAGAAAGAGAAAAGTTAGAGGATTACCGACTCTAACCAAACCTGATCATGTTATGTGCCATCAATGTCAGAAAGGAAAGATGAACAAACCTAGTTTTAAAAGTAAAGACTATTCATCTAAAGGTATCTTGGAGTTGGTACGCACTGACTTATGTGGTCCTATGAGAACTCAAAGCTACTATGGTGACAAATATTTTATTTTATTTGTTGATGAATACTCTAGGATAATGACAGTAATGTTCTTGAAAGAAAAATCCGAGGCATTCAAATTATTTAAATGGTATAAGGAAAAAGTTGGAAAAGAAATGGGAAAAGAATTGAAATGCTTAAGGTCTGATAGAGGAGGTGATTTTATTTCTGATGAATTCACTAATTTTTGTAATGAGCATTGAATCAAAAAATAGATTTCTGCACGTAGGACACCACAGTAGAATGAAATTGTTGAAAGGAGGAACCGATCTATTGTTAATTGTGTCATAACATTGACGATTGAGAAAAATATTGCACAAATGTATTCGAGAGGTAGTTAGCACAATAGTATACATCTTGAACCGAGTTCAACTGAAGAAAGCACAAAGAAGACACCCTATGAGTTATGGTTTGGATATACATCGAGTGTAAGTTATTTTTGAATCTTTGGTAGTAGGTGTTATATTCTGAAAGATGATAGGAATGGTAAATTTGACTCTAAAGGTGATGAAAGAATATTTTTAGGATATTCTACTAAGAGTAAAGCTTATACATGTTTGAAAAAGGCTACTAATAAAATGATAGAAAGTGCTAATGTAAAAGTTGATGAGTTTGCTGAAAAGAATGATGAAGAAAGCATGAAGGAACCAGAAGACTATGGTAGGTTCACATATGTTGAAGATCTATCTTATCTACCAAAGCCACGGGCTATCGACCAAGCATTAGTAAAATGCTACTGAGAATCAAAAAAATGCACACTAAGAATCAAGATGAAACTACCGAGCAGGAAAATGAACCTAAATTGAATGATGAGCAAAGAAGAGAGAAAGTGCTATCAAGATTTGTTAGAAGAAACCATCAACAGAATCAAATCATTGGAGATAAGCAAGCTGGCATGATGACCCGAAGTAAGTTAAGACATAACACATGCTTAGTTTGTGATTTTGAACCTAAGAATGTTAGAGATGCACTTGGAAATGAGGAATGGATTAAGGCTATGAATGAGGAAATTGAACAGATTGAGAAGAATAAGATGTGGACATTAGTACCCAGACCAAAAGATAAAAATATAATTGGTACTAAGTGGATTTTTAGGAACAAGTTAAATGCAAATGGTGAGGTCACTAGGAATAAGGAAAAACTTGTATGCAAGGGATATGCACAAGAAGAAGGAATAGATTATGGTGAAACCTTTGCACCTATTGCTAGACTTGAAGGAGTCTACATACTACTTGCATATGTTGCACATAGGGGATTCAAAGTATATCAAATGGATGTGAAATCAGCTTTTCTAAATGGAATTCTTGAGGAGGAGGTCTACATAGAACAACCGGAAGGTTTTGTTGATCCAAATCAGAAGAACATGGTATGTAGAATGCACAAAGCTTTGTATGTATTGAAGCAAGCACTGAGGGCGTGGTATGAAAGACTACGTGCTTATCTTATTAGTATTGGCTTTGTAAGGACTAGTGAAAATAGTAATTTGTATATGAAACGAGAATTTGATGATAATATTTTGATTACTGAAATATTTGTTGATGATATAATCTTTGGTGGACATGATCTGATTTGAAAATCTTTTGCTAATGAAATGAGAAAGGTATTTGAGATGTCAATGTTTGGAGAGATTAAATTCTTTCTAGGTTTGCAAATTATACAATAGAATGATGGGATTTTCATCACTCAATCAAAATACATTAAAAAAGTATTAAAAACTTTTGGTATGGAAGATGCAAAACTAGTAGGAATACCGATGGTAACCAGATATAAATTGACAAAGGATGATGAATCTACAGAAGTAAATTAGACACTGTACCAATCTATGATTGGAAAACTGATGTATGTGGTACATAGTAGGCCTGATATTGCACATGCAGTTGGGATTATGGAAAGATTTTCTACCAATCCTAAAGATTCACATATGGTTGTAGTTAAAACAATTTTAAGATATTTGAAGAAGACAGGAGACTATGGTTTATGGTACACAATGGAAGGCAATTTTGAACTTTGAGTTTATAAGATACAGATTGGGCTGGAAACATTAATGACCGGAAGAGCACAACCGGTGGAGCATTCTTTTTAGGAGAAAGGCTTGTGACTTGGATAAGTAAGAAACAAGCATGCATTTCTCAGTCTTCTGCTGAAGCAGAGTATGTTGTTGCTGCTACAAATTGTTCAAATATTGCTTGGATTAAACAAGTATTGGAAGGAATGAATGAGGTAATCACTAACCCGGTGATTATATATTGTGACAACACTAGTGCTATAAATATTTCCAAGAATCCTATGATGCATTAAAAAACAAATCATATATCTATTAAGTATCACTACTTAAGGGAACAAGTTGAAGAGAAGCAAGTGAAACTGGAATTTGTAACATCTAAAGAACAACTTGTTGATATCTTTACCAAACCCTTACTGAAGGACACATTTGAATATTTGAGGACTATACTTGGGGTCCATCCCCTATCTATTGGTCACTAAGGTGATCAGGAGGTTGCATCAACCTATACTTTATCAAAAGATCATTCATGTTGATGCACATAGCTCGCACTTTAGTTTTTCTAAGGTTGTGAAAGATTGTAGAAGATGAAACAAGAATTTGTTTATCAATACACGAAGGTACTTGATCTAGACCAAACAACAGAGAATTACTTGGTTGCTAAATAGTTGTTTGTTTATTTTCTTTGGCATTGTTGTCAAAGGGAGAGAAAATGAGTATGAAAAACTAGTTAGTGAGAACACAAATAGGGAGAGAGACTTCATATTGGAATATCTATTGCTAAGAAAGAATCTGAGAACTAAAAAGATAAAATCCACAGGGAGAGTCTGCATGGAATGCTATTTTGTTTTGTAGTGATTAAACATATTAAATATCAAGCTAGGGAGAGCTTACTAAGCTACAACATTTACTTACATAGTTGTAAAATACATGTTTGGTATGTGTATGGCATATTTTCATATTGCTTGTGTTTCCATCAATGCCAAAGGGAGAGATTGATGAACTACAACTGATTGAATATCTGGATGAATTGAAGAAACAATGATTAGAGATGAACGAGCTACTAAAGTGATATGTAAGATGATTAAACCAGTCAATATGTTATCATTGATGTCAACTAGTTTTGATAGTACTTATCATGTTAGTTACAAACATCTGAACATCTGTTGAAGGAAGAAAAGATGAAGAACTAAGATATCTACATAAGGAAAATATGGATATGACAGATAAGGATAAGGTAAACATTGGGTAACTTATTGACGAGTCTATGGCTTTATATTGTTGACTTGAGCTTGTTACATTAATCTATTATGAAGAAGAGATTTGAATTTGAACAAGTCAATTTGGTCGGTAATTGAAGACTTCTGTATACACCAAGCCAGTGCAGTGTATACCAAGTGATAGTAATAACCGAGCTAGTTATCACCGATGCATTTCAGTATTAATGGAGTATGGATGAAAACATTAAATTCTAAGAACAGCCGACTAAAATTGATGAGCTGGAAGTTGTTATGATTTTGAGGTTAATGATTCAAAGTTAGTTATGAGATCCATGACTAACATAATTCAGAGATGATCTAAAGGATGAGATTGAAATGTTTTAAAGACACATATGTCGAGGAAGGTTTAAGCAAAAAAATGGATGAAGGAGATTAAGAGGTGAAATCTAATGGCTGATATGAAAATGGTTTACTTGTCTATTAAAGATATATGAGTTTCATTGTTGAATGATGCCAGACAAAAGAAGACTGTAGAGATTTCACATGAATATTTTATTCATGCATTCCTAATCAAACTGGTTACAGAAAGAACCAAGTTGTAGACATTATCGAGCATCAAAGAACTATTTACTAAGTGAAAGTAAGTTGAGAAATATTGAGGAAGTGAAATTGATTAATGATTAGAGGATTTTATGAGCATAGCATAGATCTAAATATTTGCAATTGAGTTGTATTTGAATCAGATCAGTACTGTATCAGTTTAACCATTGATTCAGAAAATCTCTTAACCGAGTGGACTTAACAGTCTTATTGTACTATCCTATGACATTCATTGAATGTAAAGTGTTATCTTGTTGAACCCATAGTGAATGCTGGTCAAAAGTTAACTGTTAGTGATAAATCCTCTAACCAAGTCACACCTAACAATGTGTATTGTAACCTTTAACAAGGTTGGCTCTTTACTGAGCTCACTTCAAAAGAGTGAATTATTTTTGGTTACTGGTCCCAAGTGGTTTTTCCCTTAGCAAGGTTTCCATGTTAAGTCATTGGGTTATGTGTTATTTGTTATGATTGTTTTTCTATCATACTTTACATAGTGCATAGTTGATTTAGTCAATAATTACAGTTTGGATAATTACTGGTATTTGGTAAAGTGAACATACAGATTGATATTTTATGTTACCGAGCTGCATAAATTGTTGAAATTGTTTTGTAAGGTACATCTGGGAGTTTGGGACTATAGGATAACTGATCTAGCTGATTCACCCCCCTCTCAATTATTCTAACAGTGAACTAGTCTTCTAACAACAAGAACATAATAAAATGTTATGCATGTAATGGATTTGATCACATTACAAGGGAATGTGGAACAATAAGGAATCAATTGGTTAATCAAGGGAAAAGGAATATTATTTTCTAAAAATGCAATAGATTTGTCCATATAGAAAATTTCTATAGGAGAAATAATTAAAACAATAGAGGAGTAGCTGAAAAGAATAGGAACAAGCCAAAGGATGATAAAGGAAAGGCATAAGTTGATGTTGAAGAAGTGTGCAAGAAAATGAAGCAAATATGGAGGAAGAAGATTAGTGAAAATAAACTAGAGAGTACTAAGACCTCAACAAAAGGGTACACACCTTGATATGAGGCTATAAATTCATCAAGGAATTGAATTTAGGCCTTTGGCCTAGGGGGAGATTATAAACTAATACAAATGGAACCTCCTAAAAATGTTGATGCATGAATATTTTAGGCATGGAGAATTAAAATGTGATCAATACATAGGTATTAGAGTTGGAAAAGAAGAATTTTGATTTGATTTGGAGGTGTGCAACTAATTAATAAGGAACAAACAATGAACAAAGGGTTATAAAAGTACTTAGTACATGAAACATTTATTACAACTAAAAATTAGGCAAAGCGTCATACACAAGAAATTTTTGAGACTTATTTCTCACTTTGCATCCAAGAGAAAGTGATTGAAGAGCTTTGAAGGTGATTTCCATCAAGGTTGAAGCAACAAAGTGATTGTTCAAAGTGTTTCACGGGAAAACCACTAGTTGTGCAAAAAGGTATTTTATCTGCACATATCTTTACAAGTTTGAATCTTTCAGCATGGATACTCCTACCATCATTGATGTCAAGGATAGGCCTTGCCAATAGTTTAAGAAGCATTCATACAAGGTCATAAAAGTAGAGACAATGGGTGTTAGGAATGAATGTTGAATATTTCCTATGGGGAGTATTCAAGTAGTTTTGTAGTAGTTGTATGTTGCATTCATGACTATGTTTTTCATTGATGTCAACACATTGATCTACTAGAGATTAACAGAGGAGTAGATAGTGTTTGAATTAGCACACGTGGAGAATTGTAGATCAATCTATGCAGTGTTGAGGACTTGTTCTTTATTATGTCTTGAGATTATGGTTAAGAGTGCATACACAAAATTCAATTATTCATGACAGTTATGTGTAATCTAGTGGAAATTGTATTCTAGAAGTATTCCTGAGAAGCAGCTTGTGATAACTAGATTATATCTCCTAACTGAGATAGAATCTAGACATGTGAAGTTGTACAGAGCTTGAAGACATTTTGGAGGTGACCTGGATGAGATAGCATAGTCATAGGTCGCACGTGTGAAGATTTATTAAGTTTGCAAGCCGATAGTTTTTATGTGGTTATGAAATATTATGTAACGTGTAATGATTTAAATTTTGTAATTGGTTAAGCCTAGTTGGCCGACTCAATTATAAATTATTTGAGTGCGGTATAAAGGAAGGATTATTTTCCTTGATTATGAGAGAGTAGCAAGAAATGATGTTAATGTTGTAAGAGGATATGTGAATTGAGCAGATCTGGTATTGAGATCTGGTAAAGTATTTGGTACAGTTTTGGCATAGACAGAGGAGTGAAGATAAAGTTGCTAAGATCAATAATTATTGGTATTATTCTGTTCAGATAATATAGAGATTAGTTGGATAGTTAGTTCAGTGATCTTTCCCTTGAAGTTGTTTGGACAATGGGTCCTTTTGCCTTCCTTAACTCCTAACAAGGTTAGAATCTTTTAATAGGGATTCAAAGTCTCCTAACTAGGACTGATATGTACTAAATGTATTTCATAAGACTCCTAATAGATTCCATCCTCTCACAAGGAATTTTTATATTAGTACATCTTTTTGTGGGTACCATCCCCACCGGGGTTTACTCTCTGATCAAGAGGTTCCCTAGTTAACATATCTTGTGTCATTGTATATGTTTACCTTTCTATGGTTGTTGTTTATGTTGGTTACATGTTTGAGATCTAATAATGTTATTATAAGTTTCTTTTATCTGATAACTGATTCACCCCACCCCCCTCTCAGTTATCTTGGTGGACTTTACTTTCTAACAATTTGTATCAAAGCGACATGTCCTTGAAAGGAAAGTTTAACAACTTGAGGAGATCTATGGTGAGTCATTTCAGAAAAGAAAGTCCTAAGTTTGATGGAGTTAACTATGATAGCTAGAAATAAAAGATGAAGACACATCTTCTATGTTTAGGACTAGGATATTGGTTGATTACAAAGAATGACAAAACCATCATTGAAGAAGACAAAAATGAAGACTGCACTGATAAGGAAAGAGATCTATTTATGTGTAACATACTTTCCAGAGAAGCACTTTTGTCAGCTCTTCCTGAGAATGAATATAGTCAGGTAAAAAATCTAAGGACATCTCATGAAATTTGGTTAGCTTTACAATCTACTTTTGAAGGTGATATAAATGTTAAGAGAGTTAGATTAGAGAATTGGATATGTTTATTTGAAGATGCAAAGATGATGGAAGATGAATCTGTTAGAAGTTATATTGGTAGGATATCAGAGATTGTTGCAAATATCAAAGCTTGTGAAGGAAACTAAACTAAAGATGAAATCACATGGAAGATCTTAAAGACACTGACCCATGTGTTTAAGCAGACAATGTAGATGATTGAACAAGTTATACCTATACTAAAAAATTTACCAGAGAAACTCTTCTTGGAAGATTAGAAGCAGCAGAGATAGGATTGAGACAATTTGAAGATTTTCCTAGAATTGAAACAACATTCATCGCACTTAGTGTTCGCCCTACTTTTTCAAGAAGTACAAGTGTTAGTGGAGATTATACTAGTAGCAGCAGATCTAAGACTAAAGAAGATAGAAAGATTGAGGAAGGAATTGTCTTGCTTATGAAAAGAGAACTAGAAGGTAAGAAAATCTTTAAATGTTGGACATGTCAAGAATATGGTCATTTCGCATCTAAATTACCTAAGAGAGTAAAGAAATATAGGAAGAACTTTAAACCTAGAAGGTCTAAAGAATGTTATTATGCTAATGATGAATAATTTGAGGCTAGCATTGAGAAAATATTAAGTGAAAGTGATGACATAGGATTTCTAGCAATAAAAGAAGAAAACTCTGAAATTGAAGTTAGAGAAGAAAAAGCTTTAGTTTCTCAAATTGAAAAGAAAACTAATTGGATTATAGACAGTGGTTTTTCACATCATATGACTGGAGATATGAAATTTTTTATAAAGTTTAACAATTATGATGGAGGAATTGTTAGAGTCGGAAACAATGCACATTGCCTGATAAAGGGAATAGGATCTATTACTCTTGATGGAAAGACTAACACTGATGATGTTTACTTTGGGGATGGATTGAAACATAATCTTCTAAGTGTTGGACAATTAGTTGACAAGGGATATTAGGTTTGGTTTACTGAGAAGACTTGTGTACTCAAGGATAAGAATGGTAAGATGATTGGAACAAGATCAAGAACTAGAGGTAATGTATTTCAGTTGAATCCTACTAAGATGACATGTTTGATTACTAAAATTGATGACAATTGGTTATGGCACAAAATTTTTTGTCACATAAACTTTGATAATATTATGAGAGCAAGAACTACATTTGCAGTAAGAGATTTGACTAATATTATGAAACCTACTAACATGATATGCAAAGAATGTGTTATGGCTAAGCAGAAAAGTTCTTTTCCCAGTAAGAAGTTCACCACAACAAAAAAATTGGAAATTGTTCATACAAATCTGAGTGGTCCCACAAGGACTAGAGGATTCTATGGTGAAAGGTATTTTATGATTTTTGTTGAGGCCTTTACTAGAATGATGTGGGTAGCATTTCTTAAAGAAAAATCAGAAGCATTTGACAAGTTTAGATTAATTAAGAACAAAGTTGAGAATGAATCAGGAATGAAGATGAAATGTTTAAGATCTGATAGAGGTGGAGAATTTACTTCAAAAGAATTTAATACTTTTTGTGAAGTGAATGGCATTAAGAGACAACTTTCAGCCCCTAGAACACCTGAACAAAATGGTATTGTAGAAAGAAGAAACATAATAGTGACTGAGGCAGCAAGAGCTATGTTATTTGAGAATGATACATCGAAGACATTCTAGAGATAAGTAGTGAATACAATAGTATATACAATGAACATAATACAAATCAAAGCAAACACTGACAAGACACCTTATGAATTATGGTTTGGACATGCACCATCAGTTAAGTATTTTAGAATTTTTGGAATTAAGTGTTATATTAAGAGAGATGATGACATTGGTAAGTTTGATCTGAGAAGTGATGAAGGTATATTTCTTGGTTATTCATTGAAAAGAAAAGCTTATAGATGTTTTAATAAAAGAACTAAGACTATTGTTGAGAGCACAAATGTTAAAGTAGATGAGAAATTCAAAATTCAGGAAAGAATACTTGATTATGATTTAGATGAAGAAGTTCACCCTAGAATTAATCAAGAAAATGTTGAATTGTTTTATGAAACTGACAGTGATTTGCAGAATGAGAATTATATTGAGGAAATAAGAGAAGAACCAAGACCAGATTCTAGAATTGAAGCAAGAACTAAGACAGTGACACCTAATAAGAATCTAGTGAGGAATCATCATGCTGATCAAATTATTGGGAGCAAAGAAAAAGGATTTATGACAAGAAATAAGGTACAAGAAGAATTATGTTTGATTTCTCAAATTGAACCTAAAACTACTGATGAATCCTACAAAGATGAAAATTGGATTCAAGCAATAAAGGAAGAACTAGATCAGATTGAAAAGAACAAAACTTGGGAGTTGGTCCCTAGACCTAAAAGATAAAAATGTTATAGGAACTAAATGGGTTTTTAGAAATAAGATGAATGAACAAGGTGAAGTTGTAAGAAACAAAGCAATATTGGTATGTAAAGGATACTCATAGCAAGAAGCAATTGATTATGAAGAAACATTTGCACCTATTGCAAGAATTGAAGCAGCAAGAATGTTTTTGTCTTATGCAGCTTATAAGAAATTCAAAGTGTATCAGATGGATGTGAAGTCAACATTTTTGAATGGAGAATTGGATGAAGCAGTCTACATTGAGCTGCCTGAAGGTTTTCCTTTGACTCAAGAAGGATACATGGTATGTAAACTAAACAAATTTTTATATAGACTAAAACAAGCATCTAGAACATGGTATGCAAGATTAGACAAATATTTGGTAAAATTAGGATTTGCTAAAGGAACCACAGACAATAACTTATATCTAAAAGAAATTGAGACTAGTTCTAACTTAGCAACTTTATTCTACAGTAGTAAAGTGTTGTGGGTGTCATCCCCACCGCAATTTTTATCCTCTAACAAGGATTTCTGCAATAACAAAACAATTGTGTTATGTGTTGATTATTACATGTTTTATTTACTTTCATGTGATGCATGAAAATTTTAAGGAATTAGTAAATAAATGTGAAGATATTTTAAAAGTGTTTTAGAGTATTGATTCACCCCTCCCTCTCAGTACTTACCTTTCCATGCTTGAATCCAACAATTGGTATTAGAGCTCAGTCTCTTTTTAAGGAGTTTAGTCACTTGAGAGGAAAGATCTGGAAAGATGGAAAGATAAAAGTATAAAAGAATAATTGACAGTATGGAAATAGAGCTGAAGATGGCCAATGAGAAAATTGAAGAATTAAGCAGAAAGTTGAAACGTTCAATCAGCAAAAGGAAAGAACTTGCACTACAGTTGAAAGATACTCAATATCAAGTTGAGGAACTTGAAGAACAATATGAGGGAAGCATGTTTGATGAATCTAATGCACTCATATTAGAACTATTTAAAGGGAACAAGAACCTAGTTGATCAAGTGAAAACACTGAAAAGAGAGCAAGAAGCATAATCCGTAAGGATGTGTGAAATCATGGAACAAAAAGGAAAAGCTGAGAATGAAAAAAGAATCATTAAAGAAGAAAGAAGGAAAATGAACACAAGACTAGATGAGAAAGACAAGGAAAATCATGAGGTTGACACAAACTCACTACAACTTGACAGATCAACTTGTTATGGAAAATTAGGATGTTGCTGTAGACACCTAAAAATCCTTTAGAAAATAAAAGTATTTTTATTTTCTGAAAACCCCTGATGACATCATCATTTGTTAATTAATTATTTACTTAATTAATTAATTTATTTTTGTGCCATTAAATCCTCCTATTTTAATTAGACACATTTAATTAAAGAATCTCTCCCTAAATCATTTAAATCAAATTTGAGTGATTTTCCCCCATTTATTGAGTCAATATTTGGTAAATGATGTCACATTCCCTAAATAAATGAAATATTTATTTAAATCCTCAAAACCCTAGAATATTCTAGACTTTCCTAAACCCTTCCAATCTTTCCTAAACTTCCCTAAACCTTTCATAAACCTATTTAGGAGGTGTTTCCTACATTTCCTAGCCTAATCCTGTTACAAGTAGTAGTTGTCGTTGCACCAAAAGATTGACTTGTTAATGCCCGATATAACCATGAGACTTATAGAAGACACAGGAGGTTGTTAAACCATGTCATGAATCCCGAGGGGAGCACTGACCATTTTTCCAAAAATCTCCCCCTCAACATTACCCAAGGGGATTCGAACCTGTGACCAAGCTCTGATACCACTTGTTATAAGTAGTAGTTGTCGTTGCACTGAAAGATCGACCTGTTAATGCCCGATACAACCATGAGACTTATAGAAGACACAGGAGGCTGTTAAACCATGTCACAAATCCCAAGGGGAGCACTAACCATTTTTCCAACAAATCCAAATCTCCTTGACTTTTGGTCAAACCCTTCCATTAATGAGCCTTATGGACTCATTAATAGCCCCTTACACACTCTTTAAGGCCTCTTACAGCCTCATAAAGAGACCCATGTCTCTTCTTCCACTCTTGTTCCCCTTGCACACTTCCCTAGTGTTTGTCACACATGTGTGAGCAACCTTAACCCAAGGTCAAACCTTACCATACCCCAAACCTTACCTCAAACTCTACTCCAAACCCTGACTCTAACCCTAACTCTCCTTCCTAACCCAAGCCCTTCCCAAAATCCTATAAATACTCCTCCTTCTGAGAGAAAAGTATTAGCTTAGTTTTTCATCTTCATGCATTGTTATAATGGTAAAATACATCTAGACTTAGCATAAATCAATCCCAATTATTAGATTTCAGTTATCTTTCAAGCTTTCATAACACATCTTAGCTTAGCATAATGGATTAAACATAGTTTACTTCATTTTATTACATTTCTCTAAATCATTCCATACTTTATTTGGACTAAAATCAATCTAGCTTAAGCATTCTTGCATCAAATCTGCATTTCTAAGCTCTATTAGGCTCTTTGAGACTCTAGGGGCAAAATGGGTGTTCTATACCCAGTTTTGTGCCACTATGGGGTTCTCATGGTCCCTAATCCATCCCAATCCCTCCTTATAGTCATTGGGGATAAGCTCCATGTGTTTTGAGAGCACACTCACATCCCTAAAGTGAGAGCAAATCAAATGATGACAGGGTGCTCCCGGTTCAGCTCTATCTGAATGTCTGTGTGAATAGTTATTTTCTATATGTTAGGAATATGTTTTTAGGATTTGAATAACTAATTTTTTAATGTCTATGCATGTTTTGAGTAGGTTAGGTTTTCTCTGTACATATTTTGGCACGCCCTTCAAAACTACTTTTTTAAGGGTTTTTGAGCCAAAAAAACCCACTTTTTTGACAAATATCATACAAGTAAACTCCTTGTGTTTTTTTTTATCATATTTGCACTCATTTATACTCATATTGGGACCACCCATTAGTCATATGGGACTTTTATGTGCATTTTAGGCCATTTTAAAGCTAAAAACTCACCTTTTTGAGCAGTCTCATCCTGTTCTAGGTGAATTATCATACAAGTAAACTCCCTGGGGTTTTTTTCTCATATTTTCACTTATTTATACTCATATTGGGGGTTCCCATTACTCGTATGGGACTTTTACATGCATTTTAGGCCCATTTTAAGGCCTATGGCCCTGTTTACTCATACCAGGAGTCAAGGTGACTCGTATGAGCCCTCATCCTAACTCCTATGAGTAAAATCATCAAAATAACCTGCCATTTTTACTCTCATGGAAAATAGGGGGCATGTGTAAGGCCTTAAGCATGGGTCTAGTTGGATTTTAGGGTTTTTAAGGGCTTCTTGGGGCCTCTTGACTTCTTTTTTCTATTTTTTAACTCCATTTTCTATAGGTACACCTTGGAGGAAAATAAATCATCTAAAAACTAAGGCCTTAAGCCTAATCTATTAATTTCCATGTTTAGGAATCAAAACAACTTGTTTTTTGGGCTAAAAAAGAACCTCAAATCACTCTTGAATACCTTAAATAAACTAACAATCTGTAAGTCTTTCCTAATCATTTCCTAATCAATCCTAATCAACTCAAATTGTTCCTAATTGGTCCTAAAAAACTCAAACACACTTATAAGGTCTTTCAATTGGATAAAAAGAACCCTCATGCTTTCAAAACTAGGTGTTTTTTACCTTCATACAAACTAGGAAACACTTTATCTTTTGGTGCATAAAATGAACTAACAAATCTGCATATCACTTCAAGTTGGATCCAAATAAATCCTAAATGAATCCTAAATGGTCCTAATTCAAAATCAATGCTTTGTGCGAAGTTAGATTGAACTTATTTTTAAAATCTTAAAGTTCTTTCAAGTTTTTTACAAACTAGGAGCAAAACTGCACTTCTTTTCTAAAGGGTTCCTAAATAGTCCTAAAGATTCCTAAAATGTCCTAATTCATTCCTAAAGCTTTTATATTTGTAAAAACAATTGTCTTGTTTCAAAATCTTGAAATTTTCCAAAGTTTTCATGCATAAAATCAATCTAGGAACTTTATGTTGGGCTTTAAAATGCAATCTAGAACATCAAATCTTGAGTGAAACTAAAGGAATGAATCAAAATCCAAAATTCATTTAATTTCAATCTCAAAATAAAAAAACCCAATATTGAATGACTTAAAGTGAAAACAAAGCAATTTCTTTCCATTTCAAATTTCAAATTAGGTTCCTAAGTGAAGCACAAATCTTGAATGCAAAGGATAAAATACTTGCAAAATATCTTTTCAAAGCCTTCTTGTTTTCAAATGAACAAATCAAAATCTTAAAAACATGTGTTTTGGCAAAAATCTTCATTTTCAAAATCACTTAATCAATTTGGGAAAGAACCCTTTCTTGTTGTACTTTCTAGGAGTCTTCAATTCTGCAAATCCTTGATTAGCTAAACAAAATGAAAGAAGTTGGACTTGGATGAGTTCACCTATTTCACTTTTAGAGAAGTTTTTCCAAAGAGAAAAGTGCTTCCTCTTTGGAGAACGACTTCAAACTGGTACTTCCCCAACCGATATAGAAATAAAGCATTGAGAAAACTCTCACTTCATCCCCTCAAGCTCGGACGATGTGTGTTGATGGTAGCCTGAGGTAGGTGAATATCCCTACTATTTCAACATGGTCAACTAGGCTCTTAAGTGAGTCACATGCATACAAAATGATTGGGAGGACTCCATAAATCAAAATACAAACTTGATAAATTAGAAGCTACCCGATCTAATCCTAAAGGTATCAAAATCTTTGTACAAGGACCGATCCCTATGGTTTCCTAGATCACCTTAAGATACTCACCATC
Source organism: Chamaecyparis obtusa (assembly GCA_027943335.1). Taxonomy (NCBI): domain Eukaryota; kingdom Viridiplantae; phylum Streptophyta; class Pinopsida; order Cupressales; family Cupressaceae; genus Chamaecyparis; species Chamaecyparis obtusa. Next base: position 95,006 of record BSBK01001448.1, read on the forward strand.
CATATTCATTTTTGGGATATCAAGTTGTGGGAAATTTTTTTGATACTAACCAGTCTTCTAGGTAGTCATGTCATCCTAACCACTAAACCTACCTATGTGAACTATCTAGTCATGTCATCCTCCAACTCCTCATCTGCACCAACATCCTCCCAAGTAGGTTCACTATCTTCCACTCCACCTTCATGTGTGAACTATCCTAGCCCTCCATCTCCTACACATTCTAGTCCTTCACCTCAACCTCCATCATGAAAGTCTCCAAGGAGTTTCACAAGGAAACCAACAACAAATCCATCTCCTACATTCATCATTCCTCCTCCATCACCCTCATCCATTATCCTTCTTCCGTATATCCCACTTATTGATCCTCTTCCATCCCTTAGCATCATTGAGTCATTCCAATGCATTGACTACATCCAATCACCGTCCACTTCTCCTCCTCCCAGCATTATCCAAGCCATATCTAATGAGCCTCATGAGTTCACCCTTCTTCCTGCCATCACAATTGTAAAAGCTCCCATCCTTTCATCTATACCATCTGAAGCATTCACCCTTCTTCTAGCCATCATAATTGTAGAATCTCCCAGCCTTCCATCCACCCCATGTTAAGAAACCATCCATACATCCCCCATCATTCAATCCACACCAATCCAATCTAGTGAAGATCTTTTTCAAAAGCATGTTGAAATATCCATTGAACTAAATCAAGATCCAATCCCTTCACTTACTCTATTGCATAATCTATTGATTCCATCACCCCCAATCCAAGATCCTATCATCCCAATTCCTCTAATCGAAGATCCTATCATCCCAATTCCTCCAATCCAAGATCCTACCATTCTAATTTCTCCAAATCCATCTGAAGATCCATTTCTATCTCCCAATCCTAGTTAGTATCCCATCATCCCATCCTCTCCACTTGAGGATCCTCAAATCCAAGCTATCCCACTTCCATCACTCTATCCTCTTGGTCCACTTACATTTTTCAATGGCAGCACACTTGAAACAGAAGCAATAAGTTCCATGTCTTCCACCATAGATCCTGAAACTAGATGTTTATCTTATTCCCCAAGTCATAAATATCCTTTATTGGATAAAATGCTCAAGAAATGGAATTATCAAGGAAAAGGCTTGGGTGCTCATGAACAAGGAAATCTAGAGCCCATCGAGGACAAGAAACATCCAAAATCATGCAGAATTGGTCACACATCTGAAGAAGACACTTCCTCCATAAATGGTATAGCAAAAGCTAAATTCAAGCACATATCCAAAAACACCATTGAATCTTCACATCATCCCTCCAAAGCATACAATAGTATTCCTCCTCCTCCATCATTGCAACCTAAAACAACCTATCACATTCCCCCTTCATCCTCTAAATCCATTTCAGGTCCCTATGTCCCAAAATCCTCCAGCACATACCCTCCACATACTAAATCCATTTTGGGGTGTTATATCCAAAAATATCATCCCCCATCTTATCCTACTCAATCCTTCATCCAAAATCCAAACATCCCTAGTCAGGATCAACAACGACACATTCCCACATCTCTTATCTGCCAATCTCCTTTCATCTCTCCATCCATATTTCCTCCATCCCACATACCTCTTCATATTCTTTCCAATGATCCTCACAATTTGGATGCCATATCAAAGATTCATAATGGGAAATATCTACAAAAATCCAAAGATTGCCATGTCCACTCTAAAAGACATGCTCAAGCAAAGAAAAATCCAATCAAAAGATCTACCAAATCCCAATGGCAATAAAATTCCATCAAATAAAAATAAAAATCCAATGTATTCCAATGGCCACAAAGTCCTAGCAAAGCAAGAGGAAAATCCATTGCATCCCAATGGCCACAAAGGCCCACCAAAGCTAAAACAAAGACTATGTGGATCCCAAAGAAAAAAGATGCAATGCATCTAAAAGAAATATCCATAATGGCATCCAAAGTTAATAATCCACCAGCTACTCATTCTTCTCCTCCATATCCTAAATCCATTTTGGGTCCCTATGTCCCAAGATCTCCTAGCACAAATCCTCCATCACATCCGCATCTATCTTCCAAATCCCATCCACTTCATCCACCTTCCTCACAACATGTGCCAATTTTGGTCCTGACAACATCTCCCTATCATGATCAATATGCATCGTTCCATCCAAACACTTTATACCACCATATCTCCCATCTACACCATCCCATTCATGTCTTTTCATAATCTCCCTCCATCCCAATAAAGTTGTACCAACATCCAGACAAATCAGATGGTCAGTAATGAATCAAAATGTCAATGAAAGATCAACAAAAAGTCAGCAAGAAAATCAAAAAATCCATAAAATTTGGAAAAATGAAGAAAAATATCAAAAAAAGAAAAGAAAAGAGAAAAGCATTAGTCCAATGGTGAAAACTTGGTAGTTCAAGCACCTTGGACAAGTACCACAATGAAAACCTATCAAATATGTGTCATGCGTAATTCCCCCTAGTTCCTTTCTATAATTGGGGGCCATTCCCTTCTATCACATCTTATCCAACATCACCTCCATCCCATTTGTCTCTCACCTCCTTCATCCTCCTTTGGATCTTGATGAAAAAATAGAGACCACGAGGTATACATGCTTTTGGGCACCTTTTAGCATCCATCTTCCTATCACATCTTTCAGCTAACTTTCCTCTATCCACCAACTATCCAAGCTTCCATCTACCTTCCCCATCCTCTTTTCGTATTATCTTCCATCAAGTCATACCCCATCCTAATGCCTCTAAATACATGAACTATCCTAAGTGGGGGCATCTTATTCCTTGGTGACATATTCCTTGGAGACCTATCCAAATTTGTATCTTCCATCTCCCCATCCAAATCTTCCTCTATCCAAATCCATATCTTCCCCCAATCCTCTATCAACAATATCCTAATAATTTCCTCTATCCAAATCCTCGACATTCCTTCATCCAAATCTCTCAACATTCCTCCAATCCAATCCTAAGAAAATCCTTAGCATTCCTCTATCCAAACCCTCAGCATTCCTTCATCCAAATCTCCCAGCATTCCTTCATCCAAATATCCTAAGCATTTTCTCCAATCCAATCCACATCATTTCCTCCATCTCTCCATCACTTGGTATCTTCCCTTGTCATTGGTATCTAGCTATAGGCTACCCCCATGTAATCCAATTTCATTCATCCATCTCCAAACATTACTAGTAGTCTTCCAACATCTACCAAATCTTATCCACATCCTCTAGCTATCCAACATCCAAGATCAAGCAAAAATGACCCAATCCAAATACTTAGTCTTGTAGAAAGCCTTGATCTCAATCCAATCATCATCATTGGGATATGTCCTTCACAAATTTGTGTCATTTTAGGGTACATCATCCATCATTAGTCGATCCACCATTTGTCTATCTTGGCTTTTCAGCCCAACTGGGGCATCATCTAGCATATCTTTGTAGCTCTGACTTCATCCCTAGACCCCATGTACATCCTATCCTAAGTCTTGTACCCTAGCATTAGTTATGTCTTCACCTAAGCTCATTTGAACATATGTGTCTTTAGGTTCCATCCTATGCATCAATTATCCCTTGAGTCATCGTGATCTAATCCTATTGAGGGACGTCAAGCCATCCAGGGCATGTTCCAAGATGTCACCATTATAGACAGGCACATCAGCTGGGACCATTTGATGGATGATTTTGGTAGAGACTTCCCAGTACCTTCTATAGTTGCTTCTATCATTACATAGGCCTTTATCACTAAAAGGATTCAAAAGGGTTTCTCACTGGGATGGGGCAAACTGCTAGTGGATCTGGTGGCACATCTACGACGGATGGCATGGGGCCCAGCCATATTGGTCGATATGTATCATGAGCTCCATGAGATCGTGTATTGGGATAGCAAGACATGGGCATGTGGGGCTATATTAGCCCAAGTTTTGTTAGTAATGAATGTTGAAGCCTTTGGCAGTCATTCTGTAGCAGTGGTTGTTGCATTCATGGCTATGATTGTCATTGATGTCAACACAGTGTTATTTTGGAGTTTAGCAGAGAAGCAAGCATAGTTTTGTTTTGCACACATGTTATATTGAAAATTGAGTTATGTGTAGTTGATGGTATGTTCTTTGGTGTGTTATTAGACTATGGTTAATAATGCAAAAAGAAATTCATTTATTCATGAAAGTTATAAGCATTTTGGTGGAAGCAGTATTCTAGCAGTGTTCCTGAGTAGCAGTTTTTGGTAATCGGAGGATATCTCCTAATCAGGATGGAATCTGATTCTGTGCAGTTAAAGGGAGTTTGAGACTCATTGGTGGTGACATGGTTCATAGCACAAACTTTGAGGTCACACGATTGGAAATTTATTGTATCTGGAAGCCAACAGTTTTTATGTAATTTTGATGTAGCATGTTGAAATTATTATTTTATATTTGGATGCCGACTCATTTGTAATTATTTGAGTGTGGTATAAAGGAAGGAATGTTTTCCTTGTTGAAAGATGGGATTGTATTAGTTGTGATATGAAATTATGAAAGTTGTGATGCGAATATATGCATGAGGTGAAGAATAGAGCTAATTCAGTGGTGAAGGAAGACTTGCAAAGTACAGAGATCTAGATTTGTGATCTTGTGTAGCAGAGAGTGTGGTTTTGGCACAATGTGAAGGAGGTAACATATTTCATATTATTTTGTTGAATAATCCTAAGATCTATTGGACAGTGAGTTCAAAGATCTTGCCTTGAAGCTGTTTGGGCAGTGGGTCCTTCTATCTTCCATAACTCCTAACAGGGTTAGAATCTTTTAACAAGGATTCAAAATCTCCTAACAGAGATTCATATGTACTGAATGTATTTCATAATACTCCTAACAGGGTCCATCCTTTCATAAGGAACTTTCATATTAGTGCATCATTTTGTGGGCATCATTCCCACTGGGGTTTACTCTTTGATCAAGAGGTTCCCTAGTTAACATATCTTGTGTTATTATGTCATTGTGTATGATTATCTTTCTATGGTTGGTTACTGCATTGATTATATGGTTTAAAGCTATTGAAGTTGATATTGAAGTTGATAAATGGTTTAATTATTAGATAATTGATTCACCCCCCCCCCCCTCTCAGTTATCTTGGTGGTCTTTACTTTCTAACAATTGGTATCAGAGTGACAGGTCCTTGAAAGAGAAGATAAACAACTTAAGGAGATCTATGGCGAATTTCAGGAAAGAAAGCCCTAAGTTTAATGGAGTAAATTTTGACAGTTGGAAAGAAAATATGAAGACACATTTCTTGTGTTTAGGACCAGGTTATTGGTTGATTACAAAAAATGAGAGAACTATAATTGAAGAAGACAGTCTTGAATCAAGTTCTAAAGATGAGGTATATCTATTCATGTGTAACATACTTGCAAGAGAAGCACTTTTATCAGCACTTCGGAAGAATGAATACAGTCGGGTAAAAGGTTTAACTAGATCTTATGATATTTGGAAAGCTTTACATTCTACTTTTGAAGGTGATGAACATGCAAAGAAAGCTAGGTTACATAATTGGATTTGTGCATTTGAAGACATAAGAATGATGGAAGATGAATCTGTTAGAAGCTATTGGTAGGATGTCAGAAATTGTTCTAGGAATAAAGTCTTGTGGAGGTGAAAAGATAGAGAATGAAGTAATATGGAAGATTTTGAGAACATTGACACCGGTATTTAGGCAGACTACACAAATGATTGAACAAGTGATACCTTGTACACCAAACTTTTCAAGAGAGACTCTTCTTGGAAGATTGGAAGCAGCAGAGATGAATTTGAGATTATCAGGAGAACTACCTAGAGTGGAGACAACATTCAGTGCTCTTAGCATTAGACCTACTTTGTCTAGAAGTACAAGTGTGAATGGAGATTATGCCAGTAGTAGCAAATCCAAATCTAATGAAGATAAGAAGATTGACGAAGGTATTGCCTTGCTTGTGAAAAGAGAACCAGATGGTAAGAAAATCTTTAAAAGTTGGACATGTCAAGAATATGATCATTTTGCATCTAAGTGTCCTAAGAGAGTTAAGAAGTATAGAAATAATTTCAAGCCTAGAAGATCTAAAGAATGTTATTATGCAAATGATGAAGAAATTGAAGCAGGAATTGAAAGACATTTGAGCGACAGTGATAATGATAACTTTGATGACATAAGATTTGTAGCAATTAAGGAAGAAAATTCTGAATCTAATGTTAAGGAAGAGAAAGCCTTAGTTTCCCAAGTTGAAAGGAAAGTTGATTGGATTATAGATAGTGGTTGTTCACATCATATGATTGGTGATAAAGGAAAGTTCATAAAGTTTAACAATTATGATGGAGTTGTTAGAGTTGGTAACAATGCACCTTATTTGATTAAAGGTATAGGATCTATTACTCTTGATGGAAAGACTAATACTGATGATGTTTACTTTGTTTTTGGATTGAAACATAATATTTTGAGTGTTGGATAGTTAGTGGATAGGGGATATCAAGTTTGGTTTACTGAGAAAACTTGTGTGATAAAGGATAAAGATGGAAATCTGATTGGAACTAGATCTAGAACCAGAGGTAATGTATTTTAGTTGAACCCTACTGAGATGACATGTTTGATGACTAAAATTGATGATAGTTGGTTATGGCATAGAAGGTTTTGTCATATAAACTTTGATAATATTGTGAAAGTAAGTTCTACACTTGTAGTAAGAGATTTACCCAAGATTATGAAGCCTACTAACATGATTTGAAAGGAATGTGTGATGGCTAAGCAAAAAAGGAGTTCATTTCCTAGTAAGAAGTTCACATCTACAGAAAGTTGGAGATTGTTCATACAGACTTGGAGCGGTCCTACTAGGACTAGAGGATTCTATGGAGAAAGGTATTTTATGATTCTTGTTGATGATTTTACAAGAATGATGTGGATTGCATTTCTGAAAGAAAAATCTAAAGCATTTGATAAGTTTAAGGTCATGAAGAATAAAGTTGAGAATGAATTAGGAATAAGGATTAAATGTTTGAGATCTGATAGAGGTGGAGAATTTACATCTAAAGAGTTTAACACCTTTTGTGAAGCAAATGGTATTAAGAGATAGTTTTCAGCCCCTAGAACACCTAAACAAAATGGTATTGCAGAAAGAAGGAACAGATCAGTGACTGAAGCAGCTAGAGCTATGTTGTTTGAAGGTGATTTGGCAAAGAAATTTTGGAGAGAAGAAGTGAATACAATAGTATATACAATGAACAGAGTACAAATTAGAGCAGACACAGACAAAACACCTTATGAATTGTGATTTGGACATGCACCCTCAGTTAAGTATTTTAGAATTTTTGGAAGCAAATGTTATATTAAGAGAGATGATGATATAGGAAAGTTTGATCCTAGAAGTGATGAAGGAATTTTTCTTGGATATTCTTTGAAAAGAAAAGCATATAGATGTTACAATAAGAGAACTAAGACTATTGTTGAAAGTGCAAATGTAAAAGTTGATGAGAAGTTTAAAATTCAGGAAAGAATGCTTGATTATGAATCTAATGAAGGAACTAACCCTCAGCCTAATATTGAAACTACTGAACAATTTTTTGAGACTGATAGTGAATTGTTGAATGAAAGTCATGTTGAAGAAAATAGAGAAGAATCTAGAGAAGAATCTACAATTGAAGAAAGATCAGTGACTATGACACCTAACAGGTATATATCAAGACATCATCCTGTTGAACAAGTGATTGGAAGTTTGGACGGAGGAGTTACGACTAGAAAAAAGGTACATTTATGTTTGATTTCTCATATTGAACCTAAGTCTACTAATGAAGCTTGTGAAGATGAACTTTGGATTAAAGCTATGAAAGAAGAATTGGATCAGATTGAAAAGAACAAGACATGGGAATTGGTCCCTAGACCTAAAGACAAAAATGTGATTGGAACTAAATGGGTATTCAGGAACAAGATTAATGAACAAGGAGAAGTGATTAGAAACAAAGCAAGATTGGTATGTAAGGGATACTTATAGCAAGAAGGAATTGACTATGAAGAGACTTTTTCCCCTATTGCAAGACTTGAAGCAGTAAGAATATTTTTAGCTTATGTAGCATTTAAGAAATTCAAAGTGTATTAGATGGATGTGAAGTCAACATTTCTGAATGGTGAATTAGAAGAAGTCTACATTGAGCAGCCTGAAGGTTTTCCTTTGACTCAAGAAGGAGACATGGTATGTAAACTAAAGAAAGCATTGTATGGACTAAAGCAAGCACCTAGAACTTGTTATGCTAGATTGGATAAGTATTTGTTAAAATTGGGATTTACAAAAGGAATAGCTGATAGTAACTTATACACAAAAGAAATTAAGAATGGATTGTTAGTTTTGGTTATTTTTGTTGATGATATTATTTTTGGAGGAGAAGATGAAGTTAGTGACAAATTTGTTGATGAAATGAAGATAGAATTTGAAATGAGTATGATTGGAGAAATGAAATACTTTTTGGGATTACAGATAACACAAAATAAAGATGGTATCTTTGTAAGTCAGACAAAGTACTCGAATGATTTGTTGAAAAGATTTGGTATGGAGAATTGTAAACCAGTTGGAACACCTATGGTTATAGGACATAAACTATCTAGTAAAGATGAAACACCAGCAGTTGAGTAGAAGAAGTATAGATCCATGATTGGTGGATTGCAGTACTTGACACACACTAGACCAGATATACAACATTCAGTTGGAATGGTAGCAAGATTTCAAGCTAAACCTAGAGAGTCACATTATGCAGCAGTAAAGAGTATATTGAGATATCTTAGAGGCACAATGGACTATGGATTGTGGTATGAAACTTCTGATGATTTTACCCTATGTGCATATATTGATGCTGATTGGGGAGGCAGTGTTGATGATAAGAAAAGCACCAGTGGTGGAGCCTTTTTTCTTGGAGGAAGATTAGTTTCTTGGTTGAGCAAAAAGTAGAATTGTATCTCACAGAGCACAGCAGAAGCAGAGTATGTAGCAATAGCAAACAATTGTAACTAGATAATTTGGCTGAAGCAGATGTTGATGGACATTGGAATCAAGTTTGATGAGCCTATTGTTATACATTGTGACAATACAAGTATAGTTAGTATCTCAAGAAATCTGGTTTTACATTCTAAGACAAAGCATATAGAGATCAAGTATCATGTTGTAAGAGAGAAAGTTGCTGAGAAAGAAGTCAGACTGGAGTACATAAGCACAAAGGAGCAGATAGCAGATATATTTACAAAGCCTTTTCCTAAGGATACATTTTTGTATCTAAGAGGTATGCTTGGGGTTATGCCCCAACCTACTTTTGAGTAATGATGCAGTTGGTTGCATCTGTCCAGTGGTTTATGGCCCTATCTATTTTTTGGATTGGATGTTGGTACTTCCTCTATGGGGGAGTATGTGTATCTGAGTTGAGTCATGAGGACTCTTGTGAATGTATTTTCTAAACAGTGTCTTTTGACATTGAGCTATTATTTGACATAGTGATGGAATTTCTGTCATTGATGTCAACGGGGGAGAGGATCATGAAAAACATTGAGGAACTACATTTGTTGGAGAGATTGAATAGGAAAATGAAGCAAGATTTGATTGATGAAGAGCAGCAGAGCAGTTGAGCAGCAGTGATTGGATTTTTGGAACATTGGATGTTTTTCATCTATGTTTCCATCAATGCCAATAGGGGAGATTGTTAGGAATGAATGCTGAAGCCTTTGGCAGTCATTTTGTAGCAGTGGTTGTTGCATTCATGGCTATGATTGTCATTGATGTCAACACAGTGTTATTTTGGAGTTTAGCAGAGAAGCAGGCACAGTTTTGTTTTGCGCACATGTTATATTGCAAATTGAGTTATGTACAATTGATGGTATGTTCTTTGGTGTGTTATTATCCTATGGTTAATAGTGCAAAAATAAATTCATTTATTCATGAAAGTTATAAGCATTTTGGTGGAAGCAGTATTCTGGCAGTGTTCCTGAGTAGCGGTTTTTGGTAATCGGAGGATATCTCCTAATTGGGATGGAATCCGATTCTACGCAGTTAAAGGGAATTTTGAGACTCATCGGTGGTGACGTGGTTCATAGTGAAAACTTTGATTGGAAAGTTATTATATCTGGAAGCCAACAATTTTTATGTAATTTTGATGTAGCGTGTTGAAATTATTATTTTATATTTGGATGCTGACTCATTTGTAATTATTTGAGTGTGGTATAAAGGAAGGAATGTTTTCCTTGTTGAAAGATGGGATTGTAGTAGTTGTGATATGAAATTGTGAAAGTTGTGATGTGAATATATGCATGAGGTGAAGAATAGAGCTAATTCAGTGGTGAAGGAAGACTTGTGAAGTACAGAGATCTAGATTTGTGATCTTGTGTAGAAGAGAGTGTGGCTTTGGCATAGTGTGAAGGAGGTAACATATTTCATATTATTCTATTGAATAATCCTAAAATCTATTGGACAATGAGTTCAGAGATCTTGCCTTGAAGCTATTTGGGCAATGGGTCCTTCTGTCTTCCATAACTCCTAACAGGGTTAGAATCTTTTAACAGGGATTCAAAATATCCTAACAGAGATTCATATGTACTAAATGTATTTCATAAGACTCCTAACAGGGTCCATCCTTTCATAAGGAACTTTCATATTAGTGCATCATTTTGTGGGCATCATTCCCACCGGGGTTTACTCTTTGATCAAGAGGTTCCCTAGTTAACATATCTTGTGTTATTATGTCATTGTGTATGATTATCTTTCTATGGTTGGTTACTGCATTGATTATATGGTTTAAAGCTATTGAAGTTGATATTAAAGTTGGTAAATGGTTTAATTATCAGATAACTGATCCACCCCCCCCCCCCCTCTCAGTTATCTTGGTGGTCTTTACTTTCTAACAGGTTTGGGCATGGGAGCACATTGATGTGGTGCATCCCTGAGTACAACCGAGGGAGAGGAGACATCCCTTCATCTATAGGTATGGAGGCTTCCTGTCACAGCCACACAGCGGCAACATGACATACTATAGGAGAGTCTTGGATGAGTTGACCTCTTTTCAGTGGAGGCCATATAAGTTAGTTGGGCCATGGTCGGCTGCACAACAGGGATAACTTTAAGAAACCCCCTTTTAGGAAAAAGTGTAAAGTCTTGGCGAATCGTACATTATTTTAGGGGCTAATTTGTTTTAATCTAGGTGATTTTTTTTTTCAAATCCAGGATTTTTCATAGTTTGTATTGGCGATTTTTTCCCCCCGGATTGAAAATTTCATAAATTGCTGGCGAATAATTTTCTTTTCAAGTAAAAAGTTATAATATTTGAGGCGAATAATTTTCTTTTCAAGTAAAAAATTATAATATTTGAGGCAAATAATTTTCTTTTTAAATAAAGAATTATAATATTTGAGGCGAATAATTTTCTTTTCAAGTAAAAAATTATAATATTTGAGGCGAATAATTTTCTTTTCAAGTAAAAAATTTTAATATTTGAGGTGAACACTTTTCTTTTGAACGGTGAAAAAATAATTGTATTGGCTAATCATTCGTTAATAAATAAATAAATTATTGGTGATTTTCAAAAGATGGGAAATAAGTAGCCTAACCTAACATACCTAACATACATAAATTATTGGCCACTGGCAAGTGATGGTTTAAAGATGTGGTTGTTTGACCTTATATTATGGAAGCATAATGTATTATTTGCCACTACCATAATCTTTGCCACTACCACTGTAATTATGTTAAATGTATTATTTGAGAACTCGGACCGTCTGATGATCCAAGATCAATGGTTGAGGTTTAATTTCGGCCAACATTTCTTGAAGGAAGAAGAATTGTCGAGGTAGTCACCGGAATGTTGACACGTATCAAGGTAAGTTGTCTGCAGAGTATTAAAAGCACTTAACCGGGAAAGAATTAAATGCCATGTCAGTGACAGTGACATTCTTTGGCTACCACACACCACTTCCCAAATTGTACAGCCGATTTCTAATAGTTTTTTATCGATAGAAAAGATTTACTGCCAGATGTGAAAGATTAAGGACAAAATTTTCAATTCTCACACACATGTATTTAGGGAAAAGATTTTCGTGCAAGATTTAGAGGCATATCGAGGACAATGTATTTAATACCATTAAGATAGAAATAATTGATTGGTAAGTAACGATCAAGGATTCAAGGGCTATTTATAGATGATCTAGCTTCATTATTCATCGACATTGATTGATTGTTTGTTTAGGGTCTGCAGTGACATTCTGCAAGTAATTTGTTTTTAAATTTTCTAGTTTTACTGTTTTAAGTTTTACAATCTACAAGTAATCTAAGATGGACACTCCCATTCATCTTAGATGCACTTCTGAGGAGGCCCAGAAGGCCTTTCTGGGTTCCTTTTCTGATGAATTTTTAGCATCAATTTGTAAGGATGGTGGGCCTTTCGTTACAGAGGCTGTCAGAATGGTGTTGGGCCGAGAGTTTCTTGATAATGAAGATAGGTACCATGTAGCCACGGACATTACGTCCCATTTTTTGGCTTCCCTTCTGGACCTTGGAGGACCGAAGGTTGACATGGTGATGCTGCTGAGGGGGGTATTCAAAGAGGAATACCTGGGGGATGACGTTCAAGTTGTCACCTTCACTAAATTAGGGGTGGGGATCTCTAGGGCAAGTCAAATACCCCAGCTTCTCCAACCAGGCCAGAATGTGGCCATGCAACCTTTTCTTTTGTGCCTGACTGCTGGGCAATTGAAGCAACATAGGAAATGGGCGCTGATTGCCAGGGGTTTTTTCCGTAAGTGGTTTGAGCTTGACACAGAGGAGGCTCGGGCGGGGCAATTTGTGTGGCTCGATGAATTCATGCAGCTAATCCTCTCTGCAGAATTCTACACAGAAGGGCGCAATTGATTTTTCTTTATAAAAACTTTTTTTTTGATAAATATTAAAAGCTTACCTGGTACTGGTACTGTAGTCATTTACGGTTTTTTTTTGTTTTTAATATTTTATACTTCTCTGTAACCGTGATTGCAATATTTTAATTACTTGCTTCAATGCTTTATCAGTTATCTGTAGACTAGCTTATCTATATTTATTTTAATATATATAAAATACGCCGACAAATATCCTCCTTCAGATATCTATTACAATTAAACTTCACTAATTGAAACTGTAGTTTAATAATTTTTTTAAAATGGTGTCTCCCACATTTAATTTATTACATAGTATGAAGTACAATTATATCTCTACGAATGAGATTGATGTTTAAATACTTAAATAATTACTCTCCATTAAAAAATATTCACAAATTATAATATAGAATTTGAACATTACTTTTCACATGTAATTTTTTTAACTCTTATTATGGTAAACTAACATAGTATAATTTAAACATATATAAATGAAAAAAACTTACATCTTATATTTATAATTTGTAAAATCATAAAATATGAAATATATTTCAACTTACATAATGATTATAATTCTTTCATTTTATTAAAAGATTAAAGTTGTCAAATTTAGTCTCTAAGTTTTTAACAATGTGAAAAATAAATCTAAAAAATATGTATAATAATAAGTATATTTTAATAAATAATCCCATAGAAAATATAAGTTTACTATAAAAAATAATATAAAGGTTATGTGCATAGTTATAAGATAATATAAGATAAATATAATAATAATATAGTTAAAAGATGATATAAAAATAAAAATAACTAAAATATAATACTATCATAATGATAATATTATAATAACAATATCTATATATATGTATTTCTAAATATATTATAAAAAATTAATATTAATTAGATGATACAAAAATAAAATCAATTAAAATATAGTACTATTAAAATGATAATATAATAACAATTCTAAAATATATGTGTTTTAAATAAAAGAATGTTTCCAAATAAAATTAAATAGTAATATTATCTTAAATTAAAAAAAATTAATCACTACAAAAAATAGTACACCAATACCATTCACCGTTGTCGTTGGATTATTATACATCAACGACCGAAGTTGAGTTTCAGGCTGAAAGGGAAAAGAAACCCCATCTTTTCAAACGCATCCTGAAATCATGACACGTGTCACTTAACACCTCACATGGTCGTCGGTCTACCAACAAATAACATTGAACAATGTTGTTTCAATTTGGTGATGACGTGAGACTGACACATCTGACTCGTGATGTGAGTCATCCTGACTAGATTAGTTAATGGGACCCACAGTCCACGCGGCCACCACACCGTTCACCATTATCATTGGATGTTTATAGATCAACAACCGAAGTTGAGTTTCGGGCTGAAAGGAAAAAGAAACCCTATCTTTTCAAACGCGTCCCAGAATCATTACACGTGTCACTAAACTCCTCAGTCGACCAACAAATAACAATGTCATTTCAATTTGCTGATGACGTGACACTGACACGTCTGACTCATGATGTGAGTCATCCTGACTAGCCTAGTTAATGGGACCCACGACCCACGGGGCCACCAGTACCACACCATTCACCGTTGTCGTTGGATGTTTATAGATCAACGACTGAAGTTGAGTTTCAGGCTGAAAGGAAAAAGACACCCTATCTTTTGAAACGCATCTCAGAATCATGACACGTGTCACTGCTCAGTTAACACATTGACATAATCACATTCCACTTACAGTTAACAGTGACATTATGAATGAGAATGACATTAATACATTATGAGTCATGACGGGTTAGTTAATAGTGACATTAGCAAACCCATTCTGGATTCATGACACGTGTCTAGTAACTAGTGGTTCACGATTCCACTCACATTTAAACTGAAAGTGACACATGACAGGGTGTGACGACTATAGAGTACAGATTGTACAATTTTGGTGCTTTAAGTTTCTTTAATTTTGCAGTGATACGTGGTCTGTAGATTTAGAAATTAGAAAGGGGTTACAATTTACAAACTTACAGCGCAACAAAGTTATGGATTCTTAATTTCTAGGTTGAGGATTGAGGTCTGAGGAAAGCATCAAACTACAAAGTCTCTCAGCTCTCTGCAAAAATCAAAACTAAGGGCAATGTGAACGTCAATGGGTAAGTGTAACTACTAAAATCCTGAAAATCTACATCCCACATTTTAAATTTTTCAAGTCTCTTGATTTACAACTTTACTGTTTATATTATATAAAAAAAATTAGTCTGTTAGGTTTTAATTTTGAATCACCCCTGTAGGCTTGTAGCTACAAATACCAAGAATAACACGATGGGAAAAATAATATAATTCCACTATATGCTTAAAACACCAGGTTTCAGTGATTTATTCCATGATATACATGATCCTATTATTCATGGAAATAAGGGTATAATGGAGATTAGATTTTCACTTGAAAACAAGTGGAACCATCCAAATAAGACTTCAAAATTTTATTCATTTAACCCTAGGGTAAATGCAACTACAAATAAAATTGGACCGTGGGAAGCTGGGTCGGCACACATGGCGTTACCTCAAGTATTCCCTTGCCCAGAAATTGTTATGCTCTGCGCCGAAAATTATGATGAAAATAGAAAAGCAATTGTGAATAAAAATACTCAGGAGGAAATTTTGTCCATAACTGAGAATGAATTTGCTAGTCTGTTGAACCTAGGGTTTCAACAACAACACTTAAACATACACATTGACCTAGGAAAGCTGGCAGAGGATTATGAAAAATTAGATGCAAAATAAAGAGATTCTTATATCAGAGGAATAACAAGTGGTTGTAGTCTGAGTCTAGATCATATGCCTCCTTATGATTTTGAATTTTTTGTGCCATGGGCACAGGACAGTATTTCCTTGCTAGCATTTTGTTTGGGATTGGATAGTAACAAACAAGTGGGTGCTCACATTCTTGAAATGCTTTATCATATTCATTTTGAAAAAGAACTAGTAAAATATTGTTTTATTGAGCACATTGTTCGTTGCATGCAAGATCAATTAATAATGATTCAAAGAGGTTCAGAGAAGACATTTAGATTCACAACCTACTTGTGCTATCTTCTCCTAGCAAAGCATCATGCATTATTTCAGGCAAACAAGCTTTGCAATCAGACTCAAGTCCAAAATCCAATATATGAGTGGACACCTCAGATAAGGATATTGATAACAGAAGGAACTACAAAAAATTTTTAGACTTCTTTTTGGCACCAATGTACCATAAAATTACAGGCACTCCAATGCCTAGATTGCCTGTTACTTGTAGAAATTGCATTCAACTCGAAATTCAACTACAATTGGCTGACTGGTACTTAATGGAAGAGTACACTATGTTAAGGTTTTACAGTTCATGGGTAGAACCCTACAAACTTCCAATACATGTAACAAAGAGCATATTTGCATTGGAATATGTACGACAAATGGAGAGCACAGATGTACTTTTTAATGTTCAGCAAAAGAAAATGATATTTCCCTCCTTGTCATTCTACTTTGGAGGGTTCGCATTTGAGAGAAGAGGATTCAAAGTGGCAGAAGCCTTTTTTTTAATTTTTTGATTTGATGTTGACAGTCACTGGTAGTATGATCCACTGAACATAATTGGAGCAAGGCTTAAAGACAATGGGAACTCTGCAAGCAAATATAAACATGAAAGTATGCCTTTGATTGAAATTTTTAAAAACATGGACTCCTGGGAGGAGGTCAAAAAATAGATGGAGAAATATGTTGCTGAAAATAATATGTCAATACAGGAATTGTCATCACAAATAATGGCATTGCACAAACAGAAAGGAAAAGTGCAGGCCATGACATCGTCCAATTTCTACAAAAAAGTTGATAAACCATCTATAAAACGTATTCCAAAAGAGCTAATGAATGAATGTATAGATGCTAGATGGAGTCGAACCAAAATTTCTAAATTTTGGGAAATGAGGAATAATCTTGGTGAGCCAAAGACCTCTGCAGATCTTAATGAGGTGGAAGAGGATACAATGTTTAACAAATTGTGGAATAAGGAGCATCCAACTGAAGCATATCACAATGATACTGATGATGATTATGATGACCAGGATTCTTTGAATCCCTCATCTAGTACAACAATTAAGAGAGGAGTTGATGCATACACCATACTTCTATATAGCAAAGGGGCAGAAATTGTAGAAAAAATGGGCTACCAAGGTTCTGGTGGTCTGGGTCCTAGTGGAGAAGGGGTTTGGTATGCGCCTGAACCACTAGCTGTAGCACCAAAATGTGGTAAAAAACTAGGCCTTGGGCATGGAGATCAATCATCAACTTAGTCAATTCCATTCACATTGGTTCAACTTAGTTAATTCCATTTGTTTCTGCTTCAAATACAATTCCACTTCCAACTGTTCCAAGCACTCAGATTCAATCTAAATCAATTATCACTCCCACAGCTGGCAATATCATTTGTACAACTAAAAGTAGTGGTCCAAAAATGATATTATATCAATATGTAGATGCAAGAAAGGTTGGTCCTGAAGGTCAAGAAAGTGTAAAGAAGCAAAAGGTTATGACAAGTATTAGTAGTACTACTAGTACAACAGTGCCAATGGTGACTGTGAGTCCAAAAATTGCCCATCCTTCAGGACAAAACCCTCAGAACAGTCCACAAACCCCACTTGTAATGGGTCTAGGTGTTGGTAATCCTCATGGTATTGGTGGAAGCTCATACATTAGTGCAAGTGCTATTTCACCATTCAAACATTCAATTGTCTCACAAAATCCTGATTTTCATTACAATGAATTTGTAACTAACTATGAAAAATAAAAAAACAAGAATAGACAAAATAGTAAGACAATGAAGATGGAAGCAATTGTTTCAACTCGTGATGCAGAACCTGCATCCAATAGGTTATTAACCACATATGACCCGAATAAAGATATGATGGAATTCATGGTTGTTATGCCCCCAACTAGAGATAACAATCCACTAGAGAGTCAGTTAGATCCATCTAAATTTCAAGTTAGCACCCTCCAAATGGATTTATCCAAAATTAAAAATGTGGATAAGATAAATGTGTCCAAAATGACCAACCAAGTGGTCTACAGTTCAATGATGAAGTTGGAGAGAGAGAAAGGAAAGCTTCAGGGCACAATAGATAAGTTAAAGGCAGACCTAGAAAATGTAAAGGCAAGTGAGAAAGCAGTAGTAAACAGGTGCAAAGAATTAGAGAAAAGGATAAAACATTCATCCTCTGGCTCTAAAGAAGCAATTGAATAGCAAGAACATATGGACGTAGAACTGAAAACTCTGAGGGAAAAATTGGAAAAAAAGGATTAAAAACTTTAGGATGAAAAAGCCTCTTCAGTAAATTTATACAAAAACTTGGAGAATGCTGCACAGGTAAACAATGAGTTAAAGAAAGAATTGGAAAATGAGAGGGTAAAAACAAAAGAGTGGGAAGAGAAAGCAGAGCAAATAAGAAAACATAGTGAACACCAGTACTCAGAAATGAAAGAAGACCTAAAGAAGGCAAATAATACTATTAAAAATTATGAAAACTTCTTGAATGACCATGTAAATAATACAGTATAGCAAATAAAAAATTACTTCTGGGGGCAAATAAAGACTTTTGCTGATAGGTTGTGTGATTGGTTTGAACTCTATGAAGCTCTTATAGATGTTTTTGAGAAGCTGAAAGAGCAACTTGAGGCGAACAAAAGTTTTGGTCAGAGACAGAAAACTGCAAAGGAGATTATGCAAGAAATCAACAGCACTGCTGATAGGCAATTGGCAAGCAAGGGAATTTAGGATCAAGTTGGTTCAATAATAAAGGCGACCTCTGTATTTCATAAATGTCAGAAACTAACAGAAGCAGAAGAAGTTCTTGCTTTATTTGGGCCAAAGCTCACCAAGATGAACAATAAAACAACCAAATTGATATCTCTTGGTTTACCGAGTCCTGGACCTGATTTTTCAACAACGGGTTTCATTAGAAGAGAAGCTTACAAACAAAAGTTGGAGGACACAATAACCTCTGATTTAGGCAACCTTCCTTAGGACAGAACTCATGAAGGCATTGCAAAGTGCATCAAAACATTCACAAATTTGCATGCACTAATGGAAGGAACATTGCTTCAAACTCGCTCTTCCAAGTATGGAATTCTGATGAGAATGCAGGTCATTTACCATACCATCAAAAAAATTTCCCTTCCAATCGAAGAAGAATGGAGCATACTACATAAACTTACAGAATCATCTTGAATCATAGTATGTGAAAGTACTTTCAGTTTCAATCATCTCTATATCTTTACTATATATCTTTCATATTATCCTACATACTACATTCTAGACTCTAGAATTGAGTTTAAAGTAACAAGTTTGAACTTTGCTTTTTGAACAGGATCAATGTTGCAGTCTTGCAGATGCTATTGCCTATGCTAATTTACTAAACCAGCCTGTCAAATGCAGAAATGTACAACTAAAGTTGTAGAGATGTTGTAGACTTGTAGTCTTGTAGTTGTCTTACTGATTTAGATTTTGAGACTTCACATTAGGCAAATCGACCTGAAGCTGTTGTTGCTCCCTTGTTTCTATAAAAGGGAATTCAGGGTCATTGGCTTACTAAATTGCCAATGGGAATTGAGTCATTGACTTTTGTAAACAGAATCAGAGAGTTGTGTTCTTACTAGTATTAATCAATGAATGGATACATTGTATCATATTTGTAATTAAATTAATGAGAATCAGTATTTCTAACTCTAAGAATTGTAACATACGAATTGCTATGTTGTCAAACAAAATAATGAAAAAACTACAAGAATTGTACCATATTAGCTGAATATTGTGAATGAAAACCATTAATAATTATTAATTGTGGAATTAAATCTTGAATCTTGATGACATTATCAACCACATTCATGTTTTTGACATTGGGATATGCATGATTGATGATGAAATACAAAAACTGACAGTAGACTTCAGGGAAAAAGTTAATAAATACCTAGGACATGCTAATTCTTCAATGCTACTTCTACAATGGTTCAATTTCAAGTTGCCACACCATATCATCACTGAGATCATCAGATTCATCGGCATCAACATCATAGCTTCCTTGGTTCTTTGATATGTTTTCTTCACTCTGCATACCTCTGCTTAACTGATGTTCACCGCTAGCAGTACCAGTGCCAGTACATGGGTCCCGGTCAATGACATAATTGTCTCTGGCATTCCCACTCCCACTCCCATTTTGGTTTGACATGTTGCCCACCCCTCTTCTCTGACATTTCTTCCTCCACAATTTTAGTGCCCTTTCGTAAGGAAAAGTATTGACTTCATACCTGGATGTATAGAGCCTCAAGCAATTTTCCAAATTCTTGTCAAGTTTGTTTCTTAGCTTTGACTTTAGGAATCCCAAAGCACTGAAAACTCTCTCATCCTCCACCAACCCCAATATCATGGTTAGACATAATTCAACAAGCTTGAAATATTCTGATATTGAATCAATCAACAATTCACTCTCAGCTAGGTTTTTCCAAAGCCTTGTTACCGATCCATCTTTCATAGGGTTCTCCATAAGATTTAATTGTTCCCTCATTGTCTGTGAAAAATGAGCTAATTTCTCTCTCAAATGATTTGCATCTAAAATTCCATTTAGAGTTACTCTGTCTAACTCTTTGGTTTTGCAAAAATGATCTATCAAAGTTAGTAGCCTACTTTTAAAATCTTTCAGATTGTTCATACGCCAATAATGAGGAAACATAATAGCCATGGATTCAAGTAGTTTGACTAGAGGGAATCTTGCTCTAATCTATGAGGAAAGATCAAAGGCAATGTGCTTCACTGAAGCTGTTACAAACTCAATGATCTTGGTAAAGTTTTCCCTTTTAACACTTGATACTCGCCTCCTGGGGTTCTTTCCTGGTTCCTCAGACTCGATCCTGGCATTGTAGTGCATTAGTATCTCAACTCCATGAACTTCTGCACATAACTCCCCATTTGAACCAATTTTTAAAAAATTATCAGGATTGTCCAAATCTGTGATTTTCAGCCAGCTGGCAAATTTTACTTCATCAACAAATAAATGATAGAGATTATCGAGCGTCACACATGTCAACTTACGCAGCGTAGCATATTTTGTGATATACATAGCTATTTGCTAGGCCTTTTTCATTAAATTTCTCATTTCCTCAAGCATGGGGAGAAGACCTTCTAATGTTAGCAGTGTCTCTACATTACTTAACATTGACAACAGCGCAAGAAATTTTGATTGCCCTGCTTCGTCGTGACTTGAGTTCATTAGACCAAGCAATGATTGATATTTTGAAAAAACTTGATGTGTTGGTCCATCCAAAGAGATCCATCTGGTATCATTATCCTTAAGAAGCTTGTTCCCGTCGGTTAGTCCTTCAGCAAAGTGTTGAAATTCCCTGAATCATTTCGGACTTCGACAGAAGTATTGGTAGATCTCTTTGATTAAAACTTCAATTTTTTTTACTGGAGCATGCTTGTTGACAACTCCAAAAGCTAGATTCATTCTATGGGCCATGCAGTGAATGGGAGTAATGTAGGGTGCACAAGAAGATTGTATCTTTGTGCAAAGACCACCCCTGTGGCCTTGCATTATTGAACCTCCATTAGCTCCAACACACACTAGCTTTTTGGCAATGGTCATGTCATCTATACCTCCATATTCAATTAGAGAACTCTTTACTAGTTGAAATAAATTTTCCGTTGTCACATTATCGCTCATTTTAGCAACAGTTAGTAGATGAGGTTGGCGAACAAAATTCTATATAGTATAAACATGCATGCATACCCAGGAAGTATTGTCTACTGTTGTGACCTCGTCTAAAGACAATGCAATAAAATTTGACTCTTTAATTTTTGCCTTCAAATCCTTTTTTTCAACCTCGGCAAGACAACTTGCCCATTCCCATCCACTGTTTACTGACCAGTGACTGTTAGGATAGTTACAAACTTTCAGAAAGTGTAATAAAGCACTCAATGATGGGTAGTCTATCATTGGATGCCCTCTGCTCAAAATATTAAACACAACACTTAATTGAATAGCTTTTTCCATTAGTTCTACTTCCAATACTTTTCCAAAACAAGCTTCAATAGAGCCTTTAACTTCACTAGGCTTCGTCTTTATATTATGCTGAAATTCATATAATTCTGCATTCCTAACATGCTGAGATTCCTCCTTTGTTTTCCATCTTATCATTGATTTTTGAACTCCATCTATGGTTTTCTTTTTGTAAACTTTACCAATATGCTTTTCTATGGTGTCAATTTTTAGCTGCAACCTCTTTTCCTTCTTATTTATCACATTGCAAATCTTACATCTGCATTCTACCAGAGGTTCCCCTTCAATTGGATTAGGCACTGGTTCAATGAATGGATATGTTGACACCCAATCTTTTTGAAAATTCCTCGACATATCCCACAGTCTATCATTCTTTGATTTGGATTTTCTTTTCTTCCCTGCAGTTGCACCATCATCTTTTCTGACATTCTCAATCTCATCCAAGTCGATTATATCATTATGGCTACTCTGGGTATTTAACTAAAAATCTTCTTCAAGTTCATCGTGATCTGAGATATCAGGTTTGCTGACTTCTTCAATATGTCGTGAAGTTTCAGCCTCAGGTTCAAAATCTTCTTGTAATGAAGTGACACTAGCTTCCCTATTTTGGCCAGAAACATTTCCACGACCATGACCAAAGTATGATGATAAGGTTCTGCATTTTGTTGGCCTCTCTTGGCTTTCCCCATCTGTTGGAGCCTTACCCTTATTCTTGTTCAACATCTCAATTGGCTACCAGCCTAGTGATAAAAATATGTAAAAAAAATATTTACTTGTTGAAGAAGTGACAAATGACAACATAACTATAATATACAATATTTACAGTCGCAGAAATTCAGAATAATAATCACTTACCTTTGACTTACCAAAGCAGTCGAGACTCAACAGTGAGACAGTCTGAAATTCGCTATCGATCAAATTGAACTGATCCAAGATTCCAAATTGTGTACAATAACACTGATGTATGAATGTATTTATACTAATCTCTTTTGGAGAATTGGGCAGGAGGTATTAGGTCAGTGTCCAAATATTTGGCGAAGCCTGCATAATGATAACACATCTTGTGTTATTTCCTAGGTGATTATGGGTTGCCAGTACCTTGGTATGATTAATAAAAGTGGTGATTATGGGTCGCTAGTACCTTGGACGTGTTATTTCCTAGGTGATTATGGGTCGCTAGTACCTTGGTATGATTAATAAAGGTGGCGAAAACCCATCGGTTTGAGACACGTGTCTGTAAAATAACTGGCGAAGTTGGGGCCGCCTAAAAAATATTTATATATAACTATCGGTGAATATACGCCATCCATTTGGGGCCGCGTTGAAATTATAGGTGAATTTTAAAAATATATCGTGCCCAAGACGTATATGCCATTGGCGAAAATGTGCAAGAAATGGACAAAATTTAATATAGCATTTGGCGATGGACCCGGGAAATGGGCCCAATTTTCATAAATGTGGGGCGATGGGGTCAGTCCCATATGGGCAATTTATTCACCAAATCATGGGATGCCGACAAGTGACATTCACCAAATGGCAAATAATCACCACTAAAGTTTTCTCTACTGCACAGCATGTAACTCAACTCCTCCTTTGCATCACCCCGCCAAAAATGTACACCTCAAATAGTGCACTTCTCTAAGTCATTATATCCAAGGGAATCCATGAATGGGATGTTGGCAAAATAGCCAATGCTCCCCTCGGGATTCATGACATGGTTTAAAAGCCTTCTGTGTTCTATAAGTCTAGTGGTTGTATCGGGCATTAACAGGTCAATCTTTTGGTGCAATGACAACTACTACTTGTAACAAGTGGTATCAGAGCTTGGTCACAAGTTCAAATCCCCTCAGGTAACGCTGAGGGGGAGATTGTTGGCAAAATAGCTAGTGCTCCCCTCGGGATTCATGACATGGTTTAACAGCCTTCTGTGTTCTATAAGTCTAGTGGTTGTATCGGACATTAACAGGTCAATTTTTTGGTGCAACGGCAACTACTACTTGTAACATGGGATACCTTAGAAAGCGACCTAGAGCTGTCTATGTATGGAGTTGCAAGATTATTTGATTGCTCTCAGCTAGAGCTATAAAGCTTATGACCTTGCTAGTCAACCACACAATGAGAGATTCAAATGAGGACAAGGGCAAGAATGCCAATATCCCCAAGAATCAAAATGAAATGCAATGCAAGCTATACTAGAAATGAAGATGCAAACTATGAAAACTAAGCTATGAAAGGAAATATGCAAGTATTACAAAGCCTCCTAATTAAGCTAGATGAAGTAATCTAAAGCATAAAGGAAACTAAGCTAAATATGAAGCCATGAATGCCATGATAAATGAACCTAGAATGCAAGAAATGAAACTAGAATAGCATGTAGATGCAAAGGCCAAGAATGCTCCAAATCTTCAAAAGCTCCAAGATGACCTAGAAAACCTACAGCATAACATTAGCATAAAATATTTATTATGAAAATGAGGAAGAGAGCTCTCCTTTTATAGGAAATGAGAAGGAATGGACCATGGAGATTAAGAGGCAAAAGATTTAATCAAGGGTGAGGTTTGAAAGAGGAGCAATCCATGTGCACAAATATCCTCCAATGAAAAAATAAGAGTTGACTTTTGTGTCCATATGAGACAAAAAGTGTTTCTTCCCTTTTTATAAAATAGGAATAATGCTTTATTTGTGCAACTTAGGATAAGAGGAAAAGTGGGGGCTTTTTATTTAATAAAAGGGAAGGAAATTACTTTTAAATAAATAAAGACTTTAGGGTAAAATGGTTAGCCCAAGGCAAATAATTGAAAATGATAAAATAGGATTTGATCAAGGAAATTGATATAATTGATAAAATGTTGATTTTTGAAAATATTGATTCAGGGATTTGATAAATTGCTGAATGGGGGCCCAAAGTCTAGGCGACCATTTTAGGGTGCATACAAATCCTAAGTATAAGCTTCCACCCGCCATTGCGGAGGAAGTAGATAAAACCATATTCCTATCCTTGATCCCTTTAAGAGTAATTTTGATTGAAGATGCTCACACCTTCATTCATTACAAGATCAAAGATATTTTCCAGGGATAAATTGATGCATCGTACAAGAAATTGTGTGTTAATGGTAATCTAAAAAGTGATCACACACACCTACAGACCAAGGGTTTGGTTCATGCAATGCATGTATCAACAGTCTTCAAACATGAGCGAATGAGAATCATACTGCGAAGAGTTCATGATAGGTTTTTGTGGCTTGATGGGCCGGTGAAGATAAAAAATGATGTTTTACATATTTTAACTGGATTTCTCATCAGTGATAGACTGAGGGCCTATAAGCAGACAGATAAGAACAAATTGTGTGAGCTAACAAAAACTAAATGAGATGGCAGAGGATTGAAACTTTCTACATTTGAAGACCCCGAACTGAAATTTGCATCGAACATCATATCATACAGGATATTCCAATCATCTCAAATAGACAATTTACCTTGTGGAGCTATGGATATTGCATACAAAATGGTGAAAAAAGACTTGAATATTGACTTATACGAATTTTGTTGAAACAACTAAATGACAATATGAATACCATTTGAAAGGCAAAGTCAAACACACTGAAGTTTGGTTCATTGTTGGTATGTATATTCTTTTATTTTCAAAACTCATTTCCAACAGTCGGTAAAGTCGCACAGAGTGCAGATAAACCCATAGTTTATCAAATTAATGATTTTATTCAAAGTATGGGTGATAATTTCAATATTATAATGGATTATTATTTTAGTAAATTTCAATCTATAATGCATAAGAGGTATAGGATTCCACCTCAGTTAGTGGAATATTATATAGATGAATTGTGTTTTGAAGTTGATACCAATGTGTGTATCATAAGGCTAGTGGACTTAGAATAGAGTGGTTACCACCAATGGGCTATGAGATGAACATAGATGCAACCACTATACAAATAAAAGGACTATTGGAGAAACCAATGGATAGAACTACAACTCAGTATGGATCCTATGAAGAGGTTAAGGAGAAAATAAGAATAGGTATATTGATACCCAAGGAAATAAAGAAAATAGGTAAAATTATTAGTGAATTATCTGAGAATTAGGTATTGTTGATGTTGATAAAGTTGATGAAGTTTTTGAACCTCTAGAAATAAAGGGGAAGAAATTAAAAGTAAAAAAGGAAACCCCTAGTCCTGTCGGTGTAAGACCATCAACTCGATCTACCTCTACATTGAGAGGAAAGAAGAAAGTAGAAGTTTAACCTGTGAAGACAAAAATATATGTTAGATAAAATAAGGCCACTGGGAGGCCAAGAAAAAAATTGAAGTTTCCAAAGGAAAGTGACATTGAGTCGAATGACTTGTCACAATTCAAAGTTGCATCGAGAAAGAAGTTGAAGAGTCTTGATTATTTTCTCAAGACACTTGAAAAGTATGGTGGACTGAAAGTCATGCAACAATTAAAATATGACACTATAAATGATGAAGAAAATGATAAAATAGAAGAAACATTCATTACCACACTACATAAATTCAGGATACTACCAGTTGAAGTGGCATATTATCTAGAAGGAGAATTGTATAAGAAAATAGATGTCAAATGGAAATATGCACTTGTTGTTGAAAAATAGATGAGAGAGAGATCACTTGCAATCACAGTACCAGACCTTACTAAGAGAGGAATAAAGGACACACTCAATGAATACTCAACAAGATTTTTGGTAAAAGGAAGAGCCTTAAGTATAATGGTCAGTCAATTTCAAGAAGTACAAAAGGATATCAATGATCTTTGGAGAAAGATATTTTCCATTGACCAACCGAGAATTGAAGATATAACAGTTTAAGAGGATAAATCCAAGCCACTTGGATTGATAACAAACAAGGAAGAAGTAATCATAGAAGACATTATCAAATAAGATCTTGATGAAATAGTGAAATAAGATGAAAATGTCATGGAAATTGAGGCCATAGAATCATAAGCCATGGATATAGATGATTCGGGTACTACAAAATTACTGACCAAAGAGCCAATAATTATACAAGTAATAGATTTTCTAGAGATAGAGGTGACTGATGTTGCACCTATAGATGTTGAGTCTCCTATCAATCCAGCAAAGGAAAATGAACCAAAATAGACCAAGGAGAAGACTACAAAGACATAAACAACTCAAGGTTAGAACACATAGTCGGTGACCCCCACCGAGACTATTAGATAGAAGTAGGAACCAAAGAAAGAAAAAGAAAAGGTAGAAGAAAAGAAAGAGGAAACACAAGAAAAGAAGAAAGATAAAACCAATGAGACTTCAACTCAATTAGATGCAAAGAAGGCATCAAGTTCAAAGGGGTGCAAGTCAAAGAAAATAAAAGTTGAAAAAAAAGTTGATATAAATGAGGTTATAGGCATACCAAAGGTTGAGTATACAACCATGAGACCAAAGGAACTCTCCGAGTTTGGTGACTTATTGAAGAGGAAAGATGCACAAGACAAGCTTATTTCTAAAAAGTAGGAAACTGATATGCTAGAGAAAATAAAGAGCATTTTGAATGAGATTGTCCCTGAGGCAACAATCAATGTGAAGGTAGACATATATAGTCAGTTGAAATAACTTTTTAGCCAAATCAATTAGCCTAGAACTGACACAACCGAGTATATGATGAAAGTTCAAAAGAAAGATATGGAGGCCAAGGTAATTGAAGAAGTTCTTCAATCAATAGCATTGGACAAGGTAACTCTTTCCAAGTTAATCAGTGCATTAGAACAAGAGTTACAATCCATTCTTTTTATATTTCAAAAGATTTGTTTATTGTCAAATTTTACAAAGGAAAATGACAATAATGTGGAAAAAGAGATCAACAAGATATTATCAAAGATTTCCACTGAACCAAAGATAATAACAAAATCAGATTTCTACAATCCATTATGATACAATATTAGTTTTTGGATGCTAAAAAAACATACACAATCGAATCTAGAAACTGATATTGTATATTATGAAAAGATGAAGCACTTGATGGGAGTACAATTTGAATTGAGAAAGGAGGAGAACTAGATCAAGATGGATCTCTTAGAACTCCAAACAATTTTGTTACCGAACATTGAATCACTGCAGAGGCAAATTCAAAAAGTTAAAGATCTAGTGAGCACACCAAATGTACGTGCTATGGATAGCATGGTTAGTCTTATTACTGATATAAGTGAGTAGATAATAGTGTTACAGACAATCGAGGACATGTGCAAGGCATCATTGAAGGATGCACAAGAGAAGTATAAAATAATTTTTGATAAGATCCCCAAACTGGATACAAAGTAAGTATTTTGGCATTTTTGTTAAAAAAGGAGGAATATACATATAAGATTTTGTTAAGTGTAAGGGGGGATAAATATATATAAGGGGTTATATATAAAAAAGAGGAAGATTGTGTATATAATAGGGATATGTACCAGAATTATTACTTCAGAGAGAGTAATAGTTTTACCGAGGAAGAGAAATAGACCAGGATAAAATTTTGATATGACTTTGAATATTTTGAAGGTTTTTAACAAACATACCAAACTAATGCCAAAGGGCGAGATTGATACTCTTAAGAGTTAATTTTGTTTTCATTATCTATGTGGAATCTATTATGTTTTTCAAAGTCATGTGGTAAGGAAGAAAAGATGAGTTGGTAAGGTAGAGAAAGCATTCAATAAAGGAATAAGTAAATAAGGAATTTTAGTAAAGAGAAAGCGAGTATAGGCACCGAGAGAGGTAGAACCAAGCATCGAGAACCAAGTTCTACCGAGCACCTAACTGAGAAGAGTACTCAATTACCGAGTTAAAGAAAATATTTTACAGTGCTGAACAGACTGACACCAGATGAATTATAAGTACATTGAACCTAGACACCGATTAAAAAATGGTTTACCAATCTCGAGAAGATCGTATAACTGAATATTAGAGATTGAAATCTAATGATTACACATGATTACAAGGTACGTTTATCCAATGAGAATTAAGGATGAAATATGCGTTGGAAGTGTACCCAATGCTAGCACCACTTGTAATGAAGATTCTAGAACATCTAGCACTGGTTGAATTTTGTATATAAGAAGATCAGAGTATGAAAATCATTAAGGTGGCATATGTATATGTGAAGAGAAATTGGAGATTGTAGATCAAAGAAGAAGGTGAATGAATAGTGAAGCTACCGAGTAATAGAGTATTAAGAAATAATCAAAGATTAAGAGCTACCGAGTACTAAATTGATAGTGTGATGGTTGCATAGTATGATGTAATGAATTGATGAGCACATAGAGTCTGAATAGCATTTGTTGATGCAATTTTGACAGACATTTTGTTATTATTGATTAAGGAGTAATCAAAATTATATAAGTCTCTTAACTGAGAAGATCCTAACAAATCTTATTTGTAAATCCTTTAACCAAGTACAATTCTTAGATTAGAGTTGTGAAATCTCTTAACAAAGTAGACTTAGCAGTCTTTAGAAATCTTAACTGGGTAAATACCTTTAATAGGGTAAGCTTTCAGAAATAGCTAAGCATTATAGCTCTAATCGAAAAAATTTATTCTATAATAGTGAAGTGTTATGGGTGTCATCCTGACCGCAGTTTTTATCCTCTAATAAGGATTTATGTGATACCAAAATAATTTTGTTATGTGTTGATTATTACATGTTTTATTTATTTTCATGTAATGTGCATGCAAATGTTAAGGAATCAGTAAATGAATGTGAAGATACATTTAAAAGTGTTTTAGAGTACTGATTCACCCCTCCCCTCTCAGTACTTACCTTTCCACACTTGAATCCAACAACAAAATTGTTACAAGTAGTAGTAGTTGTTGCACCAAAAGATCGACCTGTTAATGCCTGATACAACCACTAGACTTATAGAAGACACAAGAGATTGTTAAACCATTTCAAGAATCCCAAGGGGAGTGCTAACCATTTTTCTATAAATCTCCCCTCAGCGTTACTCGAGGGGATTCAAACCTGTGACCAAGCTCCAATACCACTTGTTACAAGTAGTAGTTGTCATTACATCAAAAGATCAACATGTTAATGCCTGATACAACCACTAGACTTATAGAAGACATAATAGGCTATTAAACCATGTCACAAATCCCTAGGGGAGAACTAGCCATTTTTCCAACAAAAATTATTGGAAAGGGAAATATACAAATAAAATTACCAAATGAGAATCAATGGTTGCTGGAAGAGGTGAGACATGTTCCTGATTTGAGAAGAAATTTGATATAAGTAGGACAACTAGGAAGTGAAGGTTGCATAGTCATATTCTTAGGAAATTTGTGGAAGGTTACTAAAGGTTACATGATAATAGAAACATGTGTAAAGGTAGGTACATTGTATTTATGTATAGGTAATACTGATTATTCTATTTCTAGCTTCCACAAGAATGGATACAACTCTATGGCACAATCAACTTGGGTAAATGAGTGAGAAGGGGGTGAAGCTTCTCCATTCAAAGAATTTATTGTCGAGTTTGAAACAAGTTGATTTGAATTTTTTTGAAAACTATGTTTATGGAAAAATGAGGTTCAGATTTCTTAGGGTTGGGAAGGAAAAGAAAAGTGAAAAGTTATAACTTGTGTATTCTAATGTATGGGGACCAACCCAAGTACCATATTTTTTTGGGTATTATTATATGTTACTTTTATTGATGATGAAACTAGGAAAACTTGGGTTTATTTCATTCTCCAAAAAATTGATTTATTTGAAGTCTTTAAGAAATGGAAAGTGTTGGTTGAAGAGATAGAAAATAAGCTAAAGTGTCTCATATCAGATAATGGTGGTGAGTACTGCAAGAGAGAGTTTGATAGTTATTATTCATATTATGGGATTCATAGACAAAGATAATTAGTAGAACCCCACAAGAAAATGCTATGTTTGAAAAGAAGAATAGAACAATCATGGAGCATGCAAGGAGCATGAGATTGCATGTAGGATTTCCTTTGCAGTTTTGGGTAAATATTATAGATACTTTTATTTACTAGATTAACAGAGGGCCTTGAAGTTCCTTGGATGGTGATATTCCAAAGGAAGCATGGATGAGAAAAAAGGTAATCTACTCATTTCTAAAAACTTTTGGTTGTGAAGCATTTGTCCATATTGATATAGAATATCGATCAAAGCTTGAGGTAAAATCTAAGAAGTGTAATTTTATTGGGTATGGCATTAATAATTTTTGTTATTGTTTATGGGATTTTGAGAATTACAAAATCATTAGGAGTAGATATGTCATATTCAATTAAAAATTCATGTACAAGGATTAGATGCAGGGAAAGAAGCAAGAACACGAACACATAAAATGCATGGTACTTGATGAAATCCTAGTAAATGTAGTCCCAATGGTGCTAGAAAATATTAAATAATTGAAACCACTAAAGGTTCCTCAAATGCCAGTAAGAAGATATTCTAGGATAAGTAGACTTCCTGAATGAATATTGTCCATTATTTTATGTATTATTGATTGATTCTAGTGAACCATAAAGTTGAGTAGAATTAATGCAGGTTGAAACAAGGAAAGAGTGGGAGTGAGGAATAAAAGAGGAGATGGATTATTTGATACAAAATCAAACTTGGGAGTTAGTTGAGCTTATGTGTAAAATATGAAAAGGGTAGCAATAGAATATGTGGATAGATAATTAATTCCCTATTTCATGAATTGCACATTAGGAAGGAAGAATGCCCTAATTAGGATCAAGAGGTGAATCAAGCTCTAAATAAGGACAAGGTTTTTCCTTCACTAAATAATGTAATTGAAATGAAATGGGAATGATGATGTAATGTAATTGATCTATTAGAGAACTCACTAAAAATATGATCAAAATAGATTGATATGAATTGATATTGAGCTAAAACTGATAGAAATGGAAATTAGAAGACAAAACTAACCTACTCTAGAAATTATAGTAAAAAATGAAAGGGACGGGGAGAAACTCAATTTATACCTGGGGACAACTCAAAACTCAATATGTTATTGACACTTTCAAATGAAACTTTCACAGAATCTACAATGGTTCCTATGCTTCCCAGATCTGAAATGGTAGCTCTATAACATGTTCCTATGCACAAGAAAATGGGGAAAATGTTGGGAAAAGGGGTTTTCCTTGGTAAAACCCCTATTTAGGAATAAACCTTTAAATATGATAGAAATTTCATAAAGGAAATAATGTAAAAATGAAAATTGTTGATTTACCTTGTAAAAACTATTGGAAACTGCAAATGAAGCAATTGTTGTATTGTCATTGATGTCAAACCTTAACTGGTAAGACTGTTGCTACTTAGGAAAGTATTATATCTATTTGATTGTTGAGAAGAGGATAGGCAAGGTTAGTAACAATAGCACCTAAGGAAAGGTTGAGTTATCTTGATACTACAATGAGTACTTGATTATGTTGTACAATGATAAGATAATTTATTGTTTATCTTAGTAAGAATGAAGACTAAACTGGTAGGCTTAACCGAGAAAAAGAGGAGAAATCTAGTTTAAACCGAGTGATGTTAGTGTCGACCGAGTTAGTGTATGCCGAGAAAATCTAGTGTTGATCAAACATCAGTTAGTTGCTAAAGGAGACAGTGTTAGTCGAGGAAACAGTTTTTGTATTGACCGAGCTTTCTGGTATAGACCGAGAAGTTGAACACAGTATTGACCGAGAGTCAGTATTTTTACATTTGAGGGGAATTCAGATTTCCAGCCAAAATTGTTGAATTCTTGGATTATATAAAATGTGTTGACTTTATTTCTTGATTGTATGAAAGCATTTAATGCACTATAAAATGTTTTATTGTAAATCTTTAAGAGATTTGACATGTTTCTAGAAAAAGAATATGAAGAACATAAAGTGGGTAGATTCAATGAATTTGACCTAACCTTAAGATCTACGAAGGAGATCAAGCGGCAAAAGATGTATTGACCTAAATGAAGTTGTATTTAGGGAACCTAATCATGAGGTTGAAAGATACAAATGATACTAGAGGTGTTATTGACTGTACAAGCAGAGAAGGCTGAAGGAGAAGAGTTATGATTGCTTGAGGAGAATACCAAGTAGATAAGTGATGGTGATGGCAAAGATTCAAAGTCATTAAACCAGTATATGTGTACGAAATTGGATTTGATATTTGCAAAGTGAGTTCTATGTTTTTCAGATCATTACTAATGCTACTTTCTAACCATTGTAACAGTCAAAATCCATTTAACAGAGGTTGACCTAACAGTCATATGTTAAATCCTTTGAACAAGGTTGCATTCTAATGGAGTGTATGTAAGTCCTATAACAAGGCACACTTTTAATAGAGTGGTTTAAATCCTTTAACCAGGTCACACTTGACAGTGTGTTTGTAACCTTTGACAGGGTTGGCTTTTAACCGAGCTCACTTTAGAAGAGTGGAAATAATAGTAGCATGTTACGAAGTGGTTTTTCCCAAATTGGGCTTCCACTATAAATTCTAGTGTCAATACTTGTGTGAATGTTTTGGTTTAAACATCTTTCTGTTTTACAAGTTAGATATAGCTGGGTAGTGGATTGCAATGTTATATGTTTCTATTATGCAATCAATAATGACCGAGTAACTGTTGATTGTTAGATCGATTTGTTGAAGAGTTTTAAAGTTTGTTTTATACATCTGGACTTGAGAACAACTGATTCACCCCCCCTCTTTGTTGTTCTAAATCATATTAACAATAGGTATCAGAGATGTGGTGCTTACTGTTGGTGCTTACAGAGAACAAGTTTGAAGGTACTTGAAGCAAATGATCAGGATGTATAAGAAGGAGGAACCAAAGTTGAATAAGGAGAACATTCCTACATGGCAAAGTTTAATGAAGTTGCATTTGACTGGCATTGGAGATTCTATAAAATATTACATTAAGCATGAGTATACCACACCTGTTGCACCTCTGACTGCCGAGGAAATGAAAGCTAAGCAAGAACACAACCAAACAATGTTGGAGATTGCATCTGCCCTAAGTTATCCAAAATTTGAAGACATCAAAGACTACAGTAATGCAAAGCAAATGTGGGACACCCTTGCATCCATCTATGGCGGTGACATAAATGTGTTGAGAGCAAAAGCCAAGAGCCTAAGAGGTAAATTTGATGAAATGAAAATGCAAGAAGGTGAGAATATTGCACAATATTGTGGTAGAATAAAAGTTGTAAATGCTATTAGAGGAGAAAAAGGAACTATTAATGATGAAATTGTAACTGGAAAAGTATTGAGAACTATGTGTCCTATTTATGCTATCAAAATTTTAGTAATTCAGGAATCTAGATGTATCCCTAACAACAATCTTACATTGGAAAGTTTGGTTGGCAAGCTTACTGCTTTTGAACTTTCTAACTATGATAACTTCACTGTTGGTAATATTGGTAATGTTGAGTCTGCTTTTAAGTCACAAATGGTTTTGAGCAAGTAAAAGAAGGAAAAAGAGAAATGCATAAGTGAAAGTAACAGTGACACATATGATGAAGAACTTGAGGATCTAGAAGCTCTTATGGCTAGAAGACTGAGAAGGGGAAAAGGAAAATACAAAGGTAAACTTCCTATTATATGTTTTTCATGTCATAAAGTTGGTCATATAGCTACTAGATGTCCTGACATGAATGATAAGGATGAAGAAAGAGATAACAAGCACAAAGACAAAAGGGATGACATAAGCTATCAAAGGTACAAGGACTACAAAGGAAAAGGTAAGAAATCTTGCTACATTGCTGAAGAAGAGACTGACACTGATAGTGATGATTTTAAAATTGAGGTTGTCTATGTTGCAATGAAAGATGAGTCTGATGAGGATGAGAAAACTGCATTGATTTCCTATGTGAACAAGAATGATAAATGGATTATTGACAGTGGTTGTTCACATCACATGACTGGTGACAAGAGTAAGTTTGATACCTTACATCATTATAAAGGTAAAAGTGTAAAATTTGGTAATGATGCACCATGTCCTGTTAGAGGAAAAGGATTGATTAAGCTGACAGATAAGATCTCTTGTGAAAATGCATATTGGGTAGAGGGTCTTAACTATAATCTGTTGAGTGTTGCACAGCTTAATAGTACTAGTTACCAAGTGGAATTTTATCACAAAAAGGCTAAAATATTTAATGTCACTGGTGAACTGATCGGAAGTGGAGAACAAACTAGAGGTAATTTGTTCTATCTTGACCTATCTAAAGAAACTTGTATGATTGCACAACTTGATGATATTTTGTTATGGCATAAGAGGCCATGTCATGTTAAATTTGATAATCTGGTAGAGATTAGTAAGAAAAAAAAAGTGAGAGGTCTACCTAGATTGAAGAAACCTGATAATGTGATGTGCAAAGAATGTTAGTTAGGAAAGATGACAAAGTCAAGTTTCAAGAGCAAAACCTTTACCTCTAAGAATACTTTAGATTTGGTTCATACTGACCTTTGTGGACCTATGGGTGTATAAAGCTATTGTGGTGCTATATATTTTATTTTGTTTGTTCATGATCATACCAAGATGATGCATGTAATGTTCTTAAAAAAAAAATTTGATGCTTTTCAATTCTTTAAGTGGTATTTGGCTAAGGTTGAAAAGGAGACAGGAAGAAACTTGAAGTGTCTGAGATCTGACCGAGGTGGAGAATTTATATCCAATGAATTTAATCTATTTTGCAATGATAGAGGGATCAAAAGAGAGATGTCTACACCAAGGACTCCTCCACAGAACGGTATAGCAGAAAGGAGGAATAGATCTATCTTGGATTGTGCGAGGACATTGTTGATTGAAAAGAATGTGGCACAAAAGTACTGGAAGGAAGCTGTGAGTACAGTTGTTTACACTCTTAATTGAGTACAGATAAAGAAAGGTACAAATCTGACACCTTATGAGTTATGGTATGGGTATGCACTGAATGTAAAATACTTTAGAATCTTTGGCAGTAAATGTTACATATTAAAGGAAAATAGGAATGGAAAATTTGATGCTAAAAGCGATGAAGGTATATTCCTAGGCTATTCCACAAAAAGTAAAGCGTATAAGTGTTTAAACTCTAACACTAACAAAATTATGGAAAGTGTGAATGTCAAGATTGATGAGTATGCAAAAAGAAATGAAGCTAATAGTAAAAGAGAACCAAAATATTATAGATCTTTTGTGTATATAGAGGAAGAAGAGGCAAGTGACATACTTGCACTTGATGCCAAGTCTCGGGTAAGCAATTTTGAGCATTAGGAAAACAGTGTCGAGAGAGAAGAAGAATGTGCCGAGTATCAGGAAGATGTTGTCGAGTATTAGGAAGATGCTTCCGAGTATCAGAAAGTGATTACCGAGCATTCAGAAGCTGAATCTGACAATCATGTTGGGGAACTTGATGAATTAGAGGAAAGGAGAGCTAAACCTATTTTGGCAAAATATGTAAGAAGACATCACAAGCCTGAACAGATAATCGGAGGAAAATATACTGGAGTTTTGAGCACAAGCAGGACAAAGAATCCAACATGTTTACTATGTGAATTCAAGCCTAAGACAACAAAGTAGGCATTGGAGGATGAAGACTGGATACAAGCAATGAATGTAGAGATAGACCAGATAGAGAAGAATGGTACCTGTACTCTGGTACCAAGACTTGAAAATAAAAATGTCATTGGGACAAAGTGGGTATTCCGAAATAAGTTGAATGAGCATGGTCAAATCATAAGAAACAATGCTAGGTTGGTATGCAAAGGCTACGCACAAGAAGAAGGAATAGATTATGGGGAAACATTTGCCCCTGTAGCTAGATTGGAAGGAGCAAGAATTCTACTTGCATATGTTGCTTATAAAGATTTCAAGGTATACCAAATGGATGTTAAGTCTGCATTTTTAAATGGTATATTAGAAGAAGAAATGTACATTAAACAACCAGAAGGTTTTGTTGATCCAAACAGAAGACACATGATTTGCAAACTGAACAAAGCACTATATGGATTAAAGCAAGCTCCCAGAGCATGGTATGAGAGATTGCATAACTACTTAATATAGATTGGATCCACAAGGACAAATGATACAAGCAATTTGTACATGAAAGATGAAGAAGGTAAAGGAATCTTGTTGGCAAAGATTTTTGTTGATGATATTATTTTTGGTGGACAAGATGCCTTGTGTAAGAGATTTTCACATGAAATACAAACAAAATTTGAAATGAGTATGTTTGGTGAGATTAAATTTTTTGTTGGTTTACAAGCATATCAGATGGAAAAAGGAATTTTCATTACACAGTCGAAATATATTCATGAGATACTGAAAACTTTTGGAATGGAAGATTCTAGACCAGTGAGTACTCCTATGGCTACTAGACAAAAGTTGTTTAAGAATGATGAAGCTGTAGAAGTAAACCAGACTTTGTACAAATCTATGATTGGAAAACTATAGTATGTTGTACATAGTAGACCAGATATTGCCTTAGTTGTTGGGATTGTGGCAAGATTCTCTGCTAATCCTAAGTAAACACACATGATGGTTGTCAAGAGAATAATGAGATATTTGAAAGGAACTGCTGATTATGAGTTATATTACAAGAAGGATGAAAAATTTGAACTGATAGTATACACAGATGCTGATTGGGCAAGAAATGTAGATGATAGAAAGAGTACTAGT
This sequence comes from Chamaecyparis obtusa, assembly GCA_027943335.1. Classification (NCBI taxonomy): domain Eukaryota; kingdom Viridiplantae; phylum Streptophyta; class Pinopsida; order Cupressales; family Cupressaceae; genus Chamaecyparis; species Chamaecyparis obtusa. The sequence goes on from BSBK01001448.1 coordinate 132,602, forward strand.
GGTAGAACTTTCTTTCCTGGGCATAGATTAGTTTCCTGGACAAGCAAGAAACAAAATTGCATTTCCCAATCTACTGTTGAAGCCGAGTATGTGGCTGCAGCTATGAACTATTCAAATATGATATGGATAAAGAAATCGTTAACAGGTATGAAAGAAGAAATCATTGAACTAGTTGTTATCTTCTTTGATAACACAAGTGCTATCAAGATCTCTAAGAATTCGATGATGCACACAAAGACCAAACACATTGCAATCAAGTATCACTACTTGTGAGAGCTAGTATAGGATAAAGAGGTCTGAATGGAATATGTGAATACAAAGGAACAATTAGCATACATATTCACTAAAGCTTTACCTAAAGAAGCACATGAATATCTAAGAAGTCAATTAGGGGTCCTTCCCCTAACTGAGGCTACCTATTCAAGTTAGGAGCACTGCATCAAATGTGCTGCAAAGAATATCTGACAAATTGATAAAGAAGAAGGTCACACTTCAGGACTGCCCTAGAGTTGTGAAAAGAAGAGCAAAGCCAAGAATCAATCATAAGTAAGATGACAAAGGGAGAAATACTAAACTGAAAAGATAATATCTACATCTGGAGGATGTATGTTTTAGTTGTTGCTTTGGAATTGTTGTCAAAGAGGGAGATGAACAGAGATGATAATGACACTGAAAAGTAAAGTAACCTGAGGAAGATGAATAGAGATGAAAGATCAAGATAGGGGGAGATTTGGAATTTTTGGACGGTCACAGAAGCGAGGCTAATAGATTCTGAATTAGAATGAAGCTAAGGATATTAAAAAATATTTTTGATTGACAGATAAGTTTTTGGATTAGTTGGTAATCCATGTGTTATTCATGTGATATCATATGGTTTTTCCATCAATGCCAAAGAGGGAGATTTTTGGAAACTGCAAATGAAGCAATTGTTGTATTGTCATTAATGTCAAACCTTAACTGGTAAGACTATTGCTACTTAGGAAAGTACTATATCTATTTGATTGTTGAGAAGAGGATAGGCAAGGTTGGTAATAATAGCACCTAAGGAAAGGTTGAGTTATCTTGATGCTACAATGATTACTTGATTATGTTGCACAATGATAAGATAATGTATTGTTTATCTTAGTAAGAATGAAGACTAAACTGGTAGGCTAAACTGAGCAAAAGAGGAGAAATCTAGTTTAACTCGAGTGATGTTAGTGTCGACCGAGTTAGAGTATGCCGAGAAAATCTAGTGTTGACCGAACATCAGTTAATTACCGAAGGAGACAGTGTTAGCCGAGGAAATAGTTTTTTTATTGACTGAGCTTTCTAGTATAGACCGAGAAGTTGAACACAATATTGATCGAGAGTCAGTATTTTTACATTTGAGGGGAATTCAAATTTCTAGCCAACGTTGTTGATTTCTTGGATTATATAAAATGTGTTGACTTTATTTATTGATTGTATGAAAGCATTTAATGCACTCTAAACTTTTATTGTAAATCTTTAAGAGATTTGAGATGTTTCTAGAAAAAGAAGATGAAGAACATAAAGCGGGTAGATTCAATGGATCTGACCTAACCCTAAGATCTATGAAGGAGATCAAGCGGCAAAAGATGTATTGACCTAAATGAAGTTGTATTTAAGGAACCTCATCATGAGGCTAAAAGATAAAAAGGGTACTCGAGGTGTTATTGACTGTACAAGCAGAGAAGGGTGAAGGAGAAGAGTTATGATTACTTGAGGAGAATACCGAGCAGATCAGTGATGGCGATGGCAAAGATTCAAAGTCAGTAAACCAATATATGTGTACAGAATTGGATCTAATATTTGCAAAGTGAGTTGTATGTTTTTCATATCATTACTACTGCTACTTTCTAACCATTGTAACAGTCAAAATCCATTTAACAGAGGTTGACCTAACAGTCATATGTTAAATCCTTTGAACAAGGTTGCATTCTAATGGAGTGCATGTAACTCCTATAACAAGGCACACTTTTAATAGAGTGGTTTAAATCCTTTAACCGCGTCACACCTGACAGTGTGTTTGTAACCTTTGACAGGGTTGGCTTTTAACCAAGCTCACTTCAGAAGAGTGAAAATAATAGTAGCATGTTACAAAGTGGTTTTTCCCAAATTGGGCTTCCACTATAAATTCTAGTGTCAATACTTGTGTGAATGTTTTGGTTTAAAAATTTATGTGTTTTACAAGTTAGATATAGCTGGGTAGTGGACTGCAATGTTATATGTTTCTATTATGCAATTAGTAATGACCGAGTAATTGTTGATTGTTAGATCGATTTGTTGAAGAGTTTTAAAGTTTGTTTTATACATCTGGACCTGAGAACAACTGATTCACCCCCCCTCTTTGTTGTTCTAAATCATATTAACAATTGGTATCAGAGCTGTGGTGCTTACTGTTGGTGCTTACAGAGAATAAGTTTGAAGGTACTTGAAGCAAATGATCAGGATGTATAAGAAGGAGGTACCAAAGTTGAATAAGGAGAACTTTCCTTCATGGAAAATAATGAAGTTGCATTTGACTGGCATTAGAGATCCTACAAAATATTACATTGAGCATGAGTATGTTAGGAATAAGGTGTCTCAACCTTGGATAATTCCTATTCTTATTATTTGTTTTGTAAAATGTATTTCTTGCAAATAATATTCATGTGTCAGCATCTTGAATTGTGTGTAAGGAGATCATGGCTAAAACGGTTATGACAGATTCCTATGACACGTAAGAGCTATGTCAGGAAGATTCAATGACAGGTGAAGACATGTGGCAACTGATAAATTTGAGTACTATACACTCTTCCCCAATCGTGGGGTTCGGGGCATCACCCCAAAAAAAAATTTGGGGTTCCTATTTTCTTAGAGAATGGTAAAACCCTAATACGGTTATCTTTGGGAGTAGCCCTAAAAAGTGAAGCGCATGATATAAGCTTTTTTTTTGGGTTGTGAAGAGAGATGATGCGAGTATATTGTTGTAATGTTTTATGCTGCCGTGATTTTTCTTCAAGGGTTTAGAAATCTTCTAAAAGAACTTGCATTGCAAGTGTATTGTAAGCTGTAATAGTTTTGATCAATACATTGTGCAAGTTTTGCAGTGCTGGGGTTTTTACCGAAAGGTTTCCCCAGGGTATATCATTGTGTCATTCTCTATTTTTTCTGTATGTATGGTATGTGGTTGCAATATCTTTGTTAAAGTAGTTAACAAATCTGAAATTGTAAGAATTTAAAAGAATTTTGCACAATACTCTCCTATAGAGATTAGCGTAGGAAGTTGTTTCCGCACCTGAGTTTCCTTACAAGTGGTATCAGAGCTTGATCAACTTTTGATCCTAGCTGTTGGGTAGGGTTTTTTGAGCTAATCTCAAGTTTGAGTGGGATTTTTTTGCAAAGCATTCTGAATCTTATTTGCAGATTGAGATGGAAAGTTCATCATATGGAAGAATGGAGGTGGAGAAATTTAATGGCACTAATTTCGAGTTGTGGAAACTCAAGATGGAAGACATGTTGGAAGATCGTGACCTATAGGAAGCGACTTCAAATGCTACAAGACCAGCAACTATAGCTCAAGTAGATTGGGATATCAAAGACCATAAAGCTAAGGGTCTCATAAGACTCTGTTTAACCGATGCAGTTCTTCTGAATGTTATAGATGAGAAAACTGCAAATAGTTTGTGGGAAAGACTTGTGGCCATGTATCAGGCCAAATCTCTGGTGAACAAGTTGTTCTTGAGGAAGAAGTTGTACTCTCTGCGAATGGAGGAAGGTGGATCCTTACCGGATCATTTAAATGCATTTAATCTACTGGCTACACAGTTGACATCAGCTGGTGTCAAGTTAGAGGAGGAGGATCGTTGCTACACACTTTTGTGTTCTTTACTAGATTCATGGGACCATCTTGTGATGGCTCTCAGAAGCACGTTAGTCACCTTCAAAATGGATGATGTGGTGTCTTCGCTGCTATCAGAGGAGATGCAGAGAAAGGCTTCCATTTCAAAAAAAGAAGCCCTTGCTGTTTGTGGGAGATCCACTGAAAGAGGGAAGAAAAATGACAATAAGTCTGACAATAAGGGTAGATCCAAATCCCATGGGAAGTCAAAGACTTCCAATAAGTCCAAGGCAAAATGTTGGAATTGTGATAAATCTGGGCACTTCCGTAAAGACTGCAAAGAGCTGAAGAAGAAGAAGAAAGGTTCCGATTCAGCTTCAGAAAGATCTCAAGAAGATGGTGATGCATTCATCGCAGCTTTGACAACCCATGCATATGATGATGTGTGGTTGGTTGACTCAGGTGCATCTTTTCACATGACCTCTCATTGAAACTGGTTCTCAAAATATGAAGAGTTCAATGGTGGAAAGGTGTACTTGGGTGATGATTCTCACCTAAAGATAGTTGGACGCGGAAGGGTCACTATCAAATTTCCTGATGGATGAGTAAAGGGAATCAATGAAGTTATGCACATTTCGGGTTTGGCACGAAACCTATTATCTGTAAGTATGTTGAATGATGTAGGTGTGCAAGTTGTTTTTTCGAAAGAAGGATGCAAGATGATGAGAGGATCGATAGTGCTTGCAAGGGGTACTAGGAGAGGTACCTTATTTCAGCTAGATGCATGTATTCCTCTATGTAATAGTTCTTCATCCTCACCATCTGAACAAGTAGTGAAGAAGTCTGTGGCTATTGGTTCCGATGGTAGTGCAAATACTTTGGAAGGTAAGCTTCCTGCAGAAAAGACAATGTTATGGCATATGAGATTTGGCCACATTGGTGAAAAGGGTCTCAGAACCCTGAAAAATAAAAATCTCATTGAGGGGTTAAATGATTGCAATCTCGAGTTCAACTTCTGCGAACACTGTGTATATGGTAAACAAAATCATGTTCAGTTTTACTCTAGTTCTCACAAATCTTCTGATATTTTGGATCTTATTCATTCTGATGTATTTGGTCCTGTAAAAGTTCCTTCAATCTCCAAGTCTGTATTTTTTGTATCTTACAGTAGAAGGATGTGGATTTATTTCCTTAAAAGTAAGACACAAGTGTTTAGTCGGTTCAAGGAATTTAAAGCTCTTGTAGAGAATCAGACTAGTAAGAAGATTAAGTGTGTGAGAACTGACAACGGTGGTGAGTTTTGCTCAGCAGAGTTTGAACAGTTTTGTAAAGAACAAGGTATCGAGAGGCATAAGACAACTCCTTATACCCCACAGCAAAATGGAGTTGTAGAGAGAATGAACAAGACACTGATGGAGAAGGCTAGGAGTATGCTTAGTGGAGCTAGTTTAGAACAAAGGTTTTGGGCCAAAGCTATGGCCACTACTTGCTATCTGGTTAACAGATCTCCTACATCAGCCCTTGTTGGTAAGACACCCATGGAGGTGTGGTCTGGTAAGAAGCCTTCAATTAGACATCTTCATGTTTTTGGTTGTGAAGCCTATGCACATGTTCCAAAGGAGAAAAGATCTAAGTTGGAAAACAAAGCTGTTAAATGTATTTTCATCAGATATAGTGCTGGTGTGAAAGGATACAAGCTTTGGGATCCTGTGACTAGTAAGGTGTTGTATAGTAGAAATGTTATTTTCAGAGAGCTAACATCTTCTCCTATTGTGCTACAACCAGATGAAAAAGAAAAGGAAAAAGATGTTGTTCAGTTGCCTCCTACCCCTGAGAAGACTTAATAGAGAGACCATGTTGGGCCTAATGATGAGGAGAGCTCTAGCAGCTCTGATAGTTAGGAAGAAGAGGAAGAACAACCTCAACCGCAGCCCTTGAGGAGATCCACAAGAGAAAGAAAGCAACTAGAAAGGTTTGGTTATTCTATGTTAGATTCCAGTTGTGCTTTTACTTTGATTACTAACACTGATGAGCCTAGATCTGTGAAAGAGGCTTTGGGCATGGAAGATGTAGGTTCTTGGATTGAGGCTATGGATGATGAGATGGCTTCATTGGAGAAAAACAAAACTTGGGACCTTGTACCTTTTCCTAAAGGGAGAAAATCTGTTGGCTGTAAATGGGTGTTCAAGAAGAAATTCTGTGCAAATGGCAGTGTTGAAAGGTACAAAGCTAGATTGGTTGCAAAGGGGTATTCACAGGTAGAGGGAATAGATTATGGTGAAATATTCTATCCTGTTGCAAAGTTGACATCCATTAGATTTTTGTTATCTCTTGCTGCATCATATGATTTAGAGATAGAACAGATGGATGTGAAGACAGCTTTCCTTCATGGTGATTTGGAGGAAGAGATTTATATGTCACAACCTAAGCACTACATTGTTAAAGGTAAAGAATCCTTAGTTTGCAAATTAACGAAATCTCTATATGGTTTGAAGCAATCTCCTAGGATGTGGTACCTTAAGTTTGATGTCTTTGTGTTGTCAATTGGTTTGTAAGATCAAAATTAGATCATTGTGTTTATTTCAAAGTTGAAAATGATCATCTTCTTATTGTTGCATTATATGTTGATGATATGTTGTTGTTTGGGAAGGGTAAGGGTATGATTTCTGATTTTAAATCTCAATTGTCAGCATAGTTTGAGATGAAAGATCTTGGGGCAGCTAGGTACATCTTGGGTATGGAAATCAGTAGAGACAGGTCTAACAGAAAACTTTGGTTGAGTCAGAGTAAGTATGTGAAGTCTGTGTTGGACAGGTTCAGCATGGCAAATTGTAGACCACTATGTGTTCCTATTTCTATGGGAACAAAGTTATCTGTAGATGATTGTCCAAAATCTCCTAGTGAGGTGGAGGACATGAGTAGAGTACCTTATGCTAGTGCGGTTGGCAGTCTTATGTATGCTATGGTCTGTACTAGACCAGACATTGCCCAAGCAGTGGGAGTCCTGAGTCGGTTTATGGCTAACCTTGGATGGGTACATTGGGATGCAGTTAAGCGAGTATTCAGATATTTGAGGGGTACATCAGATTACTCCATATGTTATCATGGTAAATCTTCTGGATCTCCGCATTTAGTTTGTATTCGTGGGTTTTTGGATTCAGATTCGGTAGGTGATATTGACAGCAGGAGATCCACTAGTGCTTATGTGTTCACTATGTTTGGTGGTGCCATTAGTTGGATGAGTAAGCGACAACCTGTGGTTGCTTTGTCCACTATAGAAGCTGAGTACATGGCTACTACTCATGCTTGTAAAGAAGCCATTTGGCTTAGAAGATTGTGTTCTGATGTTGGTGTTGATGCAGAATAGATTACTATTTGGTGTGACAGTCAGAGTGCTATTTGCCTTGCAAAGAATCCAACTTTCCATGCCAGAACGAAGCACATTGATGTGTAGTTTCACTTTGTGAGAGCTATGGTGGAAGATGGAAAGGTAAATTTGGAGAAGGTAGATACTGTGAAGAATGTTGCAGATGCATTAATGAAACTAGTGGGCACTGAGAAGTTCAGATGGTGTTCAGAGTCTATGGGCCTTTTGGCCTATAGCGGTTAGTTCCTGTTATGTTCCTGTTGCTCTTACAAGGTGTTCGACAAGTGGGAGAATGTTAGGAATAAGGTGTCTCAACCTTGGATAATTCCTATTCTTATTATTTGTTTTGTAAAATGTATTTCTTGCAAATAATGTTGATGTGTCAGCATCTTGAATTGTGTGTAAGGAGATCATGGCTAAAACGGTTATGACGGATTCCTATGACACGTAAGAGCTATGTCAGGAAGATTCAATGACAGGAGAAGACATGTGGCAACTGATAAATTTGAGTACTGTACACTCTTCCCCAATCGTGGGGTTCGGGGCATCACCCCAAAAAATTTTTTGGGATTCCTATTTTCTCAGAGAATGGTAAAACCCTAATACGGTTATCTTTGGGAGTAGCCCTAAAAAGTGAAGCGCATGATATAAGCTTTTTTGGGGGGTTGCAAAGAGAGATGATGCAAGTATATTGTTGGAATGTTTTATGCTACCATGATTTTTCTTCAAGGGTTTAGAAATCTTCTGAAAGAACTTGCATTGCAAGTGTATTGTAAGCTATAATAGTTTTGATCAATACATTGTGCAGGTTTTGGAGTGCTGGGGTTTTTACCAAAAGGTTTCCCCAGGGTATATCATTGTGTCATTCTCTATTTTTTTTGTATGTATGGTATGTGGTTGCAATATCTTTGTTAAAGTAGTTAACGAATCTGAAATTGTAAGAATTTAAAAGAATTTTGCACAATACTCTCCTATAGATATTAGCATAGGAAGTTGTTTTTGCACTTGAGTTTCCTTACAGAGTATGCCACACCTATTGCACCCCTAACTACCGAGGAAATGAAAGCTAAGCAAGAACACAACCAAGAAATGTTGGAGATTGCATCTGCCCTAAGTTATCCAAAATTTGAAGACATCAAAAACTACAGTAATGCAAAGCAAATGTGGGACACCCTTGCATCCATCTATGACGGTGACATAAATGTGTTGAGAGCAAAAGCCAAGAGCCTAAGAGATAAATTTGATGAAATGAAAATGGTAGAAGGTGAGAATATTGCACAATATTGTGGTAGAATAAAAGAAGTTGTAAATGCTATTAGAGGAGCAAATGGAACTATTAATGATGAAACTATAATTGGAAAAGTATTGAGAACTATGTGTCCTATTTATGCTATCAAAATTTTAGTAATTCAGGAAACTAGATGTATCCCTAACAACAATCTTACATTGGAAAGTGTGGTCGGCAAGCTTACTGCTTTTGAACTTTCTAACTATGATAACTTCACTATTGGTAATATTGGTAATGTTGAATCTGCTTTTAAGTCACAAATGGTTCTAAGCAAGTCAAAGAAGGAAAAAGAGAAATGCATAAGTGAAAGTGACAATGACACATATGATGAAGAACTTGAGGATCTAGAAGCTCTTATGGCTAGAAAACTGAGAAGGGGAAAAGGAAAATACAAAGGTAAACTTCCTATTATATGTTTTTCATGTAATAAAGTTGGTCATATAGCTGCTAGATGTGCTGACATGAGTGATAAGGATGAAGAAAGAGATAACAAGCACAAAGAAAAAAGGGATGACATAAGCTATCAAAGGTACAAGGAGTACAAAGGAAAAGGTAAGAAATCTTGCTACATTGCTGAAGAAGAGACTGACACTGATAGTGATGATTTTAAAATTGAGGTTGTCTATATTGCAATGAAAGATGAGTCTGATGAGGATGAGAAAACTGCATTGATTTCCTATGTGAACAAGAATGATAAATGGATTATTGACAGTGGTTGTTCACATCACATGACTGGTGACAAGAGTAAGTTTGATACCTTACATCATTATAAAGGTAAAAGTGTAAAATTTGGTAATGATGCACCATGTCCTGTTAGAGGAAAAGGATTGATTAAGCTGATAGATAAGATCTCTTGTGAAAATGCATATCGGGTAGAGGGTCTTAACTATAATCTACTGAGTGTTGCACAACTTAATAGTACTAGTTACTGAGTGGAATTTTATCACAAAAAGGCTAAAATAATTAATGTCACTGGTGAACTGATCGGAAGTGGAGAATAGGCTAGAGGTAATTTGTTTTATCTTGACCTATCTAAAGAAACTTGTATGATTGCACAACTTGATGATATTTGGTTATGGCATAAGAGGCTATGTCATGTTAAATTTGATAATCTAGTAGAGATTAGTAAGAAAAAGAAAGTGAGAGGTCTACCTAGATTGAAGAAACCTGATAATGTGATGTGCAAAGAATGTTAGTTAGGAAAGATGACAAAGTCAAGTTTCAAGAGCAAAACCTTTACCTCTAAGAATAATTTAGATTTGGTTCATACTGAACTTTGTGGACCTATGGGTGTACAAAGCCATTGTGGTGCTATATATTTTATTTTGTTTGTTGATGATCATACCAAGATGATGCATGTAATGTTCTTAAAAAATAAATCTGATGCTTTTCAATTCTTTAAGTGGTATTTGGCTAAGGTTGAAAAGGAGACAGGAAGAAACCTGAAGTGTCTGAGATCTGACCAAGGTGGAGAATTTATATCCAATGAATTTAATCTATTTTGCAATGATAGAGGGATCAAAAGAGAGATGTCTACACCAAGGACTCCTCCACAGAATGGTATAGCAGAAAGGAGGAATAGATCTATCTTGGATTGTGCGAGGACATTGTTGATTGAAAAGAATGTGGCATAAAAGTACTGGAAGGAAGCTGTGAGTACTACTATTTACACTCTTAATTGAGTATAGATAAAGAAAGGTACAAATCTGACACCTTATGAGTTATGGTATGGGTATGCACCGAATGTAAAATACTTTAGAATCTTTGGAATTAAATGTTACATACTAAAGGAAAATAGGAATGGAAAATTTGATGCTAAAAGCGATGAAGGTATATTCCTAGGCTATTCCACAAAAATTAAAGCTTATAAGTGTTTAAACTCTAACACTAACAAAATTGTGGAAAGTGTGAATGTCAAGATTGATGAGTATGCAGAAAGAAATGAAGCTGATAGTAAAAGAGAACTAGAAGTTTATAGATCTTTTATGTATATAGAGGAAGAAGAGGTAAGTGAAATACTTGCACATGATACCGAGTCTTGGTTAGAAATGTCGATCCTCAGGAAAATAGTGCCGAGAGAGAAGAAGAACATGCCGAGTATCAGGAAGATGCTATCAAGTATCAGGAAATGATTATCGAGCATTCAAAAGCTGAATCTGACAATCCTATTGGGGAACTTGATGAATTAGAGGAAAGGAAAGCCTAACCTATTTTGGAAAAATATGTAAGAAGACATCACAAGCCTGAACAGATAATCAGAGACAGATATACGGAGTTTTGACCAGAAGCAAGACAAAGAATCCAACATGTTTACTATGTGAATTCTAGCATAAGATAACAAAGGAGGCATTTGAGAATTAAGACTGGATACAAGCAATGAATGAAGAAATAGACCAGATAGAGAAGAATGATACCTGGACTCTAGTACCGAGACCTGAAAATAAAAATGTCATTGGGACAAAGTGGGTATTCCAAAATACGTTGAATGAGCATGGTGAAATCACAAGAAACAAAGCTAGGCTGGTATGCAAAGGCTACGCACAAGAAGAAGGAATAGATTATGGGGAAACATTTGCCCCTGTAGCTAGATTGGAAGGAGCAAGAATTATGCTTGCATATGTTGCTTATAAAGATTTCAAGTTATACCAAATGGATGTTAAGTCTTCATTTTTAAATGGTATATTAGAAGAAGAAATGTACATTGAACATCCAAAAGGTTTTGTTGATCCAAATAGAAGACACATGGTTTGCAAACTGAACAAAGCACTATATGGATTAAAGCAAGCTCCCAGAGCATGGTATGAGAGATTGCATAACTACTTAATATATATTGGATTCTCAAGGACAAATGATACAAGCAATCTATACATGAAAGATGAAGAATGTAAAGGAATCTTGTTGGCAAAGATTTTTGTTGATGATATTATTTTTGGTGGACAAGATGCCTTGTGTAAGAGATTTTCACATTAAATGAAAATGAAATTTGAAATGAGTATGTTTTGTGAGATAAAATTTTTTGTTGGTTTACAAGTATATCAGATGGAAAAAGGAATTTTGATTACACAGTCTAAATATATTCATGAGATACTGAAAACTTTTGGAATGGAAGATTCTAGATCAGTGAGTACTCCTATGGCTATTGGACAAAAGTTTTCTAAGAATGATGAAGCTACATAAGTAAACCAGACTTTGTACAGATCTATGATTGGAAAACTACAGTATGCTATACATATTAGTCCAGATATTGCATTAGTTGTTGGGATTGTGGCAAGATTCTCTGCTGATCCTAAGGAAATACACATGATGGTTGTCAAGAGAATAATGAGATACTTGAAAGGAACTGTTGATTATGGGTTATATTACAAGAAGGATGAAAAATTTGAACTGAGAGTATACACAGATGTTGATTGGGCAGGAAATGTAGATGATAGAAAGAGTACTAGTGGTGGAACTTTCTTTCTTGGTCAAAGATTAGTTTCCTAAACAAGCAAGAAACAAAACTGGATTTCCCAATCTACTGCTGAAGTCGAGTATGTGGCTGCAACTGTGAACTGTTCAAATATGATATGGATAAAGAAATTGTTAATGGGTATGAAAGAAGAAATCATTGAACCAGTTGTTATCTTCTATGATAACACAAGTGCTATCAACATCTCTAAGAATTCGATGATGCACACAAAGATCAAACACATTGCAATCAAGTATCACTACTTGAGAGAGCTGGTATAGGATAAAGAGGTCTGAATGGAATATGTGAATACAAAGGAACAATTAGCAGACATATTCACTAAAGCTTTACCTAAAGAAGTGCATGAATATCTAAGTCAATTAGGGATCCTTCCCCTAACTGAGGCTGCCTAGTCAAGTTAGGAGCATTGCATCAAATGTGCTGCAAAGAATATCTGACAAATTGATGTAGAAGGTCACACTTTACGATTGGCCTAGAGTTGTGAAAAGAAGAGCAAAGCCAAGAATCAGTCATAAGCAAGATGACAGAGGGAGAAATATTGAACTGAAAAGATAATATCTACATCTGGAGGAAGTATGTTTTAGTTGTTGCTTTGGCATTTTTGTCAAAGAGGGAGATGAACAGAGATGATAATAACACATGACAGAGATGATAATGACACTGAAAAGGAAAGTAACCCGAGGAAGATGAACAAAGATGAAAGATCAGGATAGAGGGAGATTTGGAATTTCTGGACAGTCATAGAAGTGATGTTAATAGATTCTGAATCAGAATGAAGCTAAGGATATTACAAATATTTCTGATTAACAGATAAGTTTTTGGATTGGTTGGTAATCCATGTGTTATTCATGTGATATCATATGGTTTTTCCATCAATGCCAAAGAGGGAGATTGTTGGAAAATGCAAATGAAGCAATTGTTGTATTGTCATTGATGTCAAACCTTAACTTGTAAGACTATTGCTACTTAGGAAAGTACTATATCTATTTGATTGTTGAGAAGAGGATAGGCAAGGTTGGTAATAATAGCACCTAAGGAAAGGTTGAGTTATCTTGATACTACAATGAGTACTTGATTATGTTGCAGAATGATAAGATAATGTATTATTTATCTTAGTATGAATGAAGACTAAACTTGTAGGCTTAACAGAGCAAAAGAGGAGGAATCTAGTTTAAGCCGAGTGATGTTAGTGTCGACCGAGTTAGTGTATGCCGAGCAAATCCAATGTTGACCGAACATCAGTTAATTGTCAAAGGAGACAGTGTTAGCTGAGGAAACAATTTTTGTATTGACTGAGCTTTCTAGTATAGACCAAGAAGTTGAACATAGTATTGACCGAGCGTTAGTATTTTTACATTTGAGGGGAATTCAGATTTCTTGCCGACATTGTTGAATTCTTGGATTATGTAATACTTGTTGACTTTATTTATTGATTGTATGAAAGCATTTAATGCATTGTAAAATGTTTTATTGTAAATCTTTAAGAGATTTGAGATGTTTCTAGAAAAAGAATATGAAGAACATAAAGCGGGTAGATTCAATGGATCTGACCTAACCCTAAGATCAACACAGGAGATCAAGCAAAAAAAGATGTATTGACCTAAATGAAGTTGTATTTAGGGAACCTAAGCATGAGGCTGAAAGATACAGAGGATACTGGAGGTGTTATTGACTATACAAGCAGAGAAGGCTGAAGGAGAAGAGTTATGATTGCTTGAGGAGAATACCGAGCAGATTAGTGATGGCGATGGAAAAGGTTCATAGTTAGTAAACCAGTATATGTGTATGGAATTAGATTTGATATTTGCAAAGTGAGTTGTATGTTTTTCAGATCATTACTACTGCTACTTTCTAACCATTGTAATAGTCAAAATCCTTTTAATAGAGGTTTACCTATCAATCATATGTTAAATCATTTGAATAAGGTTGCATTATAATGGAGTGTATGTAATTCCTATAACAAGGTGCACTTTTAGCAGAGTGGTTTAAATCCTTTAACTGGGTCACACTTGACAGTGTGCTTGTAACCTTTGATAGGGTTTTCTTTTAACTGAGCTCACTTCAGAAGTGTGAAAATAATAGTAGCATGTTACAAAGTGGTTTTTCCCAAATTGGGTTTCCACTATAAATCCTAGTGTCAATACTTGTGTGAATATTTTGGTTTAAACATTTTTGTGTTTTACAAGTTAGATACAACTGGGTAGTGGATTGCAATGTTATATGTTTCTATTAAGCAATCAGTAATGACCGAGTAACTGTTGATTGTTAGATCTGATTTTTTGAAGAGTTTTAAAGTTTGTTTTATACATCTGGACCTGAGAACAATTGGTTCACCCCCCCTCTTTGTTGTTATAAATCATATTAACAAAAACCTCATGAATGGATATAGAAATTGCTAAAATCCATGAAGATGCTTGAATGTACTTGGAATTAAAAAATTTAACCTTGGAGTGTGATGTAGGATCAAGGATTCCCTCACAAATGCATAGATATATGATTTCAACTCCAAGATCTAGATTGTGAATATGCTTGATATCCACATGTAGAGAGAGAGAGAGAGAGAGAGAGAGAGAGAGAGAGAGAGAGAGAGAATATTCTTTCTTTATTGAGAATTCCTCTACTCAGCCATTATAGGAGAGAAATTTGCATCAATTGGGGAAGATTTCCTTTTATTTGATGGATCTTAAAGAAATGGAGACTTGGAGATCTAGAATTGGATGCTTGCCTTCAAATCTTTAATCCAAGCCCTTAATTTCTATTGATTGCACTTTATTTATTCATCCATTGATTTTTTATTATTCTTACCAAATAAGGGGAGATGGGGTCCTTTTATACTTTAATCCCTCATTTTAGGATTCAAATTTAATCTAGGATGACCACAATTGAAAACCTTGAAAAAAAAACCTTGATATTAGGCTCTGGAAAAAGTTTGGGCCCAAAAACACAGGGAAAAATCACCATTGGCAATGTGTCCCAAGAAAAATAGGCTCAAATTTAACAAAGAGATTAGGGAGAGAAAATAGGTGCAAGAGAAGAAAAGACAGGCCACTGAAATCAAGCATAACAAACATTCAGACCTCAAAATCACCAAAATAGGATGTAATGGATCCTAAAGCATGCAATTATGTGTGATAACTTTTTACAACTCTACATTTATCCCCCACTTTAGTAGGAGTATGAGACAATCTCATGCTGACGGTAAATTAGATCAATGCATAAAAACAATCTTATCAAGGTCAAGGAAACAAAGAAACATCAAGCCCCTAAGCGACTCAAGTCTTCATTAAATTTGAAATCAAGATAAGAGATGTATCACTTGGAAGAGACAAGAAATATACATGGAGAAATACATGTTATCACTATCCTAGTAAAATATTGTCTTACTATGGATCACATAAAAGAAAAGATGCAAAATATGACATTGAAAGGTCTAACAAGTTGATTTATGCTAGTCAACACATCAAAATGGATCATTCCGTAAGGAAAGCATTGTCTCCGTTAAGGGATAAAAAAAAAGAATGATTAGGCCTAAGGAAAGAATTATGCCCTTAGGGATCAAGAAAAATGATTGGGCCTAAGGAAAGCATTGTATCCTTAGGGATCAAAAGAAGAAGGATTAGTCCTTAAGGACAACCTTGTCTCCATTAAAAGATCCAATGAAAAAGAATTAACAAAAGGAAAGCATTGTCTCCTTGGTCATCCACAAGAGAGATTGTATTGAATCATTGTGTACATGTGTGAAAAATGTGATCCATGGAGTGGAGTGTATGCCTCCATGTTAAAGCGATTGTAAACACCTTAACAGGAGAAATGGCTTTAACAAAGCATACATGCACCCACAAGAAACATCTCCACTATGAGATACCCCCAATAAAGGACAAATGAAGGGAAATAATCACATGACAAAAGAGAGAATGAAAGTTATATACTAACTTTGGGGTCAATATGATCATATGATAATATATGAGATATTGTCATCATCCCCTAAAGGTAGTAGAACTACAAACATAATGGAATAATGTCACATAAGAGTTACAAAGAAGAGCCTTTTTGGGTTGTCATTGGTCAAAGAATAAGTAGCTACCATTTTACATCATCCCTAACCAAACAACATAAAGGCACATTTATGAATGGTGGTACATGCACGACATAATATGTAACAACATATAGAAGAAGTGAGATACAAATAGATGAATGTTTACAACATTTTGATTCCTTTATCACCTTGCACCAACAAAGAAACAATGGTTATTTAAATAAATCTAAACAAAACATATAACATGCAACATGCAACACATCACAATGGAATCACATTAAAACAAGCAAACACACAAAATCCACCGCACAAGAGGAGCTACTCAAGAGTATCGCTTGCCCACCCCCACCCCCATCCATCTCAACCTATAGTGTTTAGGGAAGGTGGGAAACTCACAAGAGGAGAAACATCAACCATGATAGATGGAAAAATGGTAATTTCCAAACAAGGACCATGTTGTGAAGATGGGTCACTTTATTTGTCACTAGGAGTGATAAACATTTAAAAAAAATATATAGCTATAAAATCATGATTAACATCAATAAGCTCATACATATAATTAGAATCACTAGTATGAATATCATGGTTAGCATCAAAAGCATCATCATTAAGATGATCTTCTTCATCCAAACTAATTGTAATATAATCTAAGATACGAATAGAGTTATCATGTTTATTCAATTTTAATTTTTTCAAACTAACTTCCTCCTTTGGTTCAAGCATAGGTTGGTCAAAGGGAATCAAAGCATCAATGGGTGTTTTAGGTGATTCATGATTTTAGGAAGCACGCTGATGGGATTTAGCATGATGTTTACAGAGGTAGTCACGAGCATGACAATTACATTTCATTTTTCTATAAATTGGGTTTGGTTCATGATCAATCAACATTGGGTCATTTTCTTCTTTAGGGGGAAGAATGGAAGAAACCACAGTAAGTTCAAAAATAATATTGACAAAACATTTATAATATATATGAGGTGGAACTGAAGCATATATAGGAGGTGTAGGAAGAAGTCGATGTCCAAGACAAGGAGATGGAATATCCTTATATTTTCTAATCTCACAAATATTTTGGATTTTGTAGGCTTGATATGATCAGAAGAGGTTATCTCTATTAGGTTGAGTTGGTTGAGGTATGGAAAGCCAAAATAAATCAAGGTCAGTAGACTCTCAAGACACTAAAGGATGATAAAGACTATGGTTAAGATAAAAACCTTGAAAGGTTTTTGGGTTCAAGCTTTAGATTATGAAGGTATTTCCTTTAGGTGCACAATTTATTTCTAGATTGGTCACATGGCTATGAAATGTTATAAAGTAAGGTCACATAAGGATGTTTCATGGTGGAAAGACGTATCTTCTCATCACTATATGATGGAGAAGAAAGGGGAGAAAAAAGAGAGTTTCTCTCAAGCTGTAACGAGAGAAACATCTCAAAAAACCACAGGGCCAATTTCGAAGGTGGCGCCCATAGTAACACAATCTTCTCTAGAGAAGGTAGATGGGGAGCCTTTGCAAAGTGCTGGCATTCAAACTTCAAAAGGTAAAGAAAAACACAATACTTTTGGCTCCCAAGTGTCAGAGGCCAATGGAGCTAGGATTGATATTGTTCAACAAGATGTCTTAGAGATAGATGATCAAGAGATTATCACTGAGAAAAATTTAGCTAGTTGGGAGATTGATGCTCATGTGGAGGATGGGTGCTTTACTATGAAGAGAAAAAAGGAAAGAAGGTCTAAGGATGCTTCTTTTGATATGACACTACATTCTTATACTAAGGCTCAAGGCAATGTTTGAGTTGTTACTTCTTTTGTCATTGTTTATGGTTCCTATTATCATTGAGGTTGTATTTGGGCAGTAGAATTCTAGGTTTATCCTTGTATGGATGTATCTTCCAAGTATGGGGCACTTTGTAATACCTTTATCTATTAATAAAATAACTTCTTTCTAAAAACAAAAATAACCCCCTTAAGAATTCATCGCACAAGAGAGAAACCACTTTTTTCCATTAAAATAATCACTTTGAACACTCCTTTCAATTTGTTTTCCATGATCTTTGTAACTACCTTGTAAACCATTGCACAAGGGAATTGATCTAAATTATCCCATTGCTTGTGCCTCCTTATTGTTTGGGATAAAAGCCAAGAAAGTATGATTTAAGGCCTCCAACATTAATGTTTCTTCCTTGATTCCTCCATTTTGTTGTACAAATCTATACTAACAACATCCCAAATTTTCTGATAAAAACTAGTAGGAAATCCATCTAGCCTAGGGGCTTTATCAGGGTTAAGTTGAAAAATCTCTATCTTGACTTCTTTGATTTTTATTTCCCTATATAGGATTTCATTCTATTCTCAAGATATAATAGATGATATACTACTTAGGATCATCTCCCTATTACCTTTGTCTATGGTTAGAGCTTGATTTAGTAGATTTTTAAAGAATTAAATTGCCTCCTTATTAATACCTTCCATAATCTTAGCAAACTCACCATTTTCCTTCTTAATTTCCACAATTATGTTCCTACTTCTATTGCTTATAACTATTTTATTAAAGTATTTAGTGTTCATGTCTCCTTTCGTTATCCATACATCCCTAGACTTTTGTCTCCAAAAGCATTCCCCCCTATTCAACACATCTAAAAGCTCCTTTTATAGTTGCCTTTCTAGTTCAATCATCCTTTCTCATACCATGTTATGTGACTTGTTCATTTAGTTTATTTACTGTATCCTCTAACCTTTATTTTTCCACAAGGATATTCTTAAAATGAGTCTTACTCCATTCCTTTGGCTTGTTGTTCTGATGAAGGGTGCTCCCCTTAATACCACAAACACATAACAGAAATAGAGAAATAACAACAATAATATGCAAGAAAGGAAAATTGGCTTCTTATTATCTCCATAAATGTGGAATTACAAACTTTCAGAATTACAATATGCAAAGCCACATGGGCATTCCCTTACAATATTTTGTAGGACAAAGCCTCGAATCAATACCCAGATCTACTACCCAGAACTGCCCTAGACAACACTACGGGCCTTCTTTATATAGGCAATTTCCACCGCCCGAGAAGGTTCCAGAAATTTAGCCCTAAGGGCCGACCAAACTTAGAATTATTTTATTTTTCAATTTATTACATCAAAGTCGGCTCAAAATAACTTTTGAAACCTGAACAAAAATTTTGAAAGAAAATTATTTTCTGCCATTTCAGGTGGCCCGACTTCCGGAGACCATAAGTCATCACCAGTTGACCCGATTGACTATTATAACCCCATTTCAAAAATGCCACGAAGCGCTCTACAGGCTCAATCGATGCTAAGCACCTATCACCCAAATTTTTGACCTCATCCGGGGCCTCTAAAGCCTTCAAAACTGAGTTCAAAGTTTCTGTACCTTGCTGCCAACACCGAAAATCTTCAATATCTTCAAAACTAGACCTGATCTAGCCATGAAACTTTACCGGCAGGCTGATATGACTGAGATGAACCTCCACATGTAAAATCAGAACATTTCGAGATCGTAATACCAACTTACTAAAAATAGCAAGTTTCCATAAATAGCAGCTCTGCACAAGATAGCCCTTATTGAATACAAAAACATAAATATTTTTGGTTGATGCAAGATTGCTCTGACACCCAGGATGCTCCTGCATCAGACACCCAGGGTAATTTGAGAAGTGACCCTATCACGACTCAAGTGTGCAGAGGAAAACCAAGATGGTTAACCTCCTCCTTTGTTATCCATGATGAATCTCCAACAGGTCATCCTTTCCATTTGACAATATACTCTTCATATGTCCTATTCCTTGTACTTCTGCCAACACGACTGTCCAGTATATCTTCAATCTCCTTGATATCTAAACTGGTTGCTGGAATACTCCACTGTGCTGCTGCAACCTCATCTTCAACACCTCCTTCATGATACTCTATCAAATCTGAAATGTTAAACACTGGTGAAATATTTAGCTCAGTAGGCAATTCTAGCTCATATGCATTTCCTGAATCATGCTTCTTCAGTATCTTACATGGCCCAAACTTCTTCATTTTCAACTTGTTATATGTACCAACCAAAAATCGCTCCTTCCGCAAATGAACCATGACTTCATCTCCAACCTGAAATTCCTTATGCCTCCTTTTCTCATTTTTCTTAGCCTTATACTGCGCATTCATCTTGGTAATATGCCTCCTCACCTCCACATGGATGTTCTTCAAGTGTTCTACAAAATCCTCAGCTTCAGCACTACTTATTTCTCCTTTATCTATCTTTCTCAATTCAGATGCATTTCTTGGACTACTTCCATATACAATCTGAAATGGTGATTTACCAGTGCTCCTGTTGACAGAATTGTTGTATGCAAATTCTGCCTATGGTAAAATCAAATCCCATCCTGTTGGCTTATCTCCAACCAAACATCTCAGCAAATTTCTCAAACTCCTATTCACCACCTCTGTCTGTCCATTAGTCTGTGGATGATATGATGAAATGAACTTCAAATCTATCTTCAACTTTTTCCACAATGTCTGCCAGAAATATCCAACAAACTTAGTGTTTCGATCTGAAACTATGGTCTTTGGCAAACCATGTAGTCTCACCACTTCTCTGAAAAACAATTCTGCTACATGAACAACATCATTAGTCTTCTTGCAGGGAATGAAATGTGCCATCTTCGAAAATCTATCAACCACCACAAAAATTGAATCATGTCCCCGCTGTGTCCTTGGTAAACCAAGAACAAAGTCCATACTGATATCCTCCCAAGGCTTCTCTGGTATAAGTAATGGATGATATAACCCTATATTTTGTTTCACTCCTTTCGCCATCTGACACACTCTACAACTTTGTACAAACTTCTTCACATCTTGCTGCAACTGTGGCTAATAATAATTCTCACCAACCAAAGCAAGGGTTTTATCATGACCAAAATGTCCACCCAATCCTCCACTATGCTTCTCCTTGATGAGATTCTCCCTCATAGAACTTCGTGGAATGCACAACTGACTCCCTCTGAATAGCATATCATCCTGGATGATGAAATCCAACCATTTCGTCCTGTCTAGAGTAACAAGTTTTGTACAAGCTTTCCAAGCTTCACCAAAATCAGGATCCTTTGGATATAAATTCTTGAGTTCCTTGAACCCAACCACCTCAATCTGCATCTCTGTCAGCAATAGTTGCCTTCTGCTAAGAGCATCTGCAACCCTGTTAGACTTTCCACTTCTGTGTTTCAAAACAAATGTATAACTCTGCAAAAACTCAACCCATTTCAAATGTCTTTGATTCAACTTTTCTTGACTATTCAAATATTGCAAAGCTTGATGATCAGTATACAAAACAAACTCCTTAGGAAGTAGATAATGTCTCCACTTCTTTAATGCCTGAACTATAGCATAAAATTCTTGATCATAGACAGAATACTTCCTCTTGGCATCATTTAACTTCTCACTGAAATAAGCAACAGGTTTACCTTCTTGGCTCATAACAGCTCCTATTGCAGTACCACTAGCATCACAATCTACTTGAAACACCTTATTAAAATCTAGAAGTGCTAAAACAGGTTGTTCTGTAACTTTTTATTTCAACAATTGAAAACTCTTTTCTACCCCATTAGTCCACTTAAACTCTTTTCTATCCCCTCTCATTGTTTCAGTCAAGGCTCCACAAATGCTGCTAGAATTTTTAATAAACTTTCTATAAAAGCTAGCCAAACCATGAAAAGATCTTACCTCAGTAGCACTCCTTGGAGTAGGCCATTCAAGGATAGCCTGTACCTTTTCTGGGTCCATTTTTAGACCTTCTGCTGAAACTACAAATCCCAAATACACTAACTCTTTCTTCACAAAACTACACTTCTTCAAATTAATCAACAATTTCTCATTTCTTAGCTTTTCAAACACCATACAAATATACATCATATGTTCCTCCAATGTCTTGCTAAAGATCAAAATATCATCTAGGTAAACAATGACAAACTTACCCAGAAATTCCTTCAGAACCTCGTTCATGAGCCGCATGAAAGTGCTCGGTGCATTGGTTAGCCCAAAAGGCATGACTAACCACTCATATAGTCCTTCCTTTGTCTTGAAGGCAGTCTTCCATTCATCTCCTTCTCTGATCCGAATCTAGTGATATCCACTCTTCAGATCTATCTTTGAGAAATACACAGCTCCACTCAAACAGTCCATAATATCATCCATTCGTGGCAATGGAAACCTATACTTGATTGTGATCTTGTTTATTGCTCTAGAATCTGTACACATCCTCCATTCTCCATTCTTCTTTGGCGCTAATACCACTGGTACAGCATAGGGACTCAGACTCTCTCGAATCAACCCCTTCTGCAATAACTTGTGTACTTGCCTGTTCAACTCTTCACTTTCTGCTGGTGTCTTTCTGTGTGCTCCTTGTTTGGAAAACTAGCTCCTGGAATCAAATCCATCTGATGACTGATCTTCCTTACCGGTGGTAATCCATCAGGTACATTATTAGATACAATATCCTGAAACTCATTCAACAAATCTGCAACCTCTACAGGTACATCCTCTACTTCCTCTTTACCAGCTTTTGGAATTAAAGAAAAACACACATGCTCATGCCTCATACTATCTAGGAATTTTCTTCCATCAACAAAAGTTATTCTTGCATTACCACATACCTTTTCTTCGGTCTCCTTCAATGGCTTTAACTTATGTCGCACTTCATCCTTTGTCAGGGAATAGGTATTCGCACGACCATTGTGTACAACACATCTGTCAAATTGCCACGGTCTACCCAACAACATATGACATGCATCCATAGATATTATATCACATAGTAGCTCATCTTGGTACCCGTCGATCTTGAACTTTACTAGGCACTGTTCACTGACCATGACCTTGTGGTCATCCTGCACCTAGGCAATCCGATATGGATGTGGGTGTTTCTGTCTCTTGAGCTTCAACTTTGTCACCATTTCTTCTGACACCAAATTGTCAGTACTTCCACTGTCGATAATCACATCACAACATTTACCCTCACACTTGCATCTAGTGCGAAACAGGCTCCTCCTTTGTTCAGGTTCATTCTCACCACTCAACAGGACTCTTCTGTTAATTAGCGTTTCTCCTCTTTCAGCATCTTCAGAATTTGATGATCTGGCATCTTCATCTACATGTGCAACTCTAGCCTGGCCTTCATTCCTCCTATATGTCCTTCCTTGGCGTTGAGGACATTCAAATGCCCTATGACCTTCTTCTCCACAGTGAAAACATGTTCCATGGAAGCCTCCTCTTCCTGAACCTTGTCCTCTCCCTCTTCCTCTCTAATCTCTATTATTCCGATCTTGGAAATGATTAGAATTATTTCCTCTCTGATTCTAGCTGCTACTGGCCTCATCCTTCTTTTTCGGATCTTCATTTCGGCCACCATATGACTATCCACTAGATCTTCCACCACGACCTCTTCCATTTTGTCTGCTCTCAAACTTCTTGTTCAGCTTTTCCTCTACTTTTAGGGCAAACTGGTATGCCTCCTCAATACTGTTCATTCGAACTAGATTCAACTCCTCCTCAATGCTTGGCCTTAACCCATTAAGGTATCGGGAAACTTTCTCCTTATCAACTTCTGCATGGCTTGTTCTGATGAGGAGTCGATAGAACTCCTCTGTATACTCCTGAGCAGATCTTCCTGCTTGCTTCAAACTTTGCATTTTCTTTAGTAGGTCAAGCTCATAATCAACAGGAATGAACTGTCGCTTCAATTTATCCATCATCCGATCCCATCTTGTGATTTTATCTTTCCCTCTTCTATTTCGCTCCAATTGAATCTCTTGCCACCAGATCTTCGCATGACCTTTCAATCTGGCCTTCCCAAATTTGACCCTATCAGGATCCTCAACATCTTCATACTCAAAATATTCCTCACATTCATTGATCCAGTCGATTAATTCCTCTAGGTTAAGATTTCTAGAAAATGTAGGAACCTCAATCTTAGGTCTTTTCCCAATCTTGGAAATGGTCCGAAAAAGTCTTTCTTCCTCCTGGTTCACAATTTTGACTTCTCCTTCTTGATATTATTCTTCGGCTTCATCCTCGCTTTCATCTCTGACATTAAGATTCATTCCTCTGCGAATCTCTTCTTGCAATGCTCGCACTTGTCTCTGTAGCTCTCTAACCTTAGGTGTCACAGCACCAGCTCTTCCGTCACGTTCTCTTCATGGAGGCATTTTCGCAATGTGCGCTGAAACCCTAACCACGGTCCTGGTGCAAACTGCCTCACAGTCGGCGATCTGTTTACACACTTAGGAACCCCTGCTCTGATACCACTTGATGAAGGGTGCTCCCCTTAATACCACAAACACATAATAGAAATAGAGAAACAACAACAATAATATGCAAGAACGGAAAATTGGCTTCTTATTATCTCCACAAATGTGGAATTACAAACTTTCAGAATTACAATATGCAAAGCCACATGGGCATTCCCTTACAATATTCTATAGGACAAAGCCTCAAATCAATACCCAGATCTACTACCCAGAACTGCCCTAGACAACACTACGGGCCTTCTTTATATAGGCAATTTCCACTGCCCGAGAAGGTTCCAGAAATTTAGCCCTAAGGGCCGACCAAACTTAGAATTATTTTATTTTTCAATTTATTACATCAAAGTTGGCTCAAAATAACTTTTGAAACCCGAACATAAATTTTGAAGGAAAATTATTTTCTGCCATTTCAGGTGGCCCGACTTTCAGAGACCATAAGTCATCACCAGTTGACCCGATTGACTATTATAACCCCATTTCGGAAATGCCATGAAGCACTCTACAGGCTTGACCAACACAAAGCACCCATCACCCAAATTTTTGACCTCATCCGGGGCCTCTAAAGCCTTCAAAACTGAGTTCAAAGTTTCTATACCCTACTGCCAATACCAAAAATCTTCAATATCTTCAAAACTAGACCTGATCTAGCCATGAAACTTTACCAGCAAGCTGATATGACTGAGATGAACCTCCACATGTAAAATCAGAACATTCTGAGATCGTAAGACCAACTTACTAAAAATAGCAAGTTTCCATAAATAGCAGCTCTGCACAAGATAGCCCTTATTGAATACAAAAACATAAATATTTTTGGTTGATGAAAGATTGCTCTGACACCCAGGATGCTCCTGCATCATGTTCACATATCCAATCTTCTCCTCGAATTGAAAAAATAAGGAATGGTTGCCAATTAGAGTTTTGTCCCACCAAACTTTTATGAGGTTTTCTAGTCAATCATCTCAAAACCACATATTTTCAAACTTGAAAGGGCACCTTTCAGGGGGTTTATCTAGAGTAAGTTGTAACTAGCTAGGCATTGGTCAGATCCCTTGACATGATATATGTAGGCCTCTTGCAAAGTAGCCAAATTATCCTAGTCACCAACAATTAGAAATTATTCAAGCCTCTTTGAAGTAAAAGTGAATCTATTTCTTTCATTCATCTATGTGTAAATTCCCATTTTTTGTGTGTAAATTTTAGCTGATTCTAATATATGAAATTATGAAAGTCTATTTGTACTTGAGTGATATGTGTCAAATTGCCCCTCTTCTTTGAGTTATTGGTTGTGGCATTGAAACCTCTAGCCAATAAAATCCTTTCCTCCACCAAATTAGTCATATCCCCATAAATATACTCTCACTCTGGCCTATTTTTAGCTATGAAAGGTGGGCCCATAAACATTGAAGACATAGAAAACCCCCCACCATACAAAAACCTCATCTTAATCAATATCCAATTCCAATTTTGCCACACTGCTTCACTAGATATACACATTGGATTCTACAGAACACCAAGACCCCCTAAAGACCCCATTGCACCAACAAAGAACCCATTCAACTGCCTCCAATTATTTATATTCTTCTTACTCTCCTCCTTTCCCCACTTAGTTTTATACAAAAAATAATGTCTACTTTATCTTGGTCAATTTAGCACTTGAGAATGGACCACTTCTTAGGGCATGAATGCCCCTAACATTCCATGTGATTGCCTTCATTGATCTTCAGAAAGGATAATCTCCTTCCTAGACCTTAGTTTGCACTAACCCTTGGCATTAGTAATAATCTCCAATTTCTTTTAGTTTGATTTTGGTCCCCTCTTCCCTTTAGGCTTCATGTTAGGCTTTTCATTATTGATTGTGTCTGCTCAATAGTCCTCTCTTCTAAAAATTCTCCTTCTTCCACCGACTCTACTTCGTGGCCCCTTTCATCCATTTCCAATCCCTCCTCTGGATAACCATTTGGAATGAGTCATAACTTCTGCATTTATAAGATCTCCTTAAATATTTCTTTTAGACCCTTCACCTAATTCAAATTTGAAACTTCCTTTTCCACACCTTCTGACATATTCCCTTCTAGGATCAATGAATATGGGATTCACTCAAGTCCCATTATTGGTAGTTCTGGATAACACTCCTTGCCAACTTCACCAAATTCATGTATCTCTTGCCTCTTGTCATTGTCTCGCTCAATGCAATTTTTACCTTCTCCTAGGTTATTGAGTTCATTTGACCCGACTTCGAAGGATGGGGTTTTGTCTCCTTCTAATGTATTGCATACTAGATTAATGCTTCTTGATTGTTCTCTAGATTCAAACCTTCTTCTTTTCCTAACATGTAACTTTTGATTATTTGTCATAGGTCCAAAACCTCCAAAAGTGATTTTTGGTGCCAAACATCCATAACCTTCCATGTCCTTCGGATCCACAATTTGAGCAAAATGTGAAAATATCCTCTCTTTCAACTTTCTTCCTCCAAAGTCCAAACTTTGAATGCGATTCTATTGATCAAGGGAGAGGGGCTAAGGGTTGAACTTTGATGCAAATCCTAGCATAAGTACCAAAGCTCTCATCCTCACATACCTCATCCAAACTTACAAAGGTGTCCGATTTTCTACCAATGTCCTTAAGAATTTCATCAATGTGGGAAGATTGTATAATCTAATCAAATTTGGGATAAAATCCACCTCTTATTTCTAGGGATGAAAATTTGATGACTATTCACTAATGTATATGCTAGTTCCATCCATCATGAAGGGGCCATAGTTCATTCTTCTATATTTTTGGTAGTTGGATGAACATTCTACCAGATAGAAACTATTTAGTAGGGCTTTCAATATAATTATAGATCCCCAATTCTCCCAACACCAATGTCTTATTTTTATTATTATCGGCTAACCTTATCCCCCATTTGATTAAAAAACCATCCCTTAATTTTTCTATCACATTTCCAACCATTTTATCATCCAAAATAAAGGAGATACACTTTTTTGAAGGGTCAAATTTACCCATGTTTGCATCCTTAGTATTATATCTTGTTCCACTTCCTTGTTTCCAATTGTCCATATTTTCCTTGTTTTCCATAGATCTTCTTGCTTTGCGAATAACACAATTCTAAACACCACCATTCCATGATTATTGGTGTCTTCCTACACCTTGCCGTTACGCCTATTGTGTCTTCCAAAAAGCCTAAGTCAACTTTGATCTCCACTTGTCATTGGGTTATATTTTCCACCCTTGATTATGATTCGATCCAACCTACTTTCCTTTTCATTGATAGCCTTCACTCCACCATTGCTCATGGTGTAAACCAAATTGTTGGTCTCTGTACATCCATCTTGGTTGAGATTTTTTTTGCCAACTCTCCATATTATCTCAAATGTGGTGTGGGTGCTCATATTGTTTATCAAAATTTGCCTTATCTCCATAGACTGCATATTTCCTATTCCAGTTATGTGCAACCATAGCCCAAAATTCATCCACTGAGAATTCACAATGAGCTCCTTGGTCTATGCTCCCACTCTGCAACCTCGATGTTCATGCCACTCCTCTAGCACACCACCATTTCATAGCTTTTGTAGCTCCCATTGCTCTATTTTAATTATTAAGTAATATTTAATAATTAATAGATCTCTATTGCAACTTTTATTTATACACTCATACAATAGAATGCCTCAAGAACAATAACATCTATGAAGGATTCCAGTAATAAAAATATTTAAGAAATTTGACAAACTTATCTAGACACATTCTGGTCGCAAGTCTTTAAATTCTCATCTCTTAACACCATCATGACTTCACTCATCTTTTGAAATTTTATGTTTTTCTTTATTCTACAACTCCCACGACTGCTTTAAAAACCTACAAAACTCTTTTTCTGTTCTTCTTTTCCTCTCTTCTTTGTAAGCCGATTTCCTACACGCTTATACAATTTCTTAGTGAAACCACAAGTTCTTTCTCCAACCTTCTTGTTGTTGATGATTGATTCTTAACACCATTAAAAGATGCAATTTATAAAGGTTAAAACTCATCCGAGGCACCAAAAATAGGCACCCAAGTCTGATCTTTCATTTCCTCTCAACCCCATCTTTGGAATTCCTTCAAAAAGTTGAAATAAAATATAATTTTTGTTTTCAAAATATTGTTTCACTATATACAATGACTTGCTAATATATTTTCATTTGGAAAATGAATAAACTACTAAATAAAGTTGTGCTCCTTTGGTAATTGAAGAATCAATAATTATTTTTTTCAAAATTCACTAGTTTTTCTCTCAATCTTGGTATTCGAATGGAAAGAATAAAACAATAATAGAATGACAAAAGTCACTTGTCTTATGAACACTTATCTAGGCATCAAAATTGTTTAAGGAAATATTAATTTTTCTTTGCAATTTCCCTCTAACATACTAGTGGACCCTTTCAACCTTTCAAACATCGAAATTATGAATTACAAATATTTTTAAATCACATTAAATATCATGTTTGTCTCTAATTTTTAAAAAAGAAATCAAATATTGTTAAATGAAGGTTTTCTATCTATAATGCTCCATAAGATGCTCTTGGAACTCCATCTTATACCAAAATTGAAAAGTATAAAATTGTTTTTTTGGGTATGTATATGTATTTTTTTTATTAAAAAATAATGTTTTAACTTACCGATTTACTTTCTAAATTCAATTTAAAATAATAATTGGGTCATATGTCTACACTATCAACAAGTGCCATGTCTTGCCGAAATAATAAGATATATTGTAATATTAAGAATTAATTACTTTTCTAACTATATGCATTTAATAAAAAATTGCAACATCCAAAATTAGACAAAGTTAGAATATGAATTTTTTTTATTTTCATTACTTTATTAAAAAAATAAACAATACCATCTAACTAATTTAGTTAAATGTTATTAAAAAATTAAAAAAAAAAAATCACTACAATTAATTAACATATCTACCAATATATTTATAATAAAAAAATATCTATCAACTAATTTTTTAACAATTAAATGTATAATACATCAACTAAATAATTATTAAATACTTATTAATAATTTAACTACTTATTACATATTAAATAATATTTTGAATAATATTCTTTAAATTACTTTTTTTTTAATAAAAAATCATAAAAAACAAAATATAAAAATTTTAAACTATTTATATCTAAATTTTCCTCTTACAAATTTTAAATGTAATCAAATAAATTATAAAATGAATTAACTTCTATACTAATATTCTATACAAGTTTTTAAATTTTGTAGTGCAAAGGCAAAAAGAACCTATGTGGTAATAAGTGATCGAAATAGTACAATATAACTAAAAAAATATTGTAAAAAATATAAAGTTAAGAATATTACATTTAAATTTTAAAAAATATAAAATTTATAATAAAATATAAAATATAATAAATTCTAATTGATCAAAACAATTTTATTTAAAACTTTTTATAACATACCCCTATCAATAAAACTTTTTATTTATAGGTTTTTTCCTAGGTGCAGTTAGGTATACAGATTTGGGACATGCAAAGAAGAAAGCAATGCATTCAAGCGGACATTTCCAATTCCCAACCCTTCCTGTTTCACCTAAAATTTCCTCGTTCAAAGCTCCTCTTTTTGGGCTGACCTACAACTTTTTACCACCGAGATTTAATGGCTCTGTGTGTAGATCCATTTCATTATCATATAATCCCAAAAAAGCACCAGGCTCGTCGAAAACCCCTAGAACATCAGTGCCCAAGTCACCAAAACCCAACAAGTCCCCCAAATCAGCAGTTCTCAAAACATTACCACCTAAATCATCAACACCCACCGCAAAAGCCAATGTGTCCGATTCCACAGAATTCCTGGATGCCCAGGACTGGTCTTTCTTAGCTGAAACCTCCAGCTGGACCAACGAAAATATGGCTACTGTAGTAGCTGCAGCCCAACTGGAACAAGACTCAAAAGTTGTTCTCTGCATGGGAACAGAACAGTTTGTGGATTATTTATGCTCTGTTGCACCTTCTATTGCATTATCAGTCCTGCATTATTCTTTGATGGAGTTGGCCAATATAAAGGAGAATCACGACAGTGTGAGGTGCAGACAAGGTGACATTGTGGATACATCTTCTTCTTGGAGTAAATTGGATGTGGTGTTCATAAACTATCTACCAGCACTCTTTTGCCCTCTTCCTCAAATATTTCAAGCTCTTGTCAAGATGTGTGCGCCAGGTGGGTAACTACCAAGTGCAGGGCATTTTAGTACGCGCTATTTGTTTTCTCCATTTGGCTAACTTGTTTTTCAAGGTTATTTGTCTGTGCCAATAGGCTAAGTTTTCTGAAAATTTTATAACTCGGGCTATTTAAATGTGGCATACTCCCTCGTGGGCTGACTTTTGGCTTAGTTGACGCAACTTGGAATTGCACCCGGCATTGTTCTTTGGGATCAGGGTAGTGTTTATTTGGCTCATTTCCTACGTATTTTCCAAGACTTAGAATTTCCAATTAGCAGTATAAGAAAACACAATTCGCCAAATTGACCTGCTAAAAATGGATAATGCTAATAATTTCCAATTATTTGTATAAGAAAACACTATTCGCCTAATTGATCTGTTATATATGGATACTGCTAGATTTTTCATAACATATATATGTTGGTACAAAATATAATGTATTTTAAGAAATTTCACTTAAATTTTTTTAAACAAATAAATCGACAATTATAATGGGTTCCTTTGCTCATTAAATGAGAATTTTGAGCTAAAAAAACACTGTGGTAACAGAGACAGGATTGAACTTGAAATATCCTAAGCTATGAAATTTGCAGAATTCACACACATATACAAATTTCACAGACCAAAATACAGCTCTTATTTGAATTAGAAAGTTGCAGACAGAATATGGATATTAATTGCACGCTTGAATAGAACTTCCCCTTACATAGATTCACAGGAGCAAACACCCTGCTAGTTATAAGAGTTTTATTACAAAAAGACAACTGAACAGTAATAGCATGCGATGATCATACCAGAACTGGCTCCATCAGAAGATAACAATATCCAGAAGATAACAATATCCTTGTGCAGATCGTATCCAATCAGATTTGCAGACTTGACGTGCTCAGAAGTTTAGACCTTCTGCAATAAGACCTCCCTGTCAGACCTTGATGACTGTATGAATCCGTCTTTACCAGCTGCAGTCAAAATCGCCAGTAAGACCAGTGCTCCCAATCGCTGTTACAAAAACGTACTGCTGAAATTACTTACAGAGGACCTTCTGGGGTTTCGTCCAGAGGTATGTCTTTCTCCAGGGGTCTTGTCCTGAGAAAGAATTCTGCGTCCAGACTTGCAGAGCATAGAGAAAGAAAATAATAATAATAACCAACAATGAATTCCGCTTCTTTATGCGATTCCTTATAATAGACCCCAGTGCCTCAAAAAGCATACTTTTGCTTTCTTTCCCTTCAAAGAAGCCAATCGCTGACAAGTTACTAAAGCACTCAAACATGCCTTGTCAAGAAAGCAACTGAATTGGCTATAAGATAAACTCGGCTCAGAGGAAGAAAATCACATTGATCGCCACTTAAAATGGCCCCAAGTCCATGACTGAAAAATAGGAACTTAAGTGATTCAGAAAAACAACTCGTTCCCCTTTAATTAACTCATTGGCTCCATGTCGGGGACATTACAAGTCTTCCCACCCCGAGATTACTTGCCCCAAGCAATCACCATAATCAGATTTGATTAGGATCAAGTACACCATTTAATTCCTGGATCCCAAAGAAGTCTTGGTGCATCTTCTTCGAATCTCCATTGCTCTAAACTAATGTAAATATGACAAGACCCAAGACTTTGAAGCACACTGCCATAATCCCATCGTAGAAGT
This sequence comes from Chamaecyparis obtusa, assembly GCA_027943335.1. Lineage (NCBI taxonomy): Eukaryota > Viridiplantae > Streptophyta > Pinopsida > Cupressales > Cupressaceae > Chamaecyparis > Chamaecyparis obtusa. The sequence continues at coordinate 164,741 of BSBK01001448.1, forward strand.
ACCTCAAACCAAACCACACACCATAGCAACCTGTAAGTACTCTTGTGGGTGAAGAATTGAGTCAACAAAAGTGCAAAACCACTATTATAAGTTGGACCAATGTTCGTATATGACCACACATGAGTATCCCTATACGCAGATGAATCTAGATCAGCAATGTCGTCAAGCATAATGACTACACCAAGGTCTGGTTCAAGGGCTGAATCCACTAAAGTTGTAAAATGATGATTTAATTCTTTGGCTATCAAAGAATTTTCTGAGTGCATACCTTTATTAAGTCCCATTGCCAAGCATGAAGTACCATCATATGAAGATATTATATTGCTGCCAATGCCATGTATCAAGACTACCATGTCAGGAGGATAAGGAGATATGTTATTGCTGTCAATAGTGGAATAATCTGATTTATCCCCTTGCACCCACTTGGTGTTTCCATCATCAAGGTAAGTTTGCATACACTTGGCTGCCATAACTTGTGGGTTTACACTTTTGGTTGCTCTCAACACAATTTGTTTACCTTCATGAGTAAAATCAAGCTCCATGTTGTTGAAGTCTTGGGTGTGTCTTCCAAGAGACCTCAACCATGGTACTCCCACAACTATTTTGGTACCCCCAATACCAACAACATAGAACTCATCACTAAATGTATAGTCATCTAATTGTATGCTCAACCTTGGTATTCTTCTTGTGCAACTGATTTTGGATCCATCTGCCAACATGACGCTGAATCCAAAGAAGTTCTCTACTTGTAGCCCTTCCTTGACTACAAAGTTCTCATCAATAAAGTTATGTGTAGCTCCACTGTCCACCATATACATGACTCCCTGTCTTTTGACAATCCCTTTAAGTACGAAAAGATGATTTTGGAACCATCGGATAGGGATGCAAGGGTACCTTGCACCTTGTCATCATGCCCACTATCCTCATTGCTGTCCACATCAGAATTCACCTCAGTAAGTTATGCCTTACCCTTACCAAGGCACCTATGACCGGGTTCCCAAGGTTCTTTGCAATGAAAACAAAGATTTCTTCTTAACTCATTTCTTGACTCTTCTTCTCCCTCAGGAGGTGTGACCTTGGGCAGATTAGGAGCCTTCACATCTGATTCATCAGCTGATTTTTGATTCTTGAAGTTCTTGTGTGGCTGAGGAGAGGGTGTGACTTCAAGATCAAGAGCTAACCCAATGACATCATAACAATGTTGTAGGCCTATGTGCCTTGACCAACCCTTCAGTCTGTCACTCAATCCTTCTACAAAGAGCATTGTGATTCTTTTCTGAGGCATATCAGGAACCGTTACGGATTTTTTTTGGAACTTATTGATGTAAGTCTCCACATGTCCTACCTGCTTCAATTGGGCCAATTCCTTGTAATAGACTTCTATATCTCTTTGGTCAAAGCAAGTAATCAGCCTTTTAACAAATTCTTCGTAGGAATGAAACATGGCATGATCCTGGGAGACAAGTCCATGGTGCCACTAGTCATATGCTGCTCCCTCCAGGTGCATGGTAGCAAACTGTATTGCCTTCTCCTCTTCCATGGGCTTGAATGCCAAAAAAGTGTCTAATTATGAATCCTTGACCTTGTTGATATTCCTTTGGTTCCATTGAAGGTCGATATAGAAATTTTATTCAAAGCATCCTTATATTCCGTAGGCTGAGTGCCCTGCGTAACTTGACCTTGAGGTCTCATGTCTGGCCTTTCCAGATGGTTTCTAGCCTTGTCCTTATGCTGGTTTATGAACTGATTTAAGTTCATTAGCTGCCTTACATCAGCCAAAAGTTGCATGTATTCATCTCGAGCCATCATAATATCATCTGTGATGTGTGTCTCTTCTTCCTCTACCTCTGGAATTGGTTCCCTTTTGATCTGATGAGGTAAAGATATGGGACGTAATGGTCGATCAGACCTTGTATCCGCTGTCCTCACAACATTGGAGGCTGCTCTATCTTGGTTCCCATCTCCAGCTTCACTTCTGCTGTGTTGACTACTAGACCTTCTTGACTTGTACTATCAATTCTCAATTGTCCCATAGCTGTGATCATTCTGTCCTGGAATTGTTGCAACATTTTCTGCTACTTTTGAGAAAAAAATGTCAGGAAATCATTGAGTTGGTTGTTCATATCCCTAGACAGGCTTTCTGCTCTTCTTTCTCCTGTCTCTATTTCAACTGGGTTGCTTCCAATCCCTTCCACTTGCTGTCCAGTTCAACTTTTTGTATTGTACTTGTGCGGTTCAAACCCTCTAGAGTGCATAAAAACACCTTATATTGACATGCATTGGATTAGGAACCAAAAAGCAATCATAATTTCTGACATGCAACGGATATAACTGACATGCAATTGAAAAAAACTGTCATGCAATTGAAAATCTTTGACACACAACTGAAAATTTTGACACGCAACTGAAAAAGTTGACATGCAAGTGAAACCCTCACAGGCTGGCAGGGTCATTGTGCTTTGATACCACTGAAATATCCTAAGCTACGAAATTTGCAGAATTTACACACATACAAATTTCACAAACCAAAATACAGCTCTTATTTGAATTAGAAAGTTGCAGATAGAATATGGATATTAATTGCATGCTTGAATATAACTTCCCCTTACATAGATTCACAGGAGCAAATGCCCTGCTATTTATAAGAGATTTATTACAAAAAGACAACTGAACAATAATAGCATGTGATGATCATACCAGAACCAGCCCCATTAGAAGATAACAATACCCTTGTGCAGATCGCATCCAATCGGATTTGCAGACTTGATGTGCTCAGAAGTTTAGATAAAATACGGCTGCAATAAGACCTCCTTGTCAGACCTTGATGACTGTATGAATCCATCTTGACTCTTTACTAGCTGCAGTCAAAATCGCCAATAAGACCAGCTCTCCCAATCGCTGTTACAAAAATGTACTGCTGAAATTACTTACTGAGGACCTTTTGGGGTTTTGTCCAGAGGTATGGCTTTCTCTAGGGGTCTTGTCCTGAGAAAGGATGCTGCGTCTAGACTTGCAGAGCATAGAGAAAAAAAATAATAATAACCAAGAATGAATTCCTTTTCTCTATGCGATTCCTTATAAATGACCCCAGCACCTCAAAAAGCATATTTTTGCTTTCTTGCCCTTCAAAGAAGCCAATCTCTGGCAAGTTACTAAAACACTTAAACATGCCTTGTCAAGAAAGCAACCGAATTGGCTGTAAGATAAACTCAGCTAAGAGGAGGAAAATCACATTGATTGCCACTTAAAATGGCCCCATGTCCATGACTGAAAAATAGGAACTTAAGTGATTCAGAAAAACAACTCATTCCCCTTTAATTAATTCATTGGCTCCATGTTGGGGACATTACAGAATTGCAGAAGATCCCCGCATCATTCTTTGAACATGCTACATTAGCTACAAAAAAGCTTCATCTTATGATTAGAACATTTTTCTTTATGTGTCTCCTTGCGCGTAGGATATGAATGCAGCCCGTCATTGCAAAAATGACTTTTCTTCTGCTCCCCAAAATCCAGTGGCCTCTATGCAGATCACCACCACCTTTACAAAATACCATAAGCCCTTTACCACCAGACCATAGTACTGAAGGAATATGAATGCAATAATAAAACTGAAAAACTATTTAATGCACAACAGAAGAAATATAACAAACTTAAAACTATTGTATTGCATTCATTCTCTCTCTCATTCTCATAATACATTTCTGTATATATAGATATAAAAATATAACTGAAATATCCAACTGCCCATAAACTAGTAACTAAATATATTTATTATTAATCAATGTTTATTATCTTTTGTTCTCTCCCATAATGAACATTGATAAAAAAATGGTCATTATTCTATCCTTTCCTGTCCATAATGAACATTTTGAAAAAAAGCTTTAAAATATGTGCTGCAACACTATTTTGACTTAGGGTCTCTCCTTGATCATCTCTGGAATTAACCTAAATTTTCATTCTCAAAATCTTGATACAATCACATCACGAGTCACTCTTTTGGTGCTTACTCCAATCAAAGATGATCAATCTTCAATTGGCTATGGGAGTCACTTTGCTAGTACTCACTTCAATCATAACCGTACATGGTCATCTATTCTCTATCTATATTCTTCAGAACTCTAGAACCTGCAATCTCAAAATCTTCATCCCATAAATCTGCAATTTTTAGGACCAAACAATGACCAAAGCTATGATTATAACCTTTTAAACAAAATCTAGAATAAACCAACCATTTCTAAGTAAAACATGTCAATAAACAACCCCTATATCAACATCATCAAAACAAATTATAGAGATCGTTTCCTCCAACTTCACTTTTTGAAGACATTTGACAAGGCAGACTTCTTTTTCACATAGGAACATTTATGCCTAAATAAATTATTGACCATACCTGTTATCTTGTGCCAACTCGATTCATAACTCCATCCACAATCCATTTTCATGCATCTTGACATAGATTCATTCTTCAATCCCTTGTTCCAACATGTCTTTTCACAATGATTTGTCAATCCACATAGGGTACAAGTTATTAAATCCCAAAATTTGTCCTTTGTATACCCTTTTTTGGTACCATGAGAGCATTGCATTTCTTGAACTGATTTGCTGGAACCTATAACATTATTGCTTCTCCTGTGATATACCCTAGGGATTCATGCTTTGGCCTCATTTTTGTCTCAATTGACTCTCTCATTCCCTGTTTATGATTTCTTTATCCTTGACCTTTGTATATCATTTTTTCCTTGATTTTTAAACCAACATTGTCTTCAAAAGAACTAGCAACATTTGCATAATCAAATGCATTATCATCACATCTTTGAAGATTTGTAGATTAAAACATATTATCAGCTTGCTCACAAACAACTTCAGCAAAACTAATTATTTTGACCTTAAAAATTCATTGCATGCTACTTATTCTTCATTCTCTTCTTTCAATTTTGAGATTTCTTTATCTATAATCTATTTTCCTCTTCTAATCTTTTTAACTTTTCTTCCCAATCATTATTCTTTTCCTCGACCTCATTAAATAATTTTAATCTAGCTTCTAACTTTTCATTTTTCTCATTAGCTTTTTTTATTTCTTGTTCAAGATTATCAATCTCAATTTAAAAAATTGCATTTGCTTTCGTCCTCTCTTTGATAATTGTTATCATTTTTGAATTATATCTCTTCACTTCCATTAATTCTTCTTTTGAAACATCCATTTTACAAATTAAATTTTTGTTTTCTTTCTTCTCCATTTTTCCTATCTTTCCCATTGAAAAAATGATTTCAACTAACCTTGTTACAATTTCTTCTTTCCTCTTTTCACTTGGCAGCGACAGCTTCACTTTCTGCAAACACTTTGTGGCTTCTTCGTCTAATTTTTCCTTTTGAAAAAACTTTCAATCTTCTTAATTGCAACTTCTTTTCTTTGCAGGAGACTTCTCTTTTGACAACGATCAATCATCACAAGTGCTATTCTTCTTGACAACTTCATATCGATTTTTAAACAAATTCTTATAAATGCATGACAGATGATTTTTTCTTAATGCAGCGGCCTTACCATGTGATATCTTAATCGTCTCCTTTCCTCCAGTGATCCTCTTTTGGCAGCTTCTTCTTTCTTTTTGATGATAAATTTCCTTTGGGAATTGATCTTCAAAGCAATTTTATTTTGCAAGATGCTTCCTTCTCTTTTGTCTTTGAATTGCATAAGAAAAACCTTAAACTAATGCTTCAACAATGAAACTAACAGCAATGCAATGGATTTAAAGCTCTAAGATCTTTAGAATTCTCAACTTGTATTCAAGATTGTTGTATAATACAGTTTTTGTTGCTCATCAAAAAATAGGCATAAAACAGATTTGTGTTTTCAGATAAAGCAACTAATCACAAATCAACTACAACCCAAAAAGTCCTAAAATAAGAGCACCACATCCTGATGCAATTTTGGCTTTTTTCATCTTCAACTATGTTTTCATTTGTGGGTGTAGATGGACACCTCATAAGTAGATATTAACAATTTTTTGTAACTTCTTAGTCCTATGATTCACGATGTTGCATGCCTTTAGTTATGCTGTTTGGATAACACGCCTTGACACTTTTCTCTTTATTGCTGTGCATGATTACTTCAATTTTCTTCATAGATCTGCCATCACCATTGGCAATTGGTAGACAAATATGTCCCTTGCGGAATTATGTTTCATCTCAGCAGCGGGCTTGGGTGAAGTGGATACACTTATGTGAGTATTGTTATAATTCCAGTCACCACATGACTATTTAGATGTCTCCATTCCGGGCTCTGTATGGGTATGATCCCCCTAGTTTCATGGACTTGTGCAATGATAGTAGGGTACCTAGTGCAGGTGATTTGCTACAGGATAGCCAAGACATCATGAAGACACTGAGGGATAACATTCAGAGGGCTTAGAATCAGCAAAAGTAGTATGCTGATCAGAGGAGGACTGCTCGTTTTTTTAGGTGGGTGATATGGTCTATTTGATGTTACAGCCTTACTGACAGTCTTCCATCATGAAGAGCGGAGCTGAGAAGCTCAAGCCCTGCTACTATGGTCCTTTCCGTGTAGTGAGATGCGTGGGGGAGGTTGCTTATGAGTTAGATTTGCCTCCGGACAACAAAGTTCATAATGTATTCCACGTATCGCACCTCAAGAAGGCGTTGGGCCGTCATGTCCCATCTTCTACCTTACCCCCTCTGGATGATGAGGGCAGATTAGAGTTGATCCTTGAGGCTATTCTGGATACCAGGGAGAGGCATTTGCGCCAACGGATCATCATAGAGTTTTTGGTGAAGTGGCAGGGACTTCCAGATGAGGATGCCACTTGGGAGCCTGAGGATATACTTCAGCACCACAGACTGCGATTGCTTGAGGACAAGCAATCTTGGGGAGGGAGGACTGTAATGTCCCCATTTTAGTAGGTTCTTGTAGCTGGGCATGGTCAATTCATCATTGCGACACTCATGAGCTGACAATGGGATTTGAGGGTCTCTGTGATAGTCTTGCTATTTTTAGTAAGTCTATTTTGAGCAGTTGCTAGTTTAGGCAGTGCAATGGAGGCAGCATAGAGAGTTGAGCAACAGGAGCATTTTTTGAGCTTTTTAATGAGGTTTCATAATTTAAGTTGTTTATTAAGTCTATCTTAATAAATAACTATATTTTTATGTTTTAATTTAATGATGTGTGCGAGAAGCCTCTTAAGTGAAAAGTGTATTGGAGAAGCTACACTTGTTTAATGCTTTTAAAGAGCTTTTGAGAGAAAATCGATTTCATTCTTGGACTTGCTTTTATTTTATGTGGATTTTGTTGAGAAGTTCTTCAACTAGGGTTTGAGGATTGATTCTTCCCCATAATTGCATTTTGAGTCACTGTTTTTGGTGGTGAATTATGCATCTGAATTTTGGGAAATTAATTCTGATTCTATGGCTACAAATTTGGTGCTGTTGTAAACCAAATTTTGTAAGAACCCCAAATCGGTCCTTAACTGCTGCAGACGCTTATCTCAATTTTTTGTTTGAAAGTTTATGATTTTTTTGGATTTTCAAGGGTTTTAGAAATAAAAAGCAAATATGCAATAATCTGAAATTCGGAAGCTATTCAATTAACTGCTGCAACTTCTATTTATTTTCCAAATGAAATACAAACGAGAATCAAGACAATCCTTTATTGGAAAATGATTAACAAAGGCAACTACAAAATGCATAAAAAAACCTGCGAGAATACACCAGCTGCTGTAGGAACTTATTTAATTCAACTCTGCAATGTTGTGGCTGTAAATCTGAAAGAGGATAATGACTGCGACTTATTCCTCCATAAAGCTGCAATTAAATATTATCTTCTTCTTCCTGCTGCTGAAACTAATACTGGTGAAGCACAAATAGAGTCTCTGGATGAAACTCTCTGGAATTCCAAATTCACTGGATATTTCACCAGCTCAAATGGATACACACAGAAAAACTACGTTCTTCAATGGCAAAGCTGAAACCCTTCTCAGAGCTCAAAATCACAATGATCAATTTGCAAAATAACAATGGATGCCTTTCTTCTTTCCCCAGCAAGCATAAATAGGCTTTCCAACCCTAAATCGCAATTCCTTGAAAAGCTGCGATTTTTTTCTTCAAGGCATTAAAAATATAATCATTAAATAAATTTAATGATTTAGACTTAGGAAAACATGCCAATAAATTAATACATTAATTTGACCCCCTTCATGATATTAAGACCCATCACTTAAGTGATTTAATATAAAGTCAATTTACAACTTAATATTAAATCTTTTGCCATTTAATTAATATATAATCATTGAAAACTGAATAACTCCCTCAAAAAATGAGAATCTGGCTTAACCGTCTGGAACTAGAGTTGGCATAATAATTTCCCATGTGATCAAATAATATTTCTAAAAATAGCAGGGGTCCATCTCTATGACTCTAAAAGTTGCTAAAAATAGCAAAACTCAAACAAACAGAGTTTGAAACCTCTCCATACCAAATCAAGGGTGCTGAGCTCTGCAAAAGTCGAACCATCAAATAAGCATATCTCCTCTGTGCACAAATTGACCCTCTATCCGTCTCTTCTAGCCTACGAGGGTCTAATGATAGGCTAATCAATAGCTAAAATGATGTCTCTAGCTAGAAGGGAACATCACAATCCGCCCTTCCTGAAATTGTTGTAAAATCTCCTCACTCTCTCAAGTGGCATCCTCAACTGGCATGTCCTTCCATTTCACCAAGTACTCACTGATAGTGTGCCTCCTCAAGTTTCTCTCCTTAAACCCCAAAATAGCCTCGGGCACTAAAACCAACTTCCCCTCATCATCTAAGGGTGGAAGCACTGTAGAAGGAACAATCTGGTGTCGTAATGCCTTTTTGAGACGTGACACATGAAAAACATTATGGACTTTACTCTCTGCTGGCAAATCCAACTCATATGCCACCTCTCCAACTCTCTTGATCACCCTGAAAGGTCCATAGTATCGTGGTTTCAGTTTCTCGGCACCACTCCTTTTAAGAGTGGACTGACGGTAAGGCTGTAACATCAAGTACACCATATCCCCCACCTCAAAAGTCCGCTCAGTCCTCTTCTGATTCGCATACTACTTCTGCTGATTTTGTGCCTTAGTAATATTCTCCTTAAGAGCCTTTACAATGTCCTGGCTCTCTTGTAACAAGTCTCCGTCATTAGGCACTCTACTGTCGCTCAGCAAAAGATCCATGAAATTGGGTGCCTCATACCCATACAATGCCATGAAAGGTGACATCTGAATAGACATGTGATAAGTGGAATTGTAGCAATACTCACATAGGTAAATCCACTTAATCCAAGCCTTCTGCTGCCCTGCTATGTAGTTCCTGAGGTATCCCTCCACCCATTTGTTGACTATCTCAGTTTGTCCATCCGTTTGGGGGTGGTAGCTAGTACTCGGAGTGAGCTCTGTCCCGCACAATCTGAATAACTCCTACCAAAAGTGACTCATAAATCTGCTGTCCCTGTCACTGACAATGCTCCGAGGTAAGCCATGCAACCTGAATACCTCTCTGAAGAATAAATCTGCCACCTGGATAGCAGTGTATGTAGCAGTGATCGGGAAGAAGTGGGCAAACTTCGTAAGCCGATCAACAACAACATATATACAATCTCTGCCCTGGGCTCTCGGCAGTCCTGTGATGAAGTCCATGGACAAACACTCCCACTTTATGTCAGGAATCAAAAGTGGCTGAAGTAAATTGGCTGGATAAGAGTGTTCTTGTTTATTCTGCTGGCAAGTAGGGCACTCTCTAACATACTGTAACACCTCAGCCTTGAGCCCTTTCCAAGAAAAACGCTCACTAATCTGCCGGTAGGTTTTATAAAAACCCGGATGTCCTGCCATAGGTGAGTCATGATAAACTCTCAACACCATCCTCCTCACCTCTGACCTTGGCACCAACTAAATGCGCCCTTTGTAAATGATGAGCTCATTCTCAAGGGTGAAAATCACTATCTTGAACCGATCCGTCTATGAGTCTTGATGCCCATGTATCCTTTGCATACTCTGCAAAGATCAAATGTCTCCAGTCCTCTGATATATCTGTCATCAAGCTCAAGTGGGATCTTTGTGACAGGGCATTTGCTACTACATTTTGTGTCCCCTTGAAATAGGTAATATCAAAGTCATATGCCTGTAATTTACTTACCCATTTTTGTTGTCTGTCATTAAGATCTCGCTGTCCTAGGAAATGCTTCAGGCTATTGTGGTCTGTTTTTATGCTGAATTTGCTGCCCAGTAAATACTCCCTGAGTTTGGCCAAAGCATGCATTATGGCCAACATTTCCTTATCATAAATGCTGAAGCTCCTCTTAGGTCCCCTGAGCTTTCTACTCTCATACACAATCAGGTGCTTGTCTTGCATAAGCACCACTCCAACGCCCTCGCCAGATGCATCACAATGAAGCTCAAATGGTTTACTGAAATCTGGTAGTGCTAACACTGGACAAGAAGTCATCAACTCCTTGAATTCATCAAAACACTCCTGTGCCTTAGGAGTCCACAAGAAAGCTCCCTTCCTTATCAAATCCGTCAAGGGTACTGCATGCCTGGAATATCCACTAACAAACCTCCTGTAGAACCCACACAACCCCAAAAATCCTCTCAACTGTGTTAGGTTTACTGGAGTAGGCCACTTGACAATAGCACAAATCTTTTCAGGATCCATGTGTACTTCCTGCGCACTGATAATGTGACCCAGGTATAATAACTCTGATAATCCCAAATCACATTTAGACTCCTTTGCATACAAGGATTCCTTGCTCAAAATGCTCAACACAGTGTCTAAGTGTCGCACATGCTCATCCCATGTCCTACTATACACCAAGATTGTTAGAAAGTAAAGTCCACCAAGATAACTGAGAGGGGGGGGGGTGAATCAGTTATCAGATAATTGTAACTTTTATCATCTTCAACAACATTAAACCATATAAGCAATATAATTACCAACCATAGAAAGATATTTATACACAATAACACAATGACACAAGATATGTTGACTAGGGAACCTCTTGATCAAAGAGTAAATCTCGGTGGGAATGATGCTCACAAAAGATGCATTAATATGAATATTCCTTGTGAGAGGATGGACTTTGTTAGGAGTCTTATGAAATACATTCAGTACATATGAATCCATGTTAGGAGATTTTGAATCCCTCTTAAAAGATTCTAACCCTGTTAAGAGTTATGGAAGACAGAAGGACCCATTGCCCAAACAGCTTCAGGGTAAGATTACTGAACACACTGTTCAAATAATCTTTGCATTACTCAACAGAATAATATGTTACCTCTTCTCTGACTGTGCCAAACCGCACTCATTGTTACATCAGATCTCTGTACTTCGCATGTCTTCCTTCACAAATTAGTTTTCATACTTAGCTCTTTTCTCCACTTCATGCATGTTGCATCACACATCATCACTACAACTACATTAATACTTCTTACAACAAGGAAATACATTCCTTCCTTTATACCACACTCAAATAAATACAAATGAGTCGGCATACAATTACAAAATAAAAGTTTCCACACGCTACATCAAAATTATACAAAATTGTCGGCTTCCAAATATAATAAATCTTCACTCGTGTGACCTCGAAGTCTGCGTTGTCATCCACATCACTATCAATGTGTCTCCAACTTCCCTTAACTGCGCAAAACCAGATTCCATCCCGATTAGGAGATATCATCCGATTTCCACAAACCGCTACTGCCTGAATACTGCTTCCACCAAAATGATCATAACTTCCATGAATAAGTGAATTACTGTCTGCGCTCTTAACCATAGACATATAACATATCAAAGAGTATAACCTCAACATTGCATAGCTCCAATTGCGATAACCCACGTGCGCTAATCCAAACTCTGTCTGCTTCTCTACAAGTCTTCGGTAAATCACTGTGTTGACATCAATGACAATCATAGTCATGAATGCAACAACTGCTATAGAATGGCTACCAAACATTTAGCATTCATTCCTAACAATCTCCCCCATTGGCATTGATGGCAACATAGATGAAAAACATCCAATGTTCCAAAAATCCAATACTGTAACACTGCTTCTTCAAATCCTCTTCATCAATCAAATCTTGCTTCGTTATCCTATTCAGTTCTCTCCAACAGGTGTTCTATATTGTTTTTCATGTATACTTCTCCCCCATTGACATCAATGACAGAAATTTCATCACTATGTCAACAACAACTCAATGTCAAAAAACACTGTTCATAAAATACATTTACTTAGAGTCCTCATGACTCAACTCAGATACACATACTCCCCCATAGAGGAAGTACCAACATCCAGTCCAGAAGAAAGATAGGGCTCATATACCATTGGACGAATGCAACCAACTACATCACTTCTCAAAAGTAGGCTGGGGCATAACCCCAAGCATACCTCTCAGATACTCAAATGTATCTTTAGGCAAGGGCTTTGTGAATATATCTGCTATTTGCTCCTTTGTACTTATGTACTCAAGTCTGACTTCTTTCTCAGCAACTTTCTCTCTTACAACATGATACTTAATCTCTATATGCTTTGTCTTAGAATGTAATACAGGATTCTTAGACATACTAATTGTACTGGTATTGTCACAATGTATGACAATAGGCTCAACAAATTTTATTCCAATATTCTTTAGCATCTGCTTCATCCAAATTATCTGGTTACAATTGTTTGCTGCTACTACATATTCTGCTTCTGCTGTGCTCTGTGAAATACAATTCTGCTTCTTGCTTAGCTAAGAAACCAATCTTCTTCCAAGGAAAAATGCTCCACCACTGGTGCTTTTCTTATCATCAACACTGCCTCCCCAATCAACATTTGTATATGCACATAGGGTAAAATCATCAAATTTTTCATATCATAGTCCATAGTCCATTGTGCCTCTTAAATATCTCAGTATCCTCTTAACTGCTGCATAATGTGATTCTCTAGGTTCAACTTGAAATTTTGCTACAATTCCAACTGAATGTGCTATATCAGGTCTTGTATGAGTCAAATACTGCAATCCTCCAACCATAGATTTGTATTTCTTCTGTTCTACTGCAGGAGTCTCATCTGTGCTAGATAACTTATGTTCGGTCACCATGGGTGTTCCAACTAGTTTACAATCCTCCATTCCAAATCTTTTCAACAAGTCATTCAGGTACTTTGTCTGACTTACAAAGATACCATCATTGTTTTGTGTTATCTGTAATCTCAAAAAGTATTTCATTTCACCAATCATACTCATTTCAAATTCAGTCTTCATTTCATCAGCAAATTTGTCACTAGCTTCATCTTCTCCTCCAAAGATAATGTCATCAACAAAAATAACTATAATTAACTAATCATTTTCAATTTCTTTTGTGTACAGATTGTTATTAGCTGTTCTTTTTATAAATCCCAATTTTAACAAATACTTATCCAATCTTGCATACCAAGTTCTAGGTGCTTGTTTAAGTCCATACAAAGCTTTCTTCAATTTACATACCATGTCTCCTTTTTGAGTCAAAAGAAAACCTTCAGGCTGCTCAATGTAGACTTCTTCTTCCAACTCTCCATTCAGAAATGCTGACTTCACATCCATCTGATATACTTTGAATTTCTTGTAAGCTGCATAAGCCAAAAACATTCTTACTGCTTCAATTCTTGCAACAGGTGCAAAGGTTTCTTCATAGTCAATTCCTTCTTATTGTGAGTAACCCTTACATACCAATCTTGCTTTGTTTCTTACTACTTCTCCTTGTTCATTCATCTTGTTTCTGAATACCTATTTAGTTCCAATAACATTCTTGTCTTTAGGTCTAGGGACCAATTCCCATGTCTTGTTCTTTTCAATCTGATCTAGTTCTTCTTTCATAGCATTAGTCCAACTTTCATCTTCACAAGCTTCACTAGTAGTCTTAGGTTCAATTTGAGAAATCAAACATAACTGTTCTTGTACCTTATTCCGAGTTAGAACTCCTCTTTTGATGCTTCCAATAATCTGCTCAATATGATGATTCTTTAACAAACTCTTGCTAGGTGTCACTGTCTCAGATCTCTCTTTAGGTGTAGGTTCTTCAGTAACTTCACTGTGGCTTTCATTCAACAAATCACTGTCAGTTTCATAAAACAATTTAGTAGATCAAGTGTTAGGTTTAGGATGAGCTTCTTCATTAGATTGATAATCAAGCATTCTTTCTTGAATTTTGAATTTTTCATCAACTTTAACATTTGTGCTTTCAACAATAGTCTTAGTTCTTTTATTGAAACATCTATATGTTTTTCTTTTCAAAGAATATCCAAGAAATATACCTTCATCACTTCTAGGATCAAACTTTCCAATATCATCATCTCTCTTTATATAACATTTGCTTCCAAAAATTTTAAAATACTTAACTGAGGGTGCATGTCCAAATCATAATTCATAAGATGTCTTGTTTGTGTCTGCTCTGATTTGTACTCTATTCATTGTATACACTGCTGTGTTAACTGCTTCTCTTCAGAATACCTTCGACAAATCATTCTCAAACAACATAGCTCTTGTTGCTTCTGTCACTGAGCTGTTCCTTCTTTTTGCAACACCATTTTGTTTAGGTGTTCTAGGGGCTGAATACTGTCTCTTAATGCCATTTTCTTCACAAAAGGTGTTAAACTCTCTAGAAGTAAATTCTCCACCTCTATCAGATCTCAAACATTTAATCTTCATTCTAGATTCATTCTCAACTTTATTCTTAACAATCTGAAACTTATCAAATACTTTAGATTTTTCTTTAAGAAATGCAATCCACATCATTCTTGTAAAATCATCAACAAGAATCATAAAATACCTTTCTCCATAGAATCCTCGAGTCTTGGTAGGACCGCTCAAATTTGTATGAACAATCTCCAGCTTCTCTGTAGATGTAAACCTCTTACTGGGAAAAGAACTTCTCTTCTGTTTAACCATTACACATTCTTTGCAAATCGTGTTAGTAGGCTTCATAATCTTAGGTAAATCTCTTACTGCAAGTGTAGTACTTACTTTCACAATGTTATCAAAGTTTATATGACAAAACCTTCTATGCCATAACCAACTATCATCAATCTTAGTAATCAAACATGTCATCTCAGTAGGATTCAACTGAAATACATTACCTCTGGTTCTAGATTCAGTTCCAATCAGATTTCCATCTTTATCCTTTATCACACAAGTTTTCTCAGTAAACCAAACTTGATATCCTTTATCAACTAACTGTCTAACACTCAAAAGATTATGTTTCAATCCATCAACAAAATAAACATCATCAGTATTAGTCTTACCATCAAGAGTAATAGATCCTATACCTTTAATCAAACAAGGTGCATTGTTTCCAACTTTAACAACTCCTCCATCATATTCATTAAACTTTATGAACTTTTTCATGTCTCCAGTCATATGATGTGAACAACCACTGTCTATAATCCAATCAGCTTTCTTTTCAACTTGAGAAACTAAGTCTTTTTCTTCCTTAACATCAGTTTCAGGAGTCTCTTCTTTAATTGCTACAAATCCTGTGTCATCATTATTCTCAGTATCACTTTCACTCAAAGTTATTTCAATACTAGCTTCAAGATCTTCATCATTAGCATAATAACATTCCTTAGATCTTCTAGGTTTAAAATTGCTTCTGTACTTTTAAACTCTCTTAGGACACTTAGATGCAAAATGACCATATTCTTGACAAGTCCAACATTTAAATATTTTCTTACCGTCTGGTTCTCTTTTCACAAGTAAAGCAATGCCTTTTTCAATCTTCTTGTCTTCTTCATTTCTAGATCTGCTGCTGCCAGTATAATCTCCGCTCACACTGATGCTTCTTGACAAAGTAGGGCGAACACTAAGAGCATTGAATGCTGTCTCCATTCTAGGTAAGTCTCCTGATAATCTCAGGTTCATTTTTGCTGCTTCCAATCTTCCAAGAAGAGTCTCTCTTGTAAAATTTGTTGTACAAGGTATAACTTGTTCAATCATCTGTGTTGTCTGCTTAAATGCATGAGTCAATGTCCTCAGAATTTTCCATATCACTTCATTCTCAGTCTTTGTTCCTCCACAAGATTTTATACCTGTAATAATTTCTGACATTCTACCAATATAGCTTCTAATAGATTCATCTTCCAACATTCTTATATTTTCAAATGCACATATCCAATTATGAAATCTAACTGTTTTTGCATGTTCATCACCTTCAAAAGTAGAGTGTAAAGCATTCCAAATTTCATGAGACTTTTTCAAATATTTTACTCAACTGTACTCATTCTCCGGAAGTGCTGTCAAAAGTGCTTCTCTTGCAAGTATGTTACACATGAATAGATCTCTTTCATCAGCAGTACATGTTTCAAGATTGTCTTTTTCAATGATAGTCTTATCATTCTTTGTAATCAACCAATAACTTGGTCCTAAACACAATAGGTGTGTCTTCATCTTTTCTTTCCAGCTGTCAAAATTTACTCTATCAAACTTAGGGCTTTCTTTCCTGAAATTTGCCATGGATCTCCTTAAGCTGTTAAACTTCTTTTTCAAGGACCCGCTGCTCTAATACCAATTGTTAGAAAGTAAAGTCCACCAAGATAATTGAAGGGCGAGGGGGGGGGGGGGGTGAATCAGTTATCAGATAATTATAACTTTTATCATCTTCAATAGCATTAAACCATATAAGCAATATAATTACCAACCATAGAAAGATATTCATACACAATAACACAATGACACAAGATATGTTGACTAGGGAACTTCTTGATCAAAGAGTAAACCCTGGTGGGAATAATGCTCACAAAAGATGCACTAATATGAATATTCCTTGTGAGAGGATGGACTTTGTTAGGAGTCTTATGAAATACATTCAGTACATATGAATCGCTGATAGGAGATTTTGAATCCCTGTTAAAAGATTCTAACCTTGTTAAGAGTTATGGAAGACAGAAGGACCCACTGCCCAAACAGCTTCAAGGTAAGATCACTGAACACACTGTCCAAATAATTTTTGCATTACTCAACAGAATAATATGTTACCTCTTCTTTGACTGTGCCAAACCGCACTCACTGTTACATTGGATCTCAATTTTAGATCTTTGTACTTCACATGTCTTCCTTCACAAATTAGCTTTCATACTTGCTCTTTTCTTCACTTCATGCATGCCGCATCACACATCATCACTACAACTACATTAATACTTCTTACAACAAGGAAATACATTTCTTCCTTTATACCACACTCAAATAATTACAAATGAGTCGGTATACAATTACAAAATAAAAGTTTCCACATGCTACATCAAAATTACACAAAACCGTCGGCTTCCAAATACAATAAATTTTCACTCGTGCGACTTCGAAGTCTGCGCTGTCATCCACGTCACTATCAATGTGTCTCCAACTTCCCTTTAATTGCGCAAAACCAGATTCCATCCTGATTAGGAGATATCATCCAATTTCCACAAACCGCTACTCAGGAACACTGCCTGAATATTGCTTCCACCAAAATGATCATAACTTCCATGAATAAGTGAATTACTGTCTGCGCTCTTAACCATAGACATATAACATATCAAAGAGTATAACCTCAACATTGCATAGCTCCAATTGCAATAACCCACGTGCGCTAATCCAAACTTTGTCTACTTCTCTGCAAGTCTTCGGTAAATCATTGTGTTGACATCAATGACAATCATAGTCATGAATGCAACAACTGCTACAGAATGACTGCCAAACATTTAACATTCATTCCTAACAAACGTCCTGTAGAACCCACACAACTCGAAAAATCATCTCAACTGTGTTAGGTTTACTGGAGTAGGTCACTCGACAGGATCCATGTGTACTCCTTGCGCACTGATAATGTGACCCGGATATAATAACTCTGATAATCCCAAATCACATTTAGACTCCTTTGCATACAAGGATTCCTTGCTCAAAATGCTCAACACAGTGTCTAAGTGTCACACATGCTCATCCCATGTCCTACTATACACCAAGATGTCATCAAAGAAGACTAACACAAATTTCCTCAATTGAGGCTGAAAGACCTTGTTCATCGTGGACTGAAAAGTGGTAGGAGCATCAGTAAGCCCAAATGGCATAACTACAAACTCAAAATGGCCACAATGACACCAAAATGCCGTCTTCTCTATATCCTGCTCTCTGACTCGGATCTGATGATAGTCTGATCTCAAATCAATTTTGGAGAAGAAACATGCTCCGTGTAACTCATATAATAACTCATCAATCCGTGGTATGGGGTACCTATTTTTGATAGTCTTCTTGTTCAGGACTCTGTAATCTATGCACATCCTAAGAGTACCATCCTTCTTCACCAAAACCACAGAAGAAGCAAAAGGAGACTTACTTGGTCTAATGTGCCCCATAGCAAGTAGTTCCTTGATGGTTTTCTCAATCTCATCCTTCAATCTCTTTGGATGTCTGTAAGGTGTAATCATAATGGGTTTGGCACCCTCTTATAACTCAATGATGTGCTCAATACCTTTATCAGGAGGATTCCTTGGTGGAATGTCACTGAACACCTTACTATGCTTGATTCTCAGCGCCTGTATGTCTGGATGATACTCGGAATGTTTCTGCCCCTGTGATGGCATCAAAGTGCAACGGGATGCCCACTCAACTTGGTCATGTCTCAGCAAGCTCCCCATGCATCTGCAAGACATCATCTTAAACTCACTGTCACGGATGGCCTTAAGTATATGTGTCTTTCCATCCGATTGGAACTTCATCTCCATGTCTCTCAAATCGAGAGTGAACACTCCAATGTCATGCAACCAAGTCATACCAAGTACTAGATCTGTGTCACCCATGTTTACAATATAAAAATCAGCTTTGAAGTCAAAGTTATTAATCCTCAGGGGTAGACCTGTACTCTTCCTATCACATTTGAGGACGTAGCCATCAGCTACCCTCACTCTCAGACCCTCAAACTGTTCTGTCTGAATCCCACGTCTCTTGACCAACCTGGAATCAATAAAATTATGAGTGGCACCCGTATCGAGCAAGGTGATAATTCGCTGCCCTGCCAATACTCCCCTCATCCTGAATGATCCCTCCTGCTGCACACTGGTGAGTCGGGCCTCCTTAAGTCTGCCCTCAGTCTTTTCATCACCTGTGCTTTCCTTTTCTTCAGCTGATTCCCCATTTTTAGATTGTTGGTCTGAATTTTCAGAATCAGAATCCTCATAATAAGCCCACATAATCCGGTTTGCTTTGCCCTTGGGTCTTAAAGGACAATCATGGTTCATGTCATAAGGTCCTTTGCAATAGAAACACAATTTCTTCTTCCGCAAATCATTAAGTGTTTCCCTGTCAAGAGGTGCAAAAGATTTATCTCTAATTTCGTGTTTAAATTTAGTCCTCTCTGGTTTCTTAAAGAATGACTTATTGTTTTGGCTAGAGGAAGCTGTCTTGGGCTGGAATTTATTTACTGGGGCTGCATGCTCCATGCTCCTAGCTTTCTTCATAGCATCATTCAATGTGGAAGGATCAAAAGCCTTTAGCCAACCTCTGACTGGTTCTGATAAGCCTTCCGTAAATAATACTTTTAACCTACTCTCTGATATATTTGACACCATAACTGAGGACCGTTGAAACTCATTAATAAAATGCTCTAAGCTCCTTGTCTGTTGGACTTGTGCCAGGTCTCTAAAATAGACCTCTGGGTCTTTCTTGTCAAACCTCTCAACCAATCTATCCACAAAGTCCTGGTAAGAAGTCACCTGGTTGTGCTGAAGAGTGATCAACCCATGATACCACCAATCGTGTGCTACTCCCTCCAAATGTGAGGTGACATATTTTATTGCCTCAATCTTTGTCATAGGCCTCAACGCTAAGAAGATATCAAGTTTCTGGATCCAAGCTTGCGTTGTCAATCTACCACTACCATCAAAAGTGGACAAGGAAAGCTTGCTTGTAGCACACTTTAGTTCATTATTCTGCCCCTTGGGTCTCCTGTCCTGTCTAACTGCACGGTAGTGTTCTCTCATTTGATTCACAAACCTTTCAAAGGTCATCCTTTCTCGCACATGTGGGGCCAATAGTTCCCACTCATCATTTGCAGCCATAAGGATGTCTGCAAACATCTCATCCCCAGCTTCCTCTACTAGATCCTGTGCTGGTTCCTCCTTAACAAAGGTAAGACGTGTTGGTCTATCTTTTGTCCTAGAGTGTGTCCTCTGTGCCCATGGAGAACTTATAGCACTCTTGTTATCCTCCTATTCCCTATTCTGCCTGTCAGGTGGATTCATCCGCTCCATCATGGTAGTCAGTGCCTGTAAGGCTTGGGCCACCTGCTGCTGTCCTGTTGCCATAGTTCTAAAAAACTCTTTGGTTTCCTGATCTTCATCATTCCTATTTACCCTGGGTGGGCTGCCATCATGCCTATCACCCATGGTAATCGACTGTCGTTCTAAAACCTGTTCGCCTTCAAGTAAGGCTCTCTTACGTGTATAATACCTGTGTGAACCAACCTCTTTTGGCTGCATGTAATAACTAAACCCTCAGGATGGCAGTATTTAGCTCTGATACCATTGTAAGAACCCCAAATCGGTCCTTAACTGCTGCAGACGCTTATCTCAATTTTTTGTTTGAAAGTTTATGATTTTTTTGGATTTTCAAGGGTTTTAGAAATAAAAAGCAAATATGTAATAATCTGAAATTCTGAAGCTATTCAATTAACTGCTGCAACTTATATTTATTTTCCAAATGAAATACAAACGGGAATCAAGACAATCCTTTGTTAGAAAATGATTAACAAAGGCAACTACAAAATGCATTAAAAAACCTGGGAGAATACACCAGCTGCTGTAGGAACTTATTTAATTCAACTCTGCAATGTTGTGGCTGTAAATCTGAAAGAGGATAATGGCTGCGACTTATTCCTCCATAAAACTGCAATTAAATACTATCTTCTTCTTTCTGCTGCTGAAACTAATACTGGTGAAGCACAAATAGAGTCTCTGGAATTCCAAATTCACTGGATATTTCACCAGCTCAAATGGATACACACAGAAGAACTACGTTCTTCAATGGCAAAGCTGAAACCTTTCTCAGAGCTCGAAATTATAATGATCAATTTGCAAAATAACAATGGATGCCTTTCTTCTTTCCCCAACAAGCATAAATAGGCTTTCCAACCCTAAATCACAATTCCTTGAAAAGCTGCGATTTCTTTCTTCAAGGCATTAAAAATATAATCATTAAATAAATTTAATGATTTAGACTTAGAAAAACATGCCAATAAATTAATACATTAATTTGGCTCCCTTCATGATATTAAGACCCATCACTTAATCATTTAATATAAAGTCAATTTACAACTTAATATTAAATCTTTTGCCATTTAATTAATATATAATCATTGAAAACTGAATAACTCCCTCAAAAAATGAGAATCTGACTTAATCGTCTGGAACTGGAGTTGGCATAATAATTTCCCATGTGATCAAATAATATTTCTAAAAATAGCAGGGGTCCATCTCTATGACTCTAAAAGTTGCTAAAAATAGCAAAACTCAAATAAACAGAGTTTGAAACCTCTCCATACCAAATCAAGGGTGCTGAGCTCTGCAAAAGTCGAACCATCAGATAAGCATATCTCCTCTGTGCACAAATTGACCCTCTATCTAGCATACGAGGGTCTAATGATAGACTAATCAATAGCTAGAATGATGTCTCTAGCTGGAAGGGGACATCACAAATTTGATGAGTAATGAGCATTCAAAATTCAGTCAGTGACATTCTTATGCTGGTGCGATTTTATTCCTGAGGCACATGTGTTAATTTAGGAGGCTGTTGTATCTCCTAGTGGTTGCATTTAACACCAGAAGGCTGCGTTTTGCATTTAGAAGGCTGAGTATCATATTGAGAGGGCTGCGTAACATACTAAGAGGGCTGAGTTTCAAATTATTGGAGGCTGCGATCTTTTTGGAGGCTGCTTCACATACCATAGTGGCTGTGTTTCTTTCCTTAGTGACTGCGTTTAGTTCTGGCATGCCATTTTCAAAAAAAGGTGCTTATATGAGTTAGTTTTATGTAATGTTATTTGAATATTGGCAAGTTATTGAATTTGATCATTTGGTGAACTTGGAGTTAGTAGAAATTTGCCATTTAATATTATTCTTATTTTGGAAAAATTACAAAAAAAAAACAACAAATACATTCAAAAACAAAAACAAAATTGCAAACAATTCAAAAGAAAAACATTATCTTCAGCAAAGAGCCAACAAGGCTCTCTACATTTTTGGAGGAGAAGAGTACACCGTTGTCGGAACAAGCAATATGCAAATACAGTCTAGTGGAAGGAAATTGATTTTCCTTGATGTGTATTATGTTCCAGGAATGGAACTCAGCCTTCTCTCAATCAGTCAAATTTTGAGACATTCTCTGCGGCTAGACATGACCTTCAGTTCACACCATTGCAGTATCATTGATTAGGAAACTTAGTCTATAGTTGCCGTAGGTGTTGAGGATCATGGTCTTTTTAGACTTGTTGACTCTAGTGATTCTCAAGAGCTTGCTATGGCAGCCCAACGCTCCTCTATTAGTACACTTTGACATGAGCGGTATGGGCACTTGAATGTGCACTATCTTTCTTAGCTTGTTTGGGAGATCTTGTCATTGGACTATTGGAGATTTAGACCCAAAACCTTGAAGTTTGTGGAGCACGTTAGGCTGGGAAGCAACATCACACTCCTTTTTTAGATGGCGACTCTTGGAGAGCTTCTAAGGTATTACAATTGGTCCATGCTGATGCCTGTGGACCTATGGCTACTCCCTTCGTTGCTGGGTCCAGGTATCTTTACTTTTTTTTGATGATTTCAGTCGTAAAATGTGGGTGTATTTCCTTTGTAAAAAATCAGAGGTGTTTGTTTTGTTTCCAAAGTTCAAATCATTTGTAGAAAAAGAGTCTCGTCAATATATTGTTACTCTTAGAATTGACAATGGGGGAGAATTTTGTTCCTCTGCCTTATCCCATTGCTATGAGCAACATGGCATAAAGCACCAATTAACAACACCCTACACCCCTCAACAAAACGGTGTTGTAGAGTGTAGAAACCACATAATCACTGAAATTGCCTGGTCCATGCTTGAACACAAGAGTGTTCCAAAGAAATTTTGGGTTGAAGTTGTCCACATTGCTGTCTATCTTCTCAACCACTCTCCTCTAGTGGCTGACAAGAAGCAGACTTTGGAAGAGGCCTAGTTAGGCCGTAAGCCCAAAATCAGTCATCTCAAAGTTTTTGGCTCCACTGCCTTTGTCTAGATTCCTGATGATAAACGCACCAAGTTAGATGCCAAGTGCCAGAAACACATGCTAACTGGCTAGAGTGATAATCACAAAGCATACTACCTGGTTGACATCGAGACTAATCATTTCATCTTCAGTCATGATGTGGTCTTTGACAAAGAACGAGGGCCATTTTAGCACTCTCCTTCAGTTATAATTTCAGAGGATCAATCTCTCAAGACTCAAGACTTGGGTATCCGTCTTCCATTAGGTCCACCTGATGGGAGTGCTTCAGCTAAGAAAGCTCCAACTGTTCTTGTTCCTGCCTCTCCACCAGTTCCTTCTCTTGTAGGCTCACCCAGACATGGAGCCACAGCACCTGATTTTCCTCAAGATTCATCCGATCTTCTATTTAATGATGATGATCCCATTGCACCTCCTGTTTCTAATGTTGGCACTTCTACTTTCCGACCTAAATGGTGGGCTAAGACGATCGACAATCTTTATGATGTTGAGCTCATCGAGGGTAGAAGTGCTTAGAAGAAGAGCAAACCTTCTGACTCTGTAAATTTTTCTTTCATGGCCAACATTCACAGTTGTATGTACCTCAAACATACAGAGAGGTGAAAGGGATACCTGAGTGGGAAGAAGCTATGTAGATTGAGCATCATAGCTTGTTGAAGAATAACACTTAGGTTTTGTCGGATCTTCCTTCAAGAAAGAAACTCATCGGATGCAAATGCGTCTACAAAATCAAATACAGAGCTGATGGTACTTGAAATAAGTACACAACTTGTCTTGTTGCCAAAGGCTTCTCTTAGCAGGAAGGAATTGATTATGAAGAGACCTTTGCTCCCACTACAAAGATGAGCACCATCAGATTAGTCCTCGCCATGGCAACTCAGTGTGACTGGAAGGTCCATCAAATGGACGTAAAGAGTGCTTTATTGAATGGTGAGTTACAAGAAGTGTACATGACCCAACCTCTTGGATTCAAGGTTGCCAGTAAAGAACACTAGGTACTCAAACTAGTGAAAGCACTCTATGGCCTCAAACAGGCTCCTTGGGCATGGGACATGAAATTGATATGTACCTCACAGATCAGGGTTCCTAGAGGAGTCTTTTTGGCTCAAATCTGTATGTCAAGACTACTGGCAGTGATAACATCATTCTGGTTATATATGTTGATGATTTGATTATCAATGGCAATTTCGAATCGTTGATTCAGGGAATCAAATAGAATCTATGTCAATCTTTTGACATGACCGACCTTGGACTTCTACACTACTGCCTAGGTATTGAGGTTTGGTAGTAGTCACATGGCATCTTCATCTGTCAGTCTAAGTATGCACGGGCTCTGCTAGACAAATGCAAGATTGTAAACCTGCATCTACACCTAGAATCTGGTTCTCCTGTTGAGAATGAATCCGCATTTAGACAACTAGTGGGCAATTTGATCTATCTCACCGCCACTAGACCTGATCTCAGTTTTGCAGTAAGTTACATATCTCGCTTCATGACAACTCCTACTTCATATCATTGGGCTGTAGTGAAGCGCATCTTGCACTATGTCAAGGGCACTCTTGATTTTGGTATCCTCTATGGACGAACCAAAGATCCTCGACTCATCGGTTACATAGTCTTGGATTGGGAAGACTCTGTTGATGACAAAAAGTCTACTTCCGAGAATGTCTTTAGTTTGGGCACAGGGGCTATCACTCGGACCAGTAAGAAGCAACATGATGTATCTCTTTCCTCAACGAAAGCTGAAAACCAAGGAACAGTCAAAGTAGGTTGTGAGGCAGTTTGGCTTCTAGGATGCTTTTCGACATCCATATGTCTTAGGCAGGCCCTTCAACCCTCTTTTGCGATAATAAAGGGGTCCTCAAACTTGCCAAAAATCCAGTCTTCCATGTGGGCACTAAGCATATTGACATTCATTGTCATTTTATTTGCGAGCTGGTTGAATATATGGGTCCTTGGATTTGCAGTTTGTTCCTACAGCAAACTAGACTGCTAATATTCTCAGCAAGTCCCTACTTCCAGAGAAGTTTGTCAAATTCAGGGGGCAGCTTGGTGTCGTTGATAGGTTGACCATTAAGGGAGGGTATTAAAATAATATCTCTGTGGCGAAGAAAATAATGCACCAACTTAGAGGCCGAGTAGGACTTAAAGGGATACACGATTCCCTTCAAACCACCTCACTAAGCCGGCTAGGAGTGCCAGGTAAATCAGACCCGAGTTGTAAGGAACTTCTTGGTTTGATGCTAGTGTGATTAAATGAAAGTCAATTGATCGAAAGATGAATACAATATGCGTCTAAGTGTGAATTAAGTTGATTGAACGTAAATTAAGTGATAAAACGATATGGTTAAAATATTTCAATTATAGAAACCGAAAGGACTGAAAACCACAAACAAACTACGAAACCCACAAGCTCATTGCCTCAGACAAAAGCGCGGCCCAGAGGACGACAACGTGACTGCTGGACACCAGTGCGACGCGCTGGCATCTCGCAGGCTGAGTAGGGACTTCACAGAGTGAAATGGAAAAACAAGAACTAAGTGTAGTTTATGCAAGTACGAGTAATGCAAATGAACAGAGTGAGGATAAGTAAAGTAAAACTATTCTAAATGCACAAATAAAGAGATGGCAATAGAAATAGTAGATTATAATAGATTATGTATTCGTTGGTGAAATGATAGAGAAGGAAGGAGGAATGAAACCTGGTTCGTAGGTTGAAAGTGCGATCCAAACGAAGCCTCAAACCCACTAAACCTACACAGATGCAAAGAGAGAAAATTGTTGGGCCGTTTAAGAAGTTTGCCTTAGTCAAACCCTTGCTTTGGTGTTTCCACCTCCGCGGACAGCCTTTAGACATGATCGTTCGGTGATAGATAACCGATAATGGAAAGATAATAACAGTAATATGAACTAGAAATGATAAGAGAACAATGAATGCTCAAGAGACAAAGAAATGGAGAGAGAGAACTCCCCAAATGCAAGTAGATGTTCTCTGATACGCATTGTGGAATCGGATACGAGAGCTTGTCGTTGATAATGGTGGAAAAACCTGCAACAAAATGATATTGGAGTGCAACAATGGAGGTAGATGGCTATGTAGAGAGCAAGAATGCAAATATGAAGATTGTAGATGATTGAATGAGAAACCAAGAAGTGAGAAAGAGATTGTAGAAGACCAAATGCATGCAAAATGAGGGGTTTTAACAACCCAAAATGGAATCCCGCGTAGAAAGCCATCACCATGGACGTTACTTCCCGCAAGGTGGTAGGTTTGTAACGCTCAAACAGTTCTCTGCACTGTAATGTCCCCGTCGTTAAATGACTAATAAAACTATTGTATTTGGGTCCCGATCGATTTAGTTTATCTCGGGCCCGTTCTTTTTGTTGGCGTAGTGTAGTTGTCGCCGTCGGCTCTTTTGTGCACTCTCGGGAGATTTCCCTGACGGGTATTTATGCTCGGTGTGTAAGTTTTGATTTGTTGAGATTTATATTTGATTTGTATTTGTGAATTCCTATTGGGATTCTGCTGTTCGCCATTTCGGAGGTGAAAGACCCTCCCTATTTGGTTTGTTGCAGTTTCGGTGGGATTCAACCCTCACCCTACTCTGCTTGGTTCTGCTTGTATCAGATATGGCAAATCGGAAGTTCCGTCAATAAATTCAATAAGTTCCTTTTGGCAAACATATTTGGGTTGCGAGTTGTTCTGTGTCTACGAAAGTCATATTTAATTATTGATGAAGGAAAAGGGAATATCAACTATCATCTCGGAGGCATCATAATCAATTGTGCACCTATCAAACTTCCTGTATGGCTGCCTCTGCTGCACTGTATGGCCTGCAACATCAAACGTCCGTACGACCTGCAACAACAAACTTTCGTATGGCCTGCTAGTCCACCGTACGGTCAGAAACATCACCGTACGACCATCTGCCAACTGTACGTAGTACCACTCCACTCCCGTACGGTCCTCCCTCCACTACCGTACGACCCTTGCTCCAGCCCACCGTACGTCCACACCACAACCGTACGGCCTTCCTTGTTGCATCGTACGGCTTGACTCCATTACCGTACGACTTTTCTGGGCAACACCGTATAGCCTAAGGCTCCATCGAACGGTCCTCTTGCTGCTTAGTATGGTTTTCGTACAGCCTCCCAGTTCTCTTCCTGTCACCGTACGGTATAGATCTGGGCTATGTCAGCATAACTCGGATAAGAAGGCGTGTTTATTGGTTAAGCTATGAACAGAACATTACAGTGGTATCAGAGTTGGTGATTCTGCCAGCTTGTGGGTATTGAATGAGAGTTTATTCAAGGAAAAGGAGCAGATCTCACTCAGTCGGTGGAATGGCCTATCCCCAAGATCCTGCGGCTGAAGTCATGACTCTTCTGAGAGAGCTCACTAAGAACCAGGTACAAATAAATGACACTTAGCGCCTCATGGAAGAGACACTGCGAAAATTGGCTGAAAGCAAGGTATCTGCTGAACAAAGTGACAATTCTGTCTCGGGATGGGCAAATCCCCAAACTGTACGCTCTTGACCGTCAATGCCAACTTTCTCTCCACGGACGGAAGAACGGCGGGGAGAGCAACCAACCTTCCAAGAAATACAAGATCAACTTCGGGAAGATTGGAGGAACGCAAATATGGAAGGAGATATATCCTACAAAGATTATGCTGAGCTGAGAATGAGGTACTCAGGCGGAAACAAGCATGGCTATTATAATGACGATCTGAGACAGAAGATGGCAAAGTTAATTTGTCATCCTTTGATGGGTCTGGAACTATCATAGCTCGAGCATGGGTGCAAAAAGCAGACATATTTCCAGCTCAACCCTATGCCAGAAGATGAGGCCATCAAATTTGCCGCACTACATCTGGAAGGAATAGCCCACGAATGGTGGCATCATGGCATGGTTACTCTCGGCCAAGACCAAATAAATTCCTATGCTGAATTCACTGAGAGATTGATAGACCGTTTCGATGGAAGGGATCCATAACTGAATTTCAAAGAATTGGCTCAGCTAAAGCAATCTGGCATAGTCGATGGTTACATAACAGAATTTCAGAGAATGTCTGTCTTGGTAACAAATATTTCAGAAAGACGATTGGTGGTGCTGTTTATGGATGGACTGGCGGAACCTTTGAAAGGTTGGGTGAAGGGATTCAACCCCATCACACTCACGGAGGCAATTAAGAAGGCACGTGACATGGACATCTTCTTCTTCGTCCACCAAATATTACTCACAATCCAAACCACCTCTTGCTCCAAGGGAAAAAGATAGCAAACCCCCACCTAGGAGGCCCCCGTTGGATGAGGCAACTAGGCAGGAACTCAGAAGGAAGAAACTCTGTTTCAACTGTAAGGAGCCATGGGTACAGGGACATCGATGCATTGGCAAAGGAAAAATCCATTACATTGAGGTATCGTCCGACGGTGAGGAAGAACAAACACCCGAAGCCGAAGAAGATGAACAACTAGCTTTAGGGGAGGTAAACCTCAATCGCGTAGAAAGAATAGCCACACTCTTGAAGAGAGGAGGCGCCATTGCTACTCTGGCGGGAACTCCAAGATGTACTGTATTCTAGGTCCGGGGCACCCTCCAAGGACAATGGGTCGTGGTCATGCTTGACAGCGGAGCCTCACTCAACTTCATTAACTCATCACTAGTGAGTCAGCGGAGTTTGTGTACGGAGGCACATCAAGGATTTGATGTCAAGGTAGTGGGAGGAAACCTGTTAAAATGCACTCATTTGGTTCCACAACTGAGCATCACCATGGGAAACCACACAGTGACAGATGATTTCTTTGTGGTTGATTTGGACAACATGGAAGTCATTTTGGGCATTCAGTGGATGGAAACATTAGATGAATACATAGAGTTTCGAGCGAATGGAGTTCTCCTTCGAGGTAAATGGCAAAAAGTTGTGCAAAGAGGGATGTCGAATGGAGGACCGAAGGAAGTTTCAGCCCAACGGATGGAAGCAATCTTTAGACACAACGATGTGGTTTGGGTCGCACACTGTTTTTCCTTGATAGAATCCATACAGAGACAAAGAACGGACCACTAGGATGAAGAACTTCAAATGGTTTTGGATAGACATCACTAGGTCTTCGCCGACATACCGCCAGGGATACCACCACACCGAGGGTTTGAACACACTATTGAGATGGAAACTGGCACCAAACCGGTTATCACTGTGCCATACTGCCACCCTAAGAGGCTAAAAGATGAGATTGAAAAAACAATACAGGAACTTCTTAACAAGGGGTGGATTAGACCCAGCTCCAGTCCTTTTGCATCATCAATAGTGCTGGTTAAAAAGGACGGAACGTTGCAAATGTGTAGACTACTGCGCGTTGAACAAAAAAACCATCAAGAATAGGTATCCAATTTCCAGGATTGATGAATTGCTGGATGAGTTACATGGTGCCGTTTATTTCTCCAAAGTAGACCTCCGTTCGGGGTATCACCAAATCCGCATGAGGGAGCAGGATGTGGAGAAAACAACATTCCGTTGCCATTATGGGCATTACGAATTTCTGGTCATGCCGTTCGGACTGACCAACACTCTTGCTACATTCCAATCTTGCATGAATCACATTTTTAACAAACAACTGCGTAAGTTCCTATTGGTATTTTTTGATGATATACTGATCTACAACAAGACATGGGAGGAGCACTTAAGGCATTTGGAAGAAGTGCTCGAGATTATGAAGTCACAACAAGTAGCAGACTTATTCTTCCAAGAGGTGTTCCGCCTGCACAGATTCCCCCGAAACATAGTGAGCGACAGAGATAGTCGCTTCCTCAGTAATTTTTGGAAAGAATTGTTTCGACTAGCAGGGATAGTGTTGTCACCAAGCACCAGTTACCACCCCCAGACCGACGGACAAACAAAGATTGTGAACAAATGGCTGGAGGATTACCTCAGAAATTATGTTTCAGCACAACAGAGGGCATGGGTAAAATGGCTACACTTGGGAGAGCACTGCTACAATACCACCTTCCACATGTCCATTAGAATGGAACCTTTTAAAGCTTTGTACGGTTATGAACCTCCTTCATTTGTGGATTTGGCTCTCGGTGATAGTCACACGCCGAAGGCCAAGGACTGGCTGTAGGAAGGAATAGATATTTTAAAGTCTCTAAAGGAAAATCTCTAGCGAGCTCAGAATCAACAAAAAATGTACACTTACAGGCACCAAATCGAGAGGAGTTTTGAAGTAGGGGATCTGGTATACCTTCGACTTCAACCATACTGACAATCATCTCTGAAGGCTTCTAGGAAGGAAAAGTTGAGACCGCGCTTCTACGGACCCTACTGTGTGACAAGGAGAGTGGGCGAAGTCGCATACGAATTGGACCTACCTGAGGGAAGTTGAATCCACAACATCTTCCACGTTTCTTGTCTGAAGAAAGCCGTGGGCCAGCAAGTGACAATCTCCACAGACCTGCCACCCCTCGACGATGGAGGAAAGCTAGTATTGGAACCAGCGGAAATCATCGGCAGTCGGGAGAAGAGTTTGAGGACACGCACTATCAAGGAATTTCTTGTGCGCTGGAAAGATCTACCCCTTGAAGATGCCGCCTGGGAAGGAGAAGAGATTCTGGAACACCCCAGCCTGAAATTGCTTGAGGACAAGCAATTATTGGGACGGGATGATTGTAATGTCCCCGTCATTAAATGACTAATAAAACTATTGTATTTGGGTCCCAATCGATTTAGTTTATCTCGGGCCCATTCTTTTTGTTGGCGTAGTGTAGTTGTCACCATCGGCTCTTTTGTGCACTCTCGGGAGTTTTCTCCGACGGGTATTTATGCTTGGCGTGTAGGTTAGTTTTGATATGTTGAGATTTATATTTGATTTGTATTTGCGAATTCCTGTTGGGATTCTACTATTCGCCATTTCGGAGGTGAAAGACCCTCCCTATTTGGTTTGTTGCAGTTTCGGTGGGATTCAACCCTCACCCTACTCTGCTTGGTTCTGCTTGTATCGGATCTGGCAAATCTGAAGTTCCGTCAATAAATTCAATAAGATCCTTCTGGCAAATATATTTGGGTTGCGAGTTGTTCTGTGTCTGCGAAAGTCATATATAATTATCGACGAAGGAAAAGGGAATATCAACTATCATCTCGGAGGCATCATAATCAATTGTGCACCCATCAAACTTCCCGTACGACTGCCTCTGCTGCACTGTACGGCTTGCAACATCAAACGTCCGTACGGCCTGCTAGTCCACCGTACGGCCAGAAACATCACCGTACGACCATCTGCCAACCATACGCAGTACCACTCCACTCCCGTACGGTCCTCCCTCCACTACCGTACGATCCTCGCTCCAGCCCATTGTACGACCACAACACAACCGTACGGCCTTGTTGCATCATATGGCTTGACTCCATTACCGTACGACCTCTCTGGGCAACACCGTACGACCTAAGGCTCCACCGAACGGTCCTCTTGCTGCTTAGTACGGTCTTCGTACAGCCTCCTGGTTCCCTTCCTGTCACTGTACGGTACAGATCTGGGCTCTGTCAGCATAACTCGGATAAGAAGGCGTGTTTATTGGTTAAGCTATGAACGGAACATTACATGCACGTCTATAGATTGGCGGACGAGAGTGCACTGCGCGGACGTCTCTGCGATGTGCACATGTCCGAAGGCCGTTAGGACTTCATTACGTGGATTTGAGCTGGATGGTGAGTTAGCAAGATGATAGGGCTAAGCAAAGGTGACATGATTTGTGTCTTAGGCTAAAGTGGACAAAATGCGAAAATGGTATCTTACACAAGGGTGTAAAATTTACTCCATTACAATCTCCTAAGTTAGATTATTTCTATATTTAATGGTCACTTCTAGATATTGTAAATATCTTGTACAAGAGATTCTTTCTGTTATTTGTATGTTTCTTTTTAGAAACATCTCTCTTGTAAACTTTATAAGAATGTTTCGTTCTTTGTTAATAGATTATCCAATATTTTACCAATTGTTTGTCCTATATCTGGTTTAGAGGCATTTAATGGATGTGGTGGATAGGTGAGATGGAATCTTAGAGCATTCCACATTTATGATGGTGGATTGTTCACCAAATTAGATTGTAATTTTATTTGTAAATATGAGAAGTCCATATGTAACAGAACCTTGGTTCCTTGGACCTTGTTGGCAAGCTATTGTAGCTTATGAGAGCAAGTTTGTATGTATTATATTGTAATTCAATCATTGAGAGATATAAATTTTTTTGTTTGCACTTATTGTGTATTCTCCCTTCGCCATTATTAAGTATTCCTCATTGTGTTTGTGTTTATTTTTGCTGGCTGTGTGATTGGACATTCCTTAATTAGAACCTTTTGTTGCGGTTTCAATTAAAAGATTTATGTCTTCTTGAAGTGTGAATGCAGATAGAAGGCAGTGTAAATGTTTTTGGAGGCATCAGTTGTTGGGTACATGACACTTGCTGTCAAAATTTTTGAGGAAGAAGAAATGACGGATAGAGGAGTTAGTGTTGGTAGAGGAGGGAGAAATTGAGCACCTAGTGTTGCAGATTTGGAGGAATTTAGAAGTGATGGAGAATGCTTAGTTGAGGAACAGAGATAAACCCTCGAAGGGTGATGAAGCACAAGGTTTGTGCATAACTTAGGTTGGTGAAGACCTAGTCAAAGGGAGGTTGCTAAGAGCCATCTCCAATATTGGTGGTAAGCCATGCACAAACATTTCCAATTGTTTAGGGAGTCTTTGCTTGAAAGATTTGATAGATGGAATTGTCAAGTTGGAGAAATACTTTGAGAAGGGGTATGTGGAGTAGATTAGATTCCCTGACATCGCTATGGTTGGACTATGTCCAAAGGGAGAGGTAGCAACAAGAGAGTGAGAAGTTCAATGCTTGGAAGATGGTTCATAGGTTGAGTGTGAAGTTCTTTTTTGTGGATAATGAGATATTATTGCCTAGGATGCTTCAAAACTTGA
This sequence comes from Chamaecyparis obtusa, assembly GCA_027943335.1. Classification (NCBI taxonomy): domain Eukaryota; kingdom Viridiplantae; phylum Streptophyta; class Pinopsida; order Cupressales; family Cupressaceae; genus Chamaecyparis; species Chamaecyparis obtusa. Next base: position 197,974 of record BSBK01001448.1, read on the forward strand.
GATAGAAAGATATGAGCATGTAGGAGTACTAAGTGTTTCTCAACTTTGGGTAGTTTTAAGTGTCGGTTGGTTGACAGTTCTATTCCTCTTGGTACCTGTCTGGCCCTTTAAAGGAATTTGAGATACAATTCATTTCATAATGTGTTGAGGGATAATTTTCATGAAATAATTTTCAGTTATTCAAATGAATTTAAGTGCAAAACTTTGAATTAACATTTTCCTATCACAATATTTTTGGCATTTCATTTTTTCACAATCATGATTGAAGTTGTTTTCTGTTTTAGGTACGAGTGCAATGCAAGGAATGATGACGAACAATGTAGAAGGTTATCCCAACATGATTAAGAACGAGGCAAGGTCAAGAGGATCTAAGAAGACAAGATCAACACAGATAATAACAAAGAAGAAGGTACCTCAACAATGCAAAGGTTGTCATGAAGAAGTAGATTGGAGGACTCAACTATGACATCAAAAAAGCAAGCGTGAGAGAGATCAAGTTATACAAAGATTAAAGATGGGATGATGATGATCAAGGAAGAGAACAAAGGAGGACAATAATACAAGAAAGGACAAGACTGATGACAAGGGAATAGGAACCAAATTGATTTACAAGTGAAGGAAACCACATCAAGCTTTTCGAAATCAATATGCAAGATCAACAACACCAAATTGAGCATTGCTCAACTATTAAAGGAAGTTCAAGATATCAAGAAATACAAGAGAAGCCATTTGAAGAATTAGTATGAAGATAAAGAGGATGTTTGTGAAGATGAAGCAATTTGGGAATGCGAACCATCACAATCATTCACAAAGAGCTGATAGACTTAATCAAAGTTAGAAATGTTGAGTATTAAGAAATATCTCTTCTTTGTGATGAAGTATGAAGATTTCAAGATGTACATGTTGAGGTGGCATCTACTCCCATCAACCAATCAAATAATTCCAAGTCAACATGTCCAAGTTCATCGAACCTACTCATCAACAAGTGGATATGTGGAAGGCATTTAATGTATTACTACAATCAATTTTCTCATTGGTTCATCCTTGAAAGGATACATGTTCAAAGATTTGTAATCATCTCATTGGATGGTATTGAGTGTTTGTAAGCGGTAGTTGTAACAACCCTAATTAGGTTTCCTCAGATTATCTTGGCTGTTGATCTCAAATCAATTTGGGCCATTCATTTGTTATTGGGAGGTCTATAAAAGTCTTGACCTTTTCATTTGTAAAGTCATAAGAAGATTAGTCATAGAACTAGAAGTAGTAGTAGGAGATCAAAGATTGTTGCCAAGATTGTTGAAATTGATATACAATTTTCATTGAAGATATGGTGGATCTGTATATGAGTTTCTACATTTTGCATGGTTTCTACTTTTCAAATTTGAGTTAAAGTTCATTGATCTTAATGGAGAATTGTGGAGATATGTGGTGAATTCTTTGGCTCATACCATTTGTAGTTTGTTGATTGCAAATTGTAGTGTATGGTTAGTTTGAATCCATTTAAGCACTAGTTTGATTGTGGACGTTCATTTGGTTTGCACCAATATTGGGTATTTAGACGAAAGTTGCAATATGAAAATCCTTTGGTACCTTTGGAGATTGCATCAAGTTGTGTGTAGTTGTGTCCCCACGGTGAAGCAAAGCTTGATTAAGGAATCCATTTATCTAAGTATCATCCATTGATCATTGTCCTTAGGTGGTCGTAGATTAGATTCCCTAACCCCTTGTCCTTTTTGTCTTTTATTTGGAGTTCAAGTCAATATTCAAGTTCCAATCACTTTTGGGGGAAGAATTGACTAAGTCCAAGAACAATTATGTAAGTTCCTTCATTTGTTACCAGTAAGATCACATCAATTCAGTGAGTTATATCCAACACAAAGTCACTAGTTCGTAGTGTAAACCTTGGGGTTGCCTTATTTGATCATGTAATGTCCTAAATTGTAAGCACCTAAAATTAGATGCTTAATTCAACTCCGTTTTAGGATGTATGGGCTCCCACATTGATTTTTGGTACTGCAGCTCCACACTACTTATCATTTTGACATCTTCTCCACAATCTCTATTCTCGAACCAAATTTTGAGATTTTTTGGCGGGTGACCTATTCCTCGAGGTTTGCCCCAAAATTTAAGTCAGGGGCTTGTCTCAACAATTAAATGGGAAATCTAAAATCTCGTTGACTTCTCTAATTTTGAGCTCTGAAATGTTGTGAGAGGTATATAAACATCCGTCCTCTCCTCATTTGATCATCACATCATAAAAAATCAAGTTCTCTCCTACAAATTTGCATTTCAAGCATTCCAAGAAAGATCTTAAGCATTTCAAGGCATTTTCCAAGTCTATCTTCTCCATGGATCAAGCTTCTTTCCCTCATTGAAGGCCAAGCAAAGGAGTCCACTATCAAGGAAGAAGATCTTTGCATTCACAAGCATCCAAGCATTCAAACATCCATTCATTCAAGCATTCAAGTCTTCAACTCATTCTTTTCAAGCATTGTGGCAAACTACAACATTCATTGTGCAAGGTTCTGTCTTTTCACAATTTCTTTCTAGGTCAAAGCTATTGCTTTAATGGTTGTGATTACATTCAAAGAAGCATTGCACCATCAAGGTATACGGTAATTTATGATTCAAATCTATCTTCTATTTCATATCAACATACTTTCCTTTCAAGCATATTTCATTTCATTTCAAAGGTTGATTCCTCAACTGGAGTTTGACTAAGGCAAACCCCTCTTACACAACATTTTCCTTGTTTTTAGTATGTAGGTACATGTGACACTCGCACCGGATTGGATCTGGGAAGTTCAGGACTTCTCAAACAGTTTGCAACTGAAATTGTTGAAAAGTGCAAGGAAATAGGTCGGCCCAAACAACTTGTTCTCCGGAACAGGTCAGCCCAGGCAACTTATTCTTGGGAATAGGGTGGCCAGGGCAAAATATTCCCCCAAGATTTGCCTCAAATCGATTTCGCAGGCCAGTTGCATCCTCTGTACCCCATTTCTAGTATCTATACAAATCTGTCTTTTTTCTATCAGTTTGCATAACAAAAATTCAATCTTTTCTCCCATTTCATCCTAGATCATCTCCCTATCAACTTTCCATATTAGTGAAGGATCAACGATACCCATTAAGCGCTTGATCCCGTTCAAGCCTAATGGGTGATCCTCCTTAACCCCATTGATCCCCATTTCTTATTGTACAGATCACACATTGTCATATTGTTTAGCATTTGATGTTTCCTTGTTCAACAAAGGATAGAATACTTGGAATTTTATTCTATGTTGAGAAGTGTCACAAAATACCCATCAACACATTGTAAGGCTTGTGAGAATCCAGGCAACAAATGGGCAAGATGATAAATCAATTTGGCTATGATCTTTTGTAGCCATCTTACAAGATTTAGGGATTGACTAGTATACATAAATTGAACAAGTCTCCATAAATACATGGGAGAGATTAAAGAAGGCCTTCAAAGAAGTGTTTAAATTGCTTCATGATGATAATGAAACAGTAGCAGAAATTAACAGTATAAAACAAGGTAAGCATGAAAATGTACCAACTTATAATCAAAGACTTAAAGAATTGCTGGTAAATTGGAAATAGAACTGGTTGACAATCTAAAAAAGTGATGGTTCATTGAAGGTTTACTTCCGCCATTGAGAAAAAAGATGAGGGTAGTATCAACTTCGTCCTATTCTGAAGCCTACAAATGGGCAATGGACATAGAAAGTGAAGATAAAATGTCCTTGCATAATAAAAGGAGAAGAGAGGAAGATGGAAGTTCCGACGACAATGGTGAAAATGAATCGGGAAAGATACAAGCACTCGAGAGGACATGCTTTGAATGATGAAAGAATTGAAATCAGAGAAAGAAACCAACAAAGAAACTAATGAGCTACATTGCATTGAGTGCAAATTTGAGGGGCATACATGTGCAAGGTAGTCATTTATCATTCTCATTGTTAGGCACTTTCATTCCTTCATCATATGACCGTTCGCCTTGTGTAGTGTACGACTACGTATCTTGAACATCATGCAATGACTTTTCTTTCACACCATACAATAGGCTCCCCACAACATATGGTGGCAGCTTTAGTTTCCTCAACTCATTGCAAGACATACTGTTGTCATTCATAGTGGATATTGCACTCCATACATTGGGCAAAAAAACTTCATATTGTATGACAACATCTGCTAACTCTTGCACAATGACCCCTTTCTAGACACACGTAGGACTCCCTTTCTAACACATACGGGCTGCCCCAAGTATGGGACAACAAACAAAACAGCCTTAAAATGCTATAAGATGATAGATTCAACAATATCTCATAGTACATACCTAGCAAGTTAACATGATGATTTGACACTCAATTAATGAACATTTATGGGATGTTCTCAATATGAGACAATGATCAGTTTTACCCTAAGTTATCGGGCTATATTCCAGATCCAGGTCTGGTTCGCATGGATCCAGGTACCACTTCAGTTTTTATCTGGGTGTGCCGATTTAGGATGAACATAAATTTTCAACCACACATTTGATTCTGGGTGCATAAATTTTCATCCACATTTTTATGTCTGGGTGTATTGATCATGATTTGTTCAGCTGGAATTACTTCGTTAATTTCAACATTGGGAACTTTAAAAGTATGGTAGGAAGTATTATTATAAAACTTGGAAGTATTATCTTTAAAATGTTAATATTGTTTTATTTTTAATAATTTTAATTTAATAAGTGTAAAAAATAGATATTAATTTTAAATTAAATATTATAATTTTTGATGTTAATAAATACTACGTTTGACTATATTATTTTGTAACATATTTTAATTTGAAATCTCTTGGAGCACTTAAATGTAGATATATGATTACAAGTTTATGATGTTTTTGTTCCTTATATGACACTATGTGACATTCTAATCTTAGTTCATGCTTCTAGGCTGAACCCGAACCAGCAACTTAAATATTACCTTACAAAGTTGCTATGGAAGTGTATAAATCAATGCACAATGCTTTTTGAGTTTATAAAATGTACATCAGTGATATGTAGCTGTGTGTAGGCTGTCATGAGCTTGGGATAGCAAAAAATAGACCCTTGGAAAACTACACAACAACATACATAATGATGTCCAGCATCTATCCAATGTATGCAATGACTTAGCAATCAATCCTAGCATATAAGGGGCTGTTTGTAATGTTCTCTTTTCAAGCATAATTGGTTTGTGAACAATTAGTCTATTTTTCATGTTTTTCCATTGGCTAATTGGTGAGTAAAGGAGAAGTTGAACTTTCTTGGAGAGCACAAGGTTGGTCAAAAAATGGTTTTATTCATGACAATGAGTTTAGGTGGTCTTGGTGAGCCTTATGATGCTTTCAGAATGCGATTCCGGTCTTTTGGGAACTCTTCAAACGTTTTAGAGAAGCATGTTATTTTTAGACAGTCGCCAAGTTGCTTCAGTTCATCATCCTAAGTCCTCATGGTTTCACTTCAATGCTTTCTGCAACTTGGGTGATTTTATTAAATTATTAAATTATTATTACTTTTGTCCTAATGAAGAAATATTAAGAAGGCAACTATTTTTATTTTTGAGCATGAAATAAAAAAGACAACTAGAAAAGAAAACAATGGAACATAAATTTGAGGAAAAAATTTAGAAGTCAACTAAGAAAAGAAAACAATGGAACATAAATTTGAGGAAGAAATTTAAAAGTCAACTAAGAAAAGAAAACAATGGAACACAAATTTGAGGATGAAATTTAGAAAGAGGATGTTGAAATTGCTAGATTAGAAAGGAAAGTTGAGCAATTAGCAGGGTTAAACACCCGAACTGTATAATTCTATCCCCTGCCACAGTCTATGCCCCGTTCCCTCAGTAACAATTTAAAATTTTTCAGTTTATGCAAATTTATTGTGATCTTTTTTGTGTTATAAATACACCTAGATATTTCTTCGGGATCTATCAAGCCTCCACTATTGAACTACAAAGTCAATGTGCTCCTATGTGGTATCTTCATTCTGTGCTATGGAAATGTTGTTTCCTCAACAATGTGAAATAGGAAACCATAAGTGAGGAGGTTGAATGTGAGAGGTAGTCATGCAAGTTCATTCCTTTGAGGTGGGTTAATGTATTGATACACTCTGGTAACTTTTGTATGGTGGTTGTGTAGAGAATGGGATTCTTTCTCACATAATTTTACAGTTACCTTATGATCCAGTTGTTGGTCTCATAAAAGCTTTCTTGCTACCAAGGCTCTCACTATTAGCTGTACTCAATTCTCTACTAGTTGATTAGGGTTTCCAGCCTTTCTAACCCTTAGAGGGAGGATGGACTTTCTTTTTTTATATAGTTCTGTAGTTGTGTTCCCTTGTTTTTCTCATTTCTTATAAAAGAGGCTTAATCTTTCAGCTGGACATCACATACAAAAGAATTGGGTTCCACTCTGAATCATTTTGAACGGCCAAATTGTGGAGGTAAAATTCACACAATTGATTTATTAGTTCAGTGGCATAGGATTGATGGATCTTGAAAAAAGGTTTGCGTATTTATAGTATAAGAAAGTTCATAATGAATTCATGTAAATTGTAAAGGAATTGTTCCTCAAGGAACAGGGCATAGACTCTGGCAAGGGGTGACATTACAAAATTTGGATGCTTAACCCTGCCATGCTCAACTTTCGTTTCCAGTCTAGTAATTTCTACATTTGTTTCCTGAATTTCATCTTCAAATTTCTGTTCCATTGTTTTCTTTCTTTTTTGCCCATGTTTATTTTATAAACTGAATATCCTCATCCCTTTTTCCACAGCAGTAGCTCAAGAGAAGGTCCCTCTGTTCATCTAACTATTGTTTTAGGACCTGTCTTTCAGGTCTTCTCTGTTTCTTCTGAATTTTATCTGAAGTCATTTGTGCTAGCTTATCTAATTTGCTCCCTTGCTGCTCATACACCTTGAGCTGCTTCTCCAATTGTTCAATTTTCTGCAGAGGAACCTGCAACTAATCAGTTTTCTTCATCACCTCTGGAATTATTAGACTCAAATGATGGTATATACTTTGTCTTTTGGGGGAAGCCAAGGCTGCTAGAAGGTGCTCACTTTCTTTTTGAGAAAGCTGTTTTGAATTTTCCTTGTTTACAAACCTTTTCTCACATTCAAAATCTGTGTCAGTCTCCGAGAAGACTACATTGGGAGCTAGTGCAACTTTACCTTTTGTTCCTCCCATTTCCTTAAGGCTATGAGAACACCTTGGTGGAATCTTGAGATGAGGGTAATTTTTGGCTAACAATTACGGATCCTAAGTACTGGAAATACAATTATAATCTGAGGAAAGAAAGAAAAAATCCATCTCGAGACATAGAATTAGTAAAGCTTGACACCATCTTCAGCAATGGTGCCAAAAATGTTAAGTGCCATCAATTATCAATAAATCTGATGCAGCTGAGGTTTGCACACAACTCAATGGACATCTCTATCCCATATCAAGCAGCCTATTTTGTATTTACTATGATGTACCACATTTATCTTATCAACCTTAGGACATGATCCTCTTGATAGTGACTGTATTGTATGTACAACAATAGGCTTCTGTGAATCGAATAAAAAAGTAGTGTATAGCAAGAAATCTTAACTTTGCAAATTAAGAGATGCACAAGGAAATCTTTTCTATAAACTTTTCAATTAAATAAGAGCTATATAACAGTTGCTACAGGTTTACTACAGATGCCACATGGTAATTAACTTGCCTTATTAATGATAGTAAATTAATCATGGAAAGAAAATCGAAATGTGATTGTGAAAATCATTAAAATAATCAAATGAAAGCTCAGCTACAAATTGCCTCAAGTGGGCTCTTTCTTGGATCAACTGCAGTCTTCTCATCTCCTTCACGACATATCGACTTATTCATAACATAAAAATCAATTCATAAGGTAAAACTATCGTTGAATTATCTGCTCTAATCTAGTACAAGCTTGTAGAAATCTATATCTGGATATGATCCATATGTTGGATCGCTCAGAATATATACATTGACTTTTATGTCTACACATTTAAGGATTCTTAATAACTAATTTAGAATTGTTCCCTATTATGTACAAGGAGGACTCTCTTATTTTGGAAATAGAAATAAAATTAGCAGACTAAGTTTAAGCAATTCTGAAGAATAGAATTCGTGCTAGAACATTTCAATCTATGCATAGGAAAAACATGTCTGTTGGTAAATGCAAAGATAAGTCCATTTAATCTTTCCACAATACTTGTTACAAAATCAACATTATGGTTGCCACCTATTGAACATCCTTCTTTGCTTTAATGATATTCATCCTTAACTGCATAGAAAAAAATACTACTGCTGAACAGTTGTCACAAATTGTGATCTTGGCTGTAGGCACTTGTGGCTTTGGCTGCAAGCATGCTACAGCCTTGGCTGTGGGTTGTTTTTTGTAATTGCTACAGGCAGAAGCTTGTTTAATATTTACTCTAAGATCATTATAATCAAAATAACATGGCATATTATCTTGGAAGCAACTATTTTAACACATGAACGTTCATTAAGATGCTATTCATCTTAGTTCTTTTTATATAGTCTCAAGTATGCAGTAGGAAATTAGGAATGTCTTTGGAAATGTTCTTAAAATGTGAAACTAAAGCAATAAATAGGGATAATCATACTTATTCATTGTCTCATCATATAGCTATAATGCTTAAACATTTACAACTGTGTAATTTACCAATCACAATTTGGCACTTAAATGTAATGATAGCCAAACTCTAGCTTCTGGGTACCCATTCTGCATTTTACTATCACAACCATATGACACTTAGTCGGCACTCTACCCACACACTTGTACGGAAAGACACTTGACACTCGAAAATGCACTCGTACGACATGCGACACTTAACACTCAAGACTCGACACTTGGCACTCGGTACTCGGCAACACTTGGCACTCAGCCTTCGACACTTATCAACACTCAACACTTGACCTTCGACACTCAACACTTGTCACTTGGCACTCGGCAATAACAAAACGTGTGCACAAATCCGACAATCAATAAGATTATAATTTTATCCATAGATCTTCAACAAAGTAGATATCTTTTCTCCAAATTTGTCTCCAAAGGAGACTTTACAAATTTGCATGAACAGATTGCCTAGGGTGAGGAGTCACTCCCACCAAAACTACAATTACAGATTAGAGAGGGTCTTCTACCTCCGAAAATGCAAACAAGGAATCCACTTGCCAATTCCAATTGAAATTGCAAATACAAAGAGATGAAATTACTGATCGATGATGAACACAAAGCCCAACTACCCCCTTATAAAGACCTCCAAGAAGAGTCTAAAACATAACAATAGGCCAGGCCGACATTGCTTATTATTTTGGCCCTTTTTATTTTTTAATTAAACTAATTAATTAAAGAAGTTCTTATTTAAATTTAGGACTACTTAAGTAATAACTTAATTAAATTACATCCAAATTGGGGACATTTCAATCTGAGTTAAATAAGACAAGTTGAAAAGATGCCACAATCCTTAGACACAAGTCACACAACCAATTCACCTAAGTCCACCACCTTGGATTGCCTACATATTTGTCCTAGGGAATCAAGGTCATGAGTTTTCCTAGGGGATTTCTCTTCTTTCATCAACACACACCATTACACAAGCATGTATGGTATAATAGTTCCACATGTACACAAGCCTAACCACCAAAGATGCATATTATAATTAATCACACACAAGCATAAGGCAATGTTCCAAAGAGGAAGAAAGAGGCAGAATTAAATTAGACACAAACATAAGGCCTTCCAAAGAGGAAGAAAGAGGTAGAGAGAATCCTCTCAATGCGTAACACCACAACATAACAAGCTTTACACTACACATACGTCTTTGTTCTCGGTCTCCCCTAGTTCCCTTCAAATCTCTCGTTCCACCCCACAAAGGTCTCTGCTTCCTAGTGGTATAATTGTGAGATGTCCCAAACGGTTTCGAGTCCCTTTGATCAAGTCAACTACCACGTCTCCTTCTGTCACTCCTTCGGTATAGATACCCTCTTCATCACTGTACACTTCGTGTCCTTCGGCACCACCTTCGGCCCCACTTCTCGAACTTCTCTCTGGCAATCCTTCTTCCCCTTCAAGCCGTCCCTCTGCCAGTCTCTGCAGCCTTCTCCTTCGTTCTGCTTGTTCCTCCAATCTCAAGGCCCTCTGAATGGCCTCGTAGTCGTTGCCTTGCCCCTTCCGCGTACAGTTCTTATCTTTGTTTAAGGTATTTGGCATTAATTTTTACTTTCGAAAGGGTTGAGAATATGTTGCTTCCTTTGGGTTTCGTCACATTCCTCTTCCCTTCGACTGTTCTCTTCGTACTGTTGCAAAATCTATTGGCGACGGTTCTCTCTGTTGATCTCTTCTTGTGAGTTTTGCAAGGTCAGAAAGGTTTGTGCCAACAGTCTGGGAAAATGGCACATCAACCGATCTACTGCTGGGCTCACGCCAAGTGAAGTCCACACTGCACTCTCCAGAACTTCCTCTCGTGCGGCTTCCCTTCGTACGTGAGTTTCAATCGATGCTTGTAGAATGGTTGCAAAGTCCACAGTCAATGCCCTTTCACCTTCAAACAATTCTCGAAATCCTTCTTCGTTTTCGTGATTGCTAGTACCCTCATCCACTGGTTGGCCCATTATATTCCCTTTGCCATGTAACACTTCGTCACTCCCAAATTCGTATCGGCAACAACGACAAATGTTTGCCCCGTAGGGTAACAGTTTATTGCACAGGAGAATATAAGTAAAGTAACAGACTTATACAAATATTAAGAGAACTCACAAAAGCATTTCCATTTATCTCAGCTATGTTTACAATATATTCCCAGTGACACCAGCAATATTCTATTTCATGATGACAACATTACCTCTCAGAGACAATGTACATGAATATTTATAGATGTCGAAGGGTGCAAGTGCCAACCGTCAACAACAGTCGCATAACCACCTATCCCTTGACAAACACTAATAACTCCTAATTACCAAAGTACTCGACAACATAATTGAAGGCTGAAAATACACGAGTAATGTTACCCTTGACTTTTTCCCCATTCTTGGTTCTATTTTTAGTCAGTGAAAGTCGTATGTCGAAGCTGAACTTGAACTTTGCAAGCTTCAAGTTCAGGTTCATGATCCGTTATGAGTCATAAAAGCATCCCTGCCTGCCGGATCCAGTGGTCAGTATGTCAGTCTTTTGTTGAAGTTGAACCTGAACTTCGAACTTTGTCGAGTTCAAGTTCAAGTTCAAAGTGCAATTCCCAACAGATGGAATATTCAGTAGTTTTGTTCTTTTGTCCCTTGGAAAGTCGCCTTTTCAAGAAACACAGGTGTCAAATCAAATTGTGGAAAGTTGCCGTACGAAGTTACCGAATTTGACGGGACAATATGAGCATGCAAATTTAAGATGTGATAGTTGGCGGTGTGATGAAAAGGGGGTCATTATTACAAAGAGTGGTAATCAGAAGATGTTTTGGGGAATCAAGAAACTTGTGCCGATTTAACATGAAATTGAATGAGAAAAGACTTAATATGTCGTATCAATCATCTCTCCATAAATGCATTTATTATAACCGTCCTGCAAAGATTTTTTCAGGATTCTTATCGGCCATGTTAATAAATTGAAACTGCTAAGCATTTTGATTATCATTTGCTTGTGGAGAAAGGAAGCAACGAAGTTTGCAGTAAGAAAATCACAGAAAATTGGTGCGCAAACAACTAGTGAGTCATCTTCCTCCTTGCAACTTTCAATTTGTTGAAGAAGATTGTTGCTATATTGTGAAAATTCTCTTATTTCCTGGTTAAGATGCCTCTGTTTCATCCTAAACTTCTGAAAGTTGAAAGTAGAACCCATTTGTTGATATCACTCCCAGACATCTGTGATACTTCTTTGGTCAATGTGAATTTAGGGGAGTTATGTAATAGGGTCAGCAATGCATCTGAGGGTTTTGTCTCCAAAAAACTAGCAGGAAGTGGGTTGATGGAAGCCGCCGCTTTCCCTCCAGCCTTAGTTTGCCCTGAGCTTGTGTTAGAATGTGCTAATAGATATGATGCCAAGAATAGATGTCTCAAGGATTCCTCAGGAGAAATTCTGGTTAAAATAAGTCGGGAAACACTGATGGTAGCTTTAAGAATCCTAGACAAAGAGCCTTATGAGCCCTAGACCTATGCAGAAGCGGCTCGCGTGTTTGAGGAGGATAAGAAAAGATATAGTTCCTCGATAGCTCAAGTATGGTTGTCGAAACCAGAGAAAGGAGGATCAAGGTTGCCTAAACCCCTCACAATTGAGCATTTCCATAAGGAAATTGCAGACATCGTGCTCCTTTTAAACAGAGTGAAGGGAAATGCACACGCCTTCCATTGGGAGGACTGGATGTATTGTTTTATTCAGAAAATTTTGGAAGGAGAAAATTTTATTGATTGGGTTGACCTAATTGCAGAAAAGCTTCACAGAGAACTTCTGAATGTGACCAACTTAATCCCTTTCTACATGTCGTCCTATCTCATTTAAGTTCTTGTCTGTTGTAGAAACTGGGAGGGTCTTCCTCATGAACCATAGACTAATGACATGAAGATTTATGACTATTTTACATGTTTGCAGAATGAGAGGTTTTCAAATGAATTCAAAATAGTTGATATATTTTTGGCTAATCTAGTTTTTGAATTACGCAGAAAAGAGAACTGTAGACTCTTTGAGGAAGCAAAGCAAGTAATAAATGTATATGGGTGTTATTTTATCCAGTTTCCCGGATTCTATCTTAGAGTTGGAGCTTTTGATGGAGAACCTCTAAGATTGCCCAGACTTTGCTTGGATAGTATAGTTTTAATGGAGATTTGCAGATAGCTGGTCATTGTTGAGCGAAAATATGGTAGTCCTAAAAAGCCTTCTGGCATTTTGTTTCCTAGTTGAGCTAGGCCATTATAGGTGTAAAAGTTTTTAGGACGCTCTGGCAATGGAAGGAGAGCTATTTGCTCTGAGTTTGAAACCTTACACCCCTAGACCAAACTTTGATTACAGGGGTTTTGCTAAATCAAACCTCAATGTTCCTGTTACGTTTATGCACATTCTCAAATTGGAAGATTTCTGGGCTAATTGTTTAAATGAGCTTGAAGTTAGAAAGAGGTTATGGTCTAGACTGACTCTGAGACAAATCATCACCTTCAGATTGGATTTAGATACGGATGGGGTTGAAGATGAAGAAGTTGATGTGCTTGATTCCCAGTTCCTTGAGAGAGTTAAAGCTCTCCCTATTCCAGGGGTGGATTGGATTAAACCAAAAGAAGATGATCTACAAGTTAGAATGACTAATGTGATCAAGAGAACAGAAAATTGGCTATTGGGAAAGAAGGCCCCTAAAGTTGTTCCACAGCCCTCTACAAAGCAAGTGAAACTGAAGAAGAGAAATTCATCAAGAAAGGCTTCTGTTTTGACTAACATAGTTGTTGGTAAATCTCTTGCAGGTGATATTGACCCTGAAGTTGAACCAGCCAGCCCTGAAGTTCAGGCTCAAGTTCAACTTCAAGCTGAGCCTGTCGCACGGGTCACTCGATCAAGTTCCAAAATAAAGAACAAAGTTAAAGAGCCAGAGGTGGTTCCTAGTGTTATTGTAGATTTGGATCCTTCTGAAGCAGAACCACAAGAAGGTCTAGTTGCAGAATCTAGTTTGCCCAACATGTCAGATAGTCAGCAGATGCAGGATGATCCCAAAAATTCTCCAAAAGACTCTCTTGCCCTCTTGAGTAACTATGACACGCATAAGAAGTCCACTACAGCCCCACAATGGTTGGAAAATTTCGTTGCTAAAAGGAGAAGTGTCATTCCTCTATATCTACCTATTGAGGACGTAGTGAGTAAGTGTCTGGTTAAGACTCCAAAGGCTAAGAAGCCAAAAACAGAGTCTAGAATTGAGTTTGATGAAAACATTGGCCATTGGGTGGTGGAAATTGCGAAACCAATGAGCGATAAAGGAGATGGAGAAGTTTCTACTTAGGATTTTCAGGTGTCTAAAGTTGATCTGGGAAGAGATAGCAGAGCCGCAAATATGAAAATATTTGAGGTTTCAAACAAGAAAATTGCTAACAGGGTTGGAAGGATGCAAAGGACAAACAGGAGATGAAAGAAGCGATGAAAAGCATGGCTCAATATATTCACGCCATTCAGCATTCGGAACCTTTTCCGTTAAGTGAGATGCCGGCTTCTATCGATATCAAATCCCCAGATAATCAGAAGTTTCTGGATCAAATACAGAGGAATAAAGCCATTACCAGAACATTCGAAGAGTAGATTGAATATGTAAAATCCGAAGCTATAAAACACTTAACCTGTTTGAATCAGTCCCAGAATGAGGCCAGCAACTTAATAAAGAAGGTAGAAGCAAATATTGATGAATGGGAAGCAGAAAGAGCTAACTGGGCAAAGGAAATTCAGTGGATGGAAGAAATTCAACGGGGTTGGATGATAAAACTTTATGTTTTAAAAGAATGCATCGATTGGAGAAATGAGGCCTTGGCATAGGGAATCTCTGAAGTTAGGGATCTCCTAAAAGGATTGGGGATAATAAAAGATATCATCTTGAATGATATGGACTGGGTAGATAAACAATGTTCCGAGGCCAACGAGGAATCAAATAGATTAGGCGAGTAGGTCATTAAAAGTGTTAAAATCCGGTTTGATGAGCTTTGAGAGATGAGGACGTTGATTGTGCAAGACTTTTCTAAAGTCGCACGCATGGAGTCAATGCTCCTGCTTTAGCAGAATCACTTGGAGATACACAATAAGAAGGTAGCTCAAGTTAAAAATAATAAAGAGGTGTGGAAACAAAGGATTAACTACCTTGGACTGTTGCATCAACAGGTACTTTTAACGTTCATTGCAGCATATGAAGATTGGAAAGCGGCCCAACTGGTGTTAGCCTCGACACCTTAGTTCCCGGGAACACTTGGCTTTATTTTGAAGGCGTTTCACACCCCAGTCCCTATTTTCTTGCTTTATGCTCTAGTCGGTTATTTAGCTAAAAACAATTTACCTATGGTGAGGTAGTTTTAAAAGCCCTGCGCGGTTATATATTGAAGAACTTAAGACTTATTTCAAGTCGGCTCTAGCAAATACCTAACATATAGAAAAACTATCCGCAGGATACCTTAGATAGAGATAAAACGAGAGCACCCTGTCACTGTTTGATTTTCTCTTAGAATAGGGATGTGGGTGTGCTCTCAAAACACAAGGAGCATGTCCCCAATGCTGTTTAGGAAAGATTAGGATCATTTAGGAACCATGGATACCCCATAATTGAAAAAAACCAGGCATGGTGAACCTATTTTGCCCCTAGAGTCCCAAGGATCCAAATGGAGCTAGATGCAGTTTCTTGGCTATCAATGCTTATACAAGGTTGATTTTAACCAAAAGATAAGTGTGACATGGGTATAAATGATACGAAAATCTTGAAAATGAACTATATTCAATCCATTAGGCTAATCTAGAGCGAGTTAGAAAACATAAAACTGAGCCAAATCTAACAATATTTGAAATTATGCTAAGTCTAGGTGTAAATTGACATGATAACAATGCTTAATATGAAAGATGTGAATTGGTAAATTGCTCTTGGAAGGGAGACTATTTATAGGATTTGAGGAAGGGCTTGGGTTAGGAAGGATAGTCAGGGTCAGAGTCAGGGTTAGGGGTAGAGTTGCTCACATGTGTGTGAGCAACAATAGGGAAGTGTCCTAGGGGACCAAGATGGAAGAAGAGACACGGGTTCTCATTAAGAGGATGTAAGAGCCATTAATGAGGTTGTAAGGGGTCATTTAATGAGCATGTAAGGCTCATTAATGAGGGGGTTGACGAGAAGTCAAAGGATGAGGGTTTAGACTAAGAGGGCTAGGAAACACCTCTTAAGAAGGTTTAGGGAATGATTAGGAAAGTAAGGATAGGTTTAGGGTTTTCTAGAAGATTTCTAGGGTTTTTGGCTTTTAAATTAATATTTAATTTATTTAAATGGTTTTGAGCCAAAATTTATTAAATAATTAATAAATTGGAGAGAATATCATTCACATTGGATTTAACTGAGATTTTGGAAATTATTTTCGAAAGTCTATGCTTCAAGTTTTTCTAAAAACTGATATGATTGAATATATATAATATCCTATGGTTTTATATATATGTTTAAACTTTTGAAGTGGTAGATAGTGTTATTTATCAATGTATGATCTATTTTCTTATGGAAATAAGTTATATTGGAAGAAGCTTAACTGTTATATGAGTTGATTTTACGCTTGGAGTAACAAAGAGAATTAGTGTGGAAGTTTTAGTTTTGAGCATTGAATATTTTGATAATATCAGAAGTGAATGTTCCTTTAAACCTGCACATTCTTTTCGTTTTGATGGAATGAATGTTTTTCCTTATGTGTTTTCTGGTTAAAAGCACACATGTTTTTCATTCTCTATTGAATAAGATTATATTGAAAATCTACTAGCAAGGAAGCTGCACCTTGAGAATCTGCAGAGAGTTTGCTATTAAAGAAACTCAGTTGTTAGTGTTGTGTCTTATCTTTTCCTTTCATGTTTAAGAAGGTCTTTAGATCAATTTAAAGAAAGGAAAAAACTGTTCACTAACAACTAAAATGAAGTGCTGTGCATCCAACAAGTATGATCATAATAAAGCTAATTCTATGTTTTCAGCTCCTTCTTGCTTCATCTGGCAGCTTTGCAGTCCTTTTTAGAGCCTTGGGCGCCATGCTTGCTTTGGCTATACTCTCTCTGTCTTGTCATGGAGAGCAGATGCTAGCAATAGAATCAAACAAGAGTGGGGAATGGTAGATTGGATTTATAGATCCCAGAGGGATGCCCAATTCCTTTATACCCACCCATTGCATTAATAAATGTAATCATCCACAATGATATTTTCTTCACAGTGAATGGCATAGTTTGACAAGAATCCTGGTTCGCTTCTTGATAGCAATGTGAGAAGTAAAAGGATCCCATCAGATCTGTCAGCACCCATGCTTGACTCAGTGCGCCATTGATTTTCTATTTTGGTGAGTGTCTCTTACTGATGGCTATGATAATGTTCATCAAGTCTCCTTTTAAGTGGATCTTTGTTATCCCACACGTAGTGGCTGTCTTAAGACCCAAGAGCAAAGCTTGGGCTTGGGCTTAGTTGTTTGTTCCATCCACTAGCTTTTCTGAGGCTGCTTGTGTAAAGGAGCTCAAGCAATCCAGACGATTCTGCCAAAGTCCTAATGGTATGATATCACCTTTTTTTGATAATCTAATTTTTCATTGAATTGTATAAATTAGTTGGTTTTTTCCCTTTTTTTGGCAAATTCTATTATGGGTTATCCTCTAGCTTAGTTTCCACGATGGAGAGGTTTTTCTTCTTACAAATTGACTTGAAACGTGCACCCGACCTTGTCCACTGGATACACATTTGGCTTGGTTTGCCATTTCCAAAGAAAGTAGTAAAAAAAAATATGAATGTCCACGAGTGACCAGAATAGGTCAATGGAACTTGGAAATACCACAAGAGACAATAGCAAGAGGGAGCCAAATAGGGGTTTCAAAGAAACTGCAACCTATAATGATTACTAAAGTCAAAATGAAAGCTGAAAGTCATTTGACAAACAAAAAGCAGGGGTCAACTATTAGAATATACTCACATATAATAGTATACTATACACTATGCTCGTATTTGCTTAGCCCTAAATAACCGCATCCTAATTATATTGGTTAGTGGGTGGTTATGTGGCAGTTGAGAGGATGGTTAAAACGTAAACCATCTTGTGTTGCATATGTGCATGTGATGTAATTGATTGAATTGCTGAAGTGAATAAATATGATGGTTGTGTTTTTGAGTTTTATGCATATTGTGTTATAATGGCTTTGTTGTATTTGGCTTCCCACTCTCCAAGGTTTGAGCTTATGAGTGTTTAATAGCCAACATCAACTCAGAGTGGGGAAACCCCAGTCTTGTTAGAAGAGCAAGATTCTGTGGGATCACCAAAATGACCAAACAATATCCAAGTGAAAGAAATAATTTCCAAAAGAAAATGGAATCGAGGATGCTAGAATGCTAAAATGGGGGAGCCGAGTTTAATTTATATCAGTAGAAGACAAGTCAAGGGGTAATTCTTCATATAGTGAGTTTGCTGAAATCAATGCGTGTCTCTTTTGTAAAAACAAAATTTTAGTTACCGATTCGCAGCTCCTAGGCCTGGAGGCAGAAACGGATTCGTCCGTAAGCTGATTTGGATCCGGATGCCCTGTGGATGCTCACAGGAAGCGCATCCAGGGCACTCAGATGCTGTCTAGATGCGTTGTAATGCATCGAGAGAGCATCTAGGTGCCTGGATGCGCTTCCTGTGAGCACGCATCCAGAGAGCATCTGGATACCCTAGATGCGCTTCATGAGCAGCCAGATGCCCTGGATGTGCTTCCTGTGAGCACCCATAGGGCATGTAGGAGTCTCCATGAGGAAAAAAATCTGAATTCTAAATTCATTTCATCAATTAAATTCATTTTATCTACTATTTTTTCTTATGGTTTTGAGGTAGTGAAAATACATATAATACCAAATTTTCTAGATGACGATCCTGATGAGGAAAAAAATCTGAATTCTAAATTCCGATTTTATTACATGGGTGCATAGAAATCTTCAGGAACAAAGTTATATTGTTTGCATGGATTCAGGCCAAATGGATGGATGCTCAGAGTAGACCTCTCCGCTATCTTTTTTAAATTTTGGAAAGTTTTTTTGTGTTTCAATATATGTTAGTGCCACAAGGATAAATGTTCAGAGACTCTTTCTTTCTTGATTAATGGTTTCAGTTTAAACAAATTAAGAATCACATTTTGGCCATAATTTCTATAAAAGCTATCCTATGGAGTCATGGGCAAAATATTCTTGACAAAAAATTCAAGTTCTTCAAGCATTCATACCATTTATGTGTGAATTGCTTCTCTTATTTTCCCTAGTGTAGGTATGCTATTTTTTCTGATAACCATGGGATTTGAAGTGCATGATAAGTGCAATTATGCTATTTTTTGCATCATTATTAAATGCAACATCACCCGGGTGCCCTGGATGTGCTTTTTCTGATAACCATTGGAATCGTGAACACAAACATATATGATATGGCTTATTTAATATTTATCAGATATCTTGATCAATGGTGAATTATTGTACTATCAAATGATTTAATTTTGTATATTTCTTGCATTTCTTTGCACACACACACACACACACACAGATATATATATATATATATATATATATATATATATATATATAAATGCATCCAAAATCCCCCAAATTTTTTTTTCGCACATCCGTGCACCTGATTCTCGCACCCGCACCCGAATCGGTAACTTAGAAAAAAATGTATAAACAAGGCCTTTTCAATTTAGTGTCCCTTGTGTGGTAATCTTTGGCTTAGTTGTCATGACATGAGGGTGTCTCTTCTGTCAAATTCATCTAGGATGTGCACCTAGCCTTATCCATTGTGGTAAATGATACCAAACAAATTAAATGTGGTAGTTTACTCATGCTACAGTTGGATATGGTAGTTTTCTCATTTCATTACTTTACTGTGTCTTTTGGGGATTTTAAACCTAAAGCTCAGTTGTGGAAGCCCCAATGCTTTCACCACTTGAGCTGAACCCATTCCAGGAAAATGAATCAGATTTTATGGATTAGAATTTATATATGTCCTTTTACTTAACTTGGTGGCTACAATTCTGGTAGTTATTCAAACCACGGTTACTTCTATATTGCTGTCATTATTAAACTGTGAATTTCTGGTTCATGGCCATAGCTGATAACATGCTGATAATTTTATTCTCATGCCATCTTGTTACTTCACAAACCCTTAATTCTATTATGCAGGACTTTGAATTCCTTTTCCAGGGACTCAGCATATTGGCTTGACTTCCTTTTTATGCTGCCAGTTCCTTTCACATTAACATGCTTTCCCTCTTCTGGCTTACTACCTGTTAGAGCCTGACTTCATCCTAGATATTTACCTCACGGAATTTGAAGGAGCATTTTGTATACCATCAGATATAGTTTCAATAAAAGCTCCTTTGAAATAGTCTTTAGTTTCAACGAAACTACTAGGTGCCATTAGAATATTAACATTCTTTCTAGGACTTTTTTTAGAGTCTCCTCTTATATTCCTTCTCTAATTTTCTGATTGTTACTTCAAGAGCTCAAATGGGCTCCTATATTTGCTGTTCTCCTTCTGTCGAGTACAGAGAACACACACCAGGACAAACATTATAATACAAACTCAAAACAAGAAATTGTAAACACACTGAAAGTCAATTTGATAGACTGAAAAGGCTATTAGCAACGTAAAGACTGAAATAAGGTCACAGGACTAAAATGATCTTACCAAACCAAGTCGTAGACTAAAATAGCTAAACAGATAACAAAATTGTGCAGACAGGAAACTTCTTTTATACACAATATGTATTGTAAGCCTTTATTAATTACTGCTTAGAACCCCTCAAATAACTCTGAAACCATAAAAGAATATAGGAGAAAATCATATTTACCAGGAATTTGGAGATGTTGGAGACTAGTACCAGTACCAATATGGGTAATTTTCAAAAATAGGAGACGAGTGTACTTGGAGACGCTATTTAAAAAAAATATAATTTAATAACTTCCAGAAAATATCATGGCATAGAACTTCGAAAACAAGAATAGTAAATCAGTCATACAAGAACAGTAAATAGTAGCGACGCCGACAATTTCTCTTTAGACCATTGCAATGACAGGAAATCAGTCATACAACTGTTTATATCCCTCTCAAATGGTCAACATTGTCAGTAGATCCGGTCGCTATAACTTTGCATCGATTTTTGTATCATCCAAAATATCAGCATGAAACATTATGCAGGCTTATTTTATTTATTTGCCTTTCTTTTTTGCCTTATAATGCATTTTGCCCTAAGTTTTCTGGTGGGACACATCATTTCTGGTCAGGATACTTCTGAGATGGCAGCCAAAAGAACCCTGTGCGTTGGGAAGTTTCTGGAGATGTCTCCAGTACTGGAGATGTGTCTCCATCTCCGAGGCTCTTCTCAGGCGGTGGGAGACGGGTCTCTAGTAACCATGGAGAAAATTGAAGCATCTTTTGAATACCACTAGGGGAGGGTTTGATATTATTCAATTATCATACTTTTGGATGCAAAATTCAACTTCTTTCAATCAAATCTAGATTTGCCTAAGCCTGCAAATTTCCATGAATAAACCTCTCCTCTTGCATTTGTCTTCACTTAACATATTAACAACATATTCCTGCCCTATTGATCTACCATTGGGTGTAGCAAACAAGTGATAAATTCTCATTTGTTGAGGCATCTTAAATGATCTAGATATTAACGTTGGGCTAGGAGGACTCATCAACACTTTCATTAGCAATGTAGTCTACAAGTTTAATTCTATCCTTCTAGATAGACATGAAAAAAATTAATTGGAGCACAAATGAATGATGTGTTGCAAATGCCTGTTTAGTTAGTGTCCCTGCACAAGACAATTGAGGGAGGCTCGAAGGAGCTTCAGTGACCTGGAAACATATAAGGAATACCTGCCAGAGTTTGGTGATTCAGGCCCAAAGCCTGAAGCTACTGCTAGGAATTCTATTCAGGACTTGTGACCAAGGGACTGACATAAAACACTGAAGTTAGCTTAAAAACTCTATTTTTTTGTGTGACTCCATTTGACTGATTTTGTAACAAGAAATTATCTCACAAAGATTGCAATACACTGTTGTCCGAAGATGTGATCTTTATCACCTGTTTGCGGGAATTGATCATCCATATTTATTAACATATCTTTTCTAGAAGAACTGTTTCCCAATTAAGCAGAGAACTTTTCTGAAAATTTAGTTCAGTTTTGAACTCATTTGTTTTGGTTGATTTATACTGTTTCACATTGACCAGGGATTATCACACAACTAGAGTCACTTTTACCAGAAAATGTGATAAATGGCTTCAAGCATAAAATTTAATTCTGAATAAAATCAAATTGCTCTAGAATAGATATAAAAAACTGCAATTCAGGGTGAGGATCATTTAGGCTTCTCCAACCTTTGCAACCCACATTTCAATCGTACACTCCCATCCTTCCATTTGAAGTATTAAAATAAAATGCTAAAATTGCAAAAGTTTAGCTTATAGTTATTTTTATTTTTGATTTGTGAGGCTAAATTAAAAAATCATTTTGTTTTGTTTCATTGGGTTTGATATTTTTTTTTGTTATCTGGCTTATTGTAAATGTGTTATATCCAGATGCTTCCATTTTTCTTATCATTTTGCCTGAATGAAATGCAGTTATATCTTGGAGTGGTGGTTATTAAGCAAATAGTTATTTACTTTTTCTAGCTACAATTGTCATTTTTCACTTGTTTGAAACCTAAAATAAATCATTACAGCAAATTTTAGAAATTCGAGTCAAGAAACTTTTAAAAAGATCTTTCATAATTTTATCAATTTCTGCAGGTGCAAGAGTGATTATCAGTGACACTCAGGGAAGGGGTCAGTTAAATGTAAACAAGCAAAGCTATCCAGGTGTTATTAAGGGTGATTTGCCTGATCAAGTAGAATTAGAAAAGCTGTTGCAGGGATATCCTATACAGCTTGTCAGCTTTAGAGATGAGCCCAACTTCTATCTTGCTGTTCTGAAGGTTTCTTAGGATCAAAATTCTAGAGCATGGCCTGATATACTCGTATTTGTCGGGATGATGTTTTTGTCTGAAGAATGGAGAGGCTTTAGTACTTGTTTTATTCCAAAGCTTGAAGAGGACCAAATTTTCAATTGAATTTTAGGCTTTGAACAAACGGTGTGCTTGGTCCATTTGTATTTTTATTTGAGCCACTAATCTGCAACAAGAAACTCAAAGCAGAGAACAATTGTTGTTTTATCCATGTATTTAAAAATATGTTCAGGAATGATTGAATGTAAACCTTTCAAGACTCGGGAAAGTGATTGGAAAAATTGGATGTTTGTACACACATGCACAGAATATTCTACATAAGATTTGAACAATTCTCTAGAGGTGTTTGGAGCATAAGAATTTATTTTGGCCAGTTTAGTAGAGATCAGGTCTACAGAAAGATATTTCTCAGCAGAAATTTTTAGGAAAATTTAGAGAACAGTAATTTACTAATATGTAATGTCTCTTTTTCAAAAAAGTATTTCAAGATAAATTAAAACATTCATAATAAAATATTACGAAAGCACAATGATAAGGAAGAGGGTCTCAAGTAAAATAACAATATAAAATAAGAAAATTGAAATATCAAAATGTAAAAGATATTATAATTATAAAATATAAAATTAAAATTTTAAACTTAATTGTAAATAATCAAAATTTCTTTAAGGGTCATGAAGTAACATGGAGGGATATCACCATTGAAGGAAAAGGGCATTTAAAAAGAAACCAAGCAAGGGGAAGGGTATGGTAGAGAAATATTTTAATTATTTAATCTTACTACATGTAGAGTATGAATTATGGTTCAATTAATCTATTGTTGAAACCCCTCATAGTAGAAATTAAAGGATGAAAACCTTTTAATTTCCATCAATGGGTTAGTGGATATAAACACTTGATACAACAAGACTAACACACTTCAAAGACATTTAAATAAAGAAAGATCACAACAACTTTAAGGAATATTTACAATAGAGATATATTTTTCTGGATACATTTTAAACATTAAATCTATATTATATAAATTGTTAAGCTACAATGGTATTGGGGCTACTCTTGCTAGCCTATGAGATTTTCATTGTTTACAATCAAGTGGGAAAAAGAGAATATGACAAAAAGCTCCTCTAGGGGAAGACTTTTGCAATAAGTTTAAAGAGAAGGTTGATACAATAATTATGTTGGGTTAGATGCTCCACATGATGCAAACTAACATGAATGCTTCCAAAAGTAAGAATAGTGGGGCAAACAATTTAGGAACTGATAACATCAACTACAACAATTTCACAATAATAATAATTGTTGGGTTTTTTGATAGATCTTTATGTATGCATCTTAAAATGGTCGCCTAGACTTTGGGCCCCCATCTTTCATTTATCAATTTCCTGAATCAATGCTTTGCAATATTTTCAATTTAAATCAATTTCTTTGATCAAATCTTAATTAATTCAATTATTTTAATATTTCCTAAGGTTTGATCATTTACTCCTAAGCCTCATTTAATTAAAATAAAACTTCCCTTTTAATTAAATAAAATTATCTTATTAAAATAAATTCCTCTTTTAATAAAATCCCCACTTAAATATCTCTTTGTCTTGAAAAAAGAAATAAAATAAATAAAAATTCATTTTTCTCTCCACTTTGAATGCACATACTTTTAAGTGGTGGGCCTTTTTCATTCTTTTGCTTCTTAAAGAATCTTGAGCACATGGATCAACCAAAATTTAATCTCCACTATTGCTCATTTCTTTTTGCCTCTTAATCTTGACCGTCTGTGTTCTTTTAAAAGGAGCCCTCTCCTTCTCATTTTGGGTTAGACATATATAAAAGATTTTTGTATTGTTATGCTGCAAGTTTGGAGAGCGATTTTGGAGAAGATTCTTGAGCACTTGAGCTTGGATATTGAAACTTCTCTTTTCTTGTCTTCTTCTCTCATACTCCATGGCAATCCATTTAAATTACTCTTGCACTTGCATATTAGATTAGATTCATATATTTTCATAGAATAATTTTGCATAAGCATTTCCTTTCATAGACTAGTTTGCTTTCATGCATTGTTATCATTTAGAATAGCTTCCATTTTTATTTGCATGCATACTTGATGATCTTGGAGACTAGCTTTCTTGCTTTTCCTCTTTGAATCTCTCATTTTATGGTGTACTTGCATGGGCACAAATTAGGTCTAATATGAGGGCCTCCATTATAAACCCTTGCACTCCATGAATAGAGAGCTATGAGTCACTATTTGAGACCTCATTCTTGAGCAATCTTGGATTTAATGACTCATAGAAGCGTGTCAACATTTTAGCACATATTTTTGGCGCCCACCATGGGGCAGAATATCACATTTATGACCTCATTTTATCTTATTTTATTTTTTTGACGATTTTCGTGCACTGTTCGTACTTCCGTGCGTCTCTGGTATGGATTTTCACGTGAGGTTTCCCACTGTATCGCGCAAAGATTTGTTGGCATTACCATTTTTGCGCGTGACAAAGACGTTTTCTCGCACGGTTTGTGTATTTTTCTCATGTGGCCCTGTGTACTGTCTCACGCGAAAATTTGACAACAGAGA
Source organism: Chamaecyparis obtusa (assembly GCA_027943335.1). Lineage (NCBI taxonomy): Eukaryota > Viridiplantae > Streptophyta > Pinopsida > Cupressales > Cupressaceae > Chamaecyparis > Chamaecyparis obtusa. The sequence continues at coordinate 223,294 of BSBK01001448.1, forward strand.
CTTAAAATTTGCAGATTTACTTTCCGCTTGCTATTTTTTGACATTTAATGCTTGTTGTGATTATTTCCCTGATTTTGATTACTGAGGCAACATGGCATTGGATTGCAGATCTTTGGACCTAAGATGAGTTGCTACAATCTCTATAACATTTGGATTTTGGGCATAAAATGAATCTCTCATGTGTATGACTTGAGTGCTTATTGCTTTCATAAATTACACTTCAATTTTGGGCTCTAAAAAGACCATAGATTCACTTTCTTACATATGTGTCTCACATAGTAATTAGACCCTATGAACACTATTTGTGGTGTTCTTGAGAGAGTGGGTTTCTTGCGAAGCTCTTCTTGATGATAGAACCCCTTGTAGGTAGGGAGGATATTGTTACTATTTCATGGTCTTGCTTGGTTTAGTCTTCAACATTGATCAATATGTTCTCTCCTGGTCCCACTTAGAGAGCTTGGTAGACATTGTTGTTGACATCATGAACCTTGGTGAGGTGGTTTCAATCTTAGTGTGTCAATGAACTTTCTTGCTATGTTTGGGTGAAGTGAAGAGGCTAGAGGATTATGCTCTACTCCCTTTTTGGGTAGTACTAGAAACTCAAATCTTTGAATCTAAACCAAGTCCCCATGTGGTCCCTTTTATGAGTCACCTTGTTAGAGAGGGTTAACCGCAGTGGACATTTCATTTATTGGGTAAACCATGTGGATGGAACCTTAAGCGGTAATAGTCATTTTCGCCGTGGTAGCAACAACAGCTATATAAATATCTTTGTGGAATAAATCTCCATGGGTATAGTTTTTTGTTGGGCTGTCAAATCTCCTCAGCATCTCTGATTGATTAAATTTTTGGAATGTGTCAAAACTTCAGTGCGCTTGGATTGGAGTTTGCCCTCTTGAGATTGTAAAAGTTGCAGAGTCAAACCATTACTAAGAGCCATAGTGCAACCAATTTTTTACTTGCTAGGACTATGTGCGTGATTGCAAAAACATTTTGAGAACATACACAAGTAGAATCTTTAAGAAGTAGCATACTAAGTCACTATTCTTGTTCATGTGCAAGGTTGCTTTGCCCCTTGTTCATTGTTTGAAGACATTTGTTTGCTTGAATTCCTTGATTGCTGTCTTATGTGCTTGATCAATGATAAAAATTGGTTGATGTGTTTACTTGATCTTTTAAAACGAACAAAAATTGAGTTCCTGAGTTTACAAATTTGCTGTTAAGCAGACTGATCCTATTTTGTCGTTTGGCTTTGTGCACATTCTCGCACGAGCCTGGCATCTTCTCGCGCAAGATTTCATTTTCTCACGCGATCCCTGGCATTTGTTCGCGCGGGACTGCATTCCCTTTCATGAAACTATCTCCTAGTTTGTCAAAACAGTGAGCTGATTCCTGTCATTTTTCAATTTTCCTTGGTCAATCTGAATTATAGTAGGTCACTTACCCCGCTGTTAGAAGCCTATTTGCACCCTGGGTTCATGTTTCTTGACCTCTTGAATTAGTAATCTTTGATTTCACAAGTGACCTTGCTTGGAATCGGTGATTTAGAAATCGTCCTTGTTGAGAAGATCAACCTTTAGATCCTTTGATAACACACTTGGAGAGTTTTAGTAATCTCTTGTCCATTCACTTTCATCCAAATTCAACTTCAATGAATTATAACTTGGGTAAATCATCCTCCTGATCCATATGTGTTAGGATACTTATCCGTTTATTGGGCACCTCTGTGGAAGTGTTGGTTTATGCCTTTTGCAAAATTTCTATCTTATCACCTCTCTTTTGGACAATTGAATGCTTTTACTATCCTAGTTTGGTACCAACATTTCTTAGGGTCATCTTATCACCTAGTACCTTTTATTTCATGTCGATTACAACAAGATATAAAGTAAATCAAGGAAAATGACCTCAAGTAGTCTTTGACCAATTACCTTTAGTTCAAACTCGCCAAAAACGTAAGGGAAAAGAGCCCGTCTTTGATCAATCCCCTAGGAACAACTCAGAAGTTTGGTTTGATCCCAAGAGTAATCTTAGTGAGTTGAGCACACCCTTAGCACCTTCTCATTCAGATATGGATATGAGTTACACAATGACTCGAAGAGAGAGGGAAGAAATGGATAAAAGTCTTGACAACATATTTGAAAGGCATAGAGACACAATTCTGTTTGGTAGTCCCTCTAATGAAAATTGACCAGTTTCGCCCCTTATCTCAACCATATATTTGGATGTACACCAAAGGGCTAAAAGAGAAATGAAGAAGTCTTATCAAGAAGAACAATCACAACATGATAGTCAAGACGATGAACCTTATGATACTCATGTGAATGCAACATATACCAATAACTTATTTAAACATTCAAGACCAAGTTCACCGCTCCAAACAACTTCAAGATACATGAGTGAAAGAATCAAGAGAATTGACTGTGAAAAGAAAGCCTTCTTAGATGAACAAGTTGCAAAGGAAGAGAAATTTAGACTCCTAGAGTCGGAAAGACAAGCCTTATTAGAAATAGAAAGGAGAGCGGCACAAGAAGAGAAAGATAGACTCTTGGCTCAACAACTTAATGACCAATACAACAACATATGTGTTGGTGGTGGAAACAGCTCTCCTCCATCCACTCCTTCCAAGACTCCACAAAGTGGAAGACGTTCAAGAACACCTTCACGATCTCAATCCTAATCCTTTTGACAAGGATGTGAGCATGAAGGACTTTCCTAGAAAGGTTGAGATCCCTCCATATGACAAGTATGATGGTAATGGAGATCCACATGATCATGTGCGTCAGTTTTATATTATGAGTTTTGAGTTCCATCAAGATGACTCGTACCTCATGAGATTTTTCCCAACGAGTCTTAAGGGTCAAGCAATGGAATGGTTCACCAACATAACTCCCCCCGTCAAGAATTTCAAAGAGCTCATCCATAGATTCGTCCAACAGTTTGCATACAACCTTTCGAGATCTGTCACCATGATGGACTTATGCAACTTAAAGCAACATCAGGGGGAATCCTTTGTCACTTTCTTGCAAAGGTGGAGATGGTAATGCTTTCGTTACTCTAGGACCATTCCTAAAGATGAGAAGATTGACATCCTTGTTAGCAACTTGGTTCCCGAAATGCGGTATGAAGTTAGGAAGATGGTTTTTGATTCCTTTGACACCATGGTTGAAACCGCATGTAGGATTGAGGATGTTTTGAAAGAACAAGGAATTTTGGCCAACAACAAAAATAACAATGGTCAAAATAACAACTCTAATAAGGATAAAGGAAAGAACTCACATTGGAATAGGAACAAACAAGTGGTCACTGATGGAGTTGTGGACTCTTCTCAACCCAAGGATCAAGCTATTCTTCACTTGTCTAGTGTTGTTCAAGCAATGAAGCTCAACACATCTCATCAACAATAAAGCAAGCCAAGATACCAAGATAAGCCTAAGAAAGAGAGGTGTCAGTTTTCAAAACTTGGTGATTCATATGAGGATGTCTTCAAAACACTCATTTCTAATAACCTTTTACATCCTCAAGATCCCACAAAGCATTACATACCTGATGTTAAGCAACATTGGTGGGATGAGAAAGCCTTCTGCAAGTTTCATAGTGGGGTTGGGCATGATATTGAGAACTGTTGGAAACTTAAGCATATCATCCAAGATCTCATTGAGAGTGGCAAACTTAAGGTAGATGACTTGAACATCAATGCTGATCATAAGGCAAAGAGCCTTTGCCCAAGTATGAGAAGGGGGAAACCTCTAAACCTAAGAATGGCAAGGCTGAGATCAATTACACTTACATAGCTGTGGAGAATGTTGTCAACATGCTTGAAGTTGTAGAGGAAAATTTCAACATGTTGAGAAATAAAGATCCCTATGGTTATGATCTAGACATGAACTCTCCTCCTATCTTTGATGAAGAACCTATTGTGGTGCTAAGGGGTCCCAACTCTAGAATGTCATCCCAAGCTCTCAATGCTGTCACGTGAAGTCAAGGTCTAGTTATCATTAGAGGACCTAGTTTGAGTCAAGCTAGTAAACCAAAGCAAGTGGCATCCAAGAATGTCACCTCAAAACCAGCAGTGAATCCTAAGTTGAGCTATAATATTGTTGATCAATTGTAGAGAACCCCAGCTTAGATTTTGATCTTTGAGCTCTTAGAGTTGTCCCCGAGACACAAGCAAGTCCTTGAGGATGCTTTGCGCGCAGCGAATGTCCCTAACAACTTAGATTTTGATCAATTCTAGAACATGGTTAACCATATTGCCAACCTTCATTACCTTACCTTTTTGGAGGATGATGACAAAGCTTTGAGCCACCCACACAATCTTGCCCTTCATATTGAAGTCATGATCCACAAAACCCATGTTAGGCGTGTGCTGATAGATGGGGGTGCTGGGCTTAATATTTGTTCCTTGAGTGTTTTAAATACATTGGGTTATTCTGAACAAGTCATAGATACCACAAAGAAGATCACAATCAAAGCCTATGATGAGGTAGAAAGAAGTTCCAAAGGATTGGCTGTCCTTCCTGTTAGAATCGGCCCTATTGAGAAGGATATTTTGTTTCAAATTGTTGATGCTGGTCCTCTGGCATACAATATCTTATTTGGTAGACCATGGATTCATGATATGCAAGCAGTGCCATCTACCTATCATCAGTGTGTTAAGTTCCCCTACAATGGAGTAGAGATTTGTATACCTGGGGATAGCACTTTATCTATCAACTCAATTTTAGCAAGTACTCATGTTCCCCTCAATAGAGAAGCAAAATATTTCAATGCGACCTTAGCGGAATGTAAAGACAAGCTTACGTCAGTAGACCTTGGCATGGGAGGGTACCAGCTCAACTCCCTCACAAAGCTTCCAATTTCACCTAGATCTTATGGCAAGCCTTCACAGGAAGTGAGACCTTCCTCTTCAGCTATGACTTTATTTGACACATTTGTAGAGTCCTCAATACCTATTCAAGATGAGAAAGAAGAGGTGGATGTTAAAGACTGGATTTATACAGAAGATAAATACATGCACAATGAGAACTTCTATCCCTCTCCTAAGGCTTATGGAAGAGGATATACTCTTGTCAAGAAGATGGGCTATCCTGGACATGGCCCTCTTAGTCACAGATTGGATGCTAGAGCTGAACCTCTTAATCATGCTCTTTTTGGACGGTTGGCCTAGGATTTGTGAATCATAACAAGAACACTGCTCCTATCCTTGATGAGTCAGATAGTGAAGATGAACCAAAATACATGCCTAATTTGACAAATCAATAAGATATGTGTGACGATTGGGTCCCTTCCACTAGTGTCCTTTAGGGAGATTCAGATAATCCAATTGCTCATGCGACAGTTGCGACCTTAGAACAAGAAGAATCAGATGTAGAAGATCCTATCAGAGAACGTCAATGAAAGAACACTGTTCGTTTGATGGAGAGAGATGTTACCCTTGATGACATTAGAGCTTCCCCATCAAGAGGCCCCAAACCTTCATGATGGTGTAAACACCCTGGTCGGGATTCAGAAATAGATTCATATGAGCATGAATGGGATTCTCTCTCTAGTTCTTCCACAGTTGACATGGATGTGGATGTCATCCACACTTATAGTTCTCAACCTGAGGTAGCTGACGAGTCACATGTAGGATTAGAGGATTTGAACCCACATGTTGCCTTAGTGGATGATTCTTCACTTGTTAGGACGAATCTTGATTTGGGTAGCTTAGAAGGATACTTGATGGACTTTGACTCCTCGGTCACTAGAGATGATATCATTCGCATTCATAACCTTGAACCAGTCATTGACTTACCTCTTGCTTATCCTAACCTCATTGATTGGTCCCAATGCTATCAAGAACCTGAGCTCTTAATGTTCCAAAATGACTATGAGATAACTTGTTACTTGAATGCCATTGAACCCATAGTCTCTTCCACTAGTGAACCGACTACCAACATGATAGAGCCAGACATCAAGTACCTTAGTCACAAAATAAAAAGAAAAGAAAAGAAAAATAAGAGTTTTGGTGGTGAAAACCACTGTGTGGCGGTGTCAGAACCAAAAAAAGTAAAAATAAATGATGTATCCAAGGGTGAAAACCTCTCTGAGGTGCCTAAGGATGAGGTACTTGATTGTCTCCCTAGCTACTTTCAAGATAGATCTTCAGTGCTTATTGAGCCAACATAAGCAGTCAATTTGGGTACGGATGAGGCTCCACAGATAGTACATTTGGCTTAGTCCTTGTCACCACAAGAAAAAGAAGCCTACACTAAGTTCTTACAGAAAAAGAAGATCAATTTTGCTTGGACTTATTCAGATATGCTAGGATTGGACACTAATCTTATCATGCATCACTTGTCCATAGCTCCGGTTATAAAACTAGTCAAACAGAAATTAAGAAAGATGCATCCTCACATAGCTCTCCTAGTCAAAGCTAAATTAGAGAAACTCCTTGGTGTAGGATTCATAAGAGCTATTGACTATGCTGAATGGATATCAAACATTGTACCAGTTTCCAAACATGAAAAATCCATTCAAATTTGCACAGATTTCAGAGATGTCAATAGAGCATGCCCGAAGGATGATTTTCCACTCCCCAACATAGACATGATAGTGGACATGACTATGGGTTATGAGATTTATTACTTGATGGATGGTTTTTCTAGATACAATCAGATTAAGATAGCTCCTAAAGATCAAGAAAAGATTGCATTCACTTGTGCATGGGGTACCTATTGTTGGAACGTTATGCCTTTTGGATTAAAAAATGTAGGAGCCACCTATCAATGAGCTATAACAACCGTTTTTCATGACATGATGCATAAAAACATGGAAGATTACGTGGATGACACCTTGGCCAAGTCTAAGGAAGTGTGCATTTGGTGTCACCTCTGGAAAACTTCTAGGATTCATCATTTCAGCAAAAGGAATAGAGGTAGACCCTAAAAAAGTCCAAGCAATCATAGATATGCCACCTCCTAAAAACATTAGTCAAATGAGGAGTCTTCAAGGACGTCTTCAATCCACAAGGAGGTTCATTTCACAATAGGCAGATAAAGCTCAACCTGTCAACAAGAACTTACACAAGGGAGTCAAATGTGTTTGGAATAAGGATTGTCAAAAGAGCATAGATCAAATCAAGAAATACTTGGCAAATCCTCCTATTTTAATGCCTCCTATCCCAGGGAAACCACTTATCCTATATGTTTCAGCGACAAAATCTTCCTTGAGGGCATTACTAGCTCAACTTAATGAACATGGGAAAGAAAGAGCAATATACTACATTAGTCGTACTCTTGTTTCATATGAGGTTAATTACACCAGCATTGAGAAAGCTTGCCTTGCGGTTGTGGTTGCTTCCCAAAAGTTGTGACATTACATGCTTGCACACACAATACACCTCATAGAAAAAATTGATCCACTCAAGTATTTACTCGATAAGGCTTCCCTCATAGGTAGACTTGCTAAATGGATGATGATCCTTTCAGAATTTGACATAGAGTACATTGAGCGTAAAACAATCAAAGGACAAGCAATAGTAGATCAATTGGCTGATTTCCCAATTCAAGATAGTGCACCTATTCAAGTTGACTTCCCAGTTGAGCACCTCATGTATATGACTGCAAGAACATGGAAGATGTTCTTTGATGGATCTTTTATGCAAAATGGTTCAGGAGTTGGTGTGTTGTTTGTTTCTCCTCATGGGTACATGATTCCTAAGTCTTACAAGCTATTGTTCCCATGTACAAACAACATTGCTGAGTATGAAACAAATGGACTTAAGTTGGCCATAGAATGGAGAATCAAAAAGTTACACATCTATGGGGATTCACAGTTGATAATAAACCAAGTCAATGAAGAATATCAAATAAAAGATTAGAAACTGCTACCTTACAAGAAAATGGTTGATTCCTTGAAATGATACTTCACATTTGTCACATTTCAACAAATCCCTAGAGTAGAAAACAAAGCAATTGATGCTATGGTCACACTTGCTTCACTCTAGTTAGAGCAACATGAATCTAGATTTGAATTCCTGGTGGAAGAGCTACATCACCCTATCTATGAGTCCCAAGAAAGCCATGTTATTTGTATCCTTGTCAGTCGTGAGTCATCCTGTTACGGTGCCATTTACTCATACCTTCATGATGGCATTATTCCTGAAACCTTTAACTGACCTGAACATAGAAACCTTACCTGAAATGCCTCTCGTCATTCCCTTATCTCTGGTGATTTGTATAGGAGGGGTCTAGATGGAACACTTCTTAGATGTTTAGAAAAGGAAGAATCTGAACAAGCATTACTTGACATTCATGAGGGCATTTGTGGGGGACACTCCAATGGTATTGCCATGGCTCGAAGGTTGCTTAGGAAGGGGTACTATTGGCCTATGATGCAGTAGATTTTGCAAAGTCATGTGAAAAGTGTCAAAAACATGGTAACTTGATACATGCTCCAGGCAGGGAGCTCATTCCTTCTATATCTCATTGGTCATTTTAGCACTGGGCCTTTGATCTTGTTGGGTAGATTCATCCCAAATCATCAGGTTGACACAAGTTTATCATCATTGCTACTGATTACTTCAATAAATAGGTAGAAGCTGTCCCACTTTCTGTTGCCTCAGGCAATATAATCTCTCTATTAATCCTGAACCATATCATCTGTCGATATGGAGTGCCTTCTAAGATTATCACTAACAATGGAGGTCAGTTCAAAAATAAGGACCTTAAACAACTCTATAAGAAATTCAAGATTAAACAACATTGGTCGTCCATTTACTTCCCGCAAGGAAATGGTCAAGCAAATGCATCAAACAAAACCATTCTTAAAATCCTACATAGAACAGTTCATAAGAATGGTAGAGATTGGCATTTACAAATAAATTCGGCTTTATGGGCCTATAGAACGTGTATTCATACTCCTACTAGGGCTACTCCTTTTGCCCTTACATATGGTGCTGAAGCAGTGTTACCTTTAGAGGTTGAGATTCCTTCACTTAGAGTTTCCCTCAAAGGTCTAGTTACAGATGAAGACTATTGCGCCATGAGACTTCAAGAGTTAGAACTTCTACATGAGAAATGTCAAGAATCATTTGACCATATGAGGGTTTATCAAAAGCGCATGTCCAAAGCCTTCAACAAAAAGGTTCACCCTAGAGAATTCTAAGTGGGAGATCTTGTCCTACATGAATTGGCTTGGGCCTTATGTCATTACAGTAGCTTTTGGGACAGGTGCTTATTTATTATCTACTGTAGAGGGAGAGAAACTCCCTGATCTTATCAATGTCTTTCACCTGAAGAAGTTCTACCCATGATGCCTATTCTGTCTGGGGGCATCCTTTGTACATTCTTATTGATCCTGAAAAAAAAAATGATATATTGTCAAAAATTCTAAAAATATGAAAATGTCCTGAAAAAATGATCATCTTAGTGAAAACCTAGCAATAGGCACTTTGATGTATCTCAAATTTTTTTTTTTCAAAAATACCAAAAAAATAAGAAAAAATTCAAAAATTTAAAAAAAAATAGAAAAAGTGCCTTGGTGAAAACTTGGAAACAGGCGCCTTGGTAGCAAAAATACAAAAAAATTATAAAAAGTCCTAAAAAAAAAAGAAGAAAAAATATTGCAATAAAATCCAAGTGGTGAAAACCTGGAAACGAGCGCTAATTGAGGCCTTTGCACCCTTGTTTCTTAGCACGCGTCCTCGACACTTAGCCTTTCTCCATCATGCCTTGTCCTTGTTGCCTTGGTTTGAAATTGGTCTTTGTTCTTGTCTAGGGGGCATAACTGTGTTAGCTTTGGTCTCTTGGATGCATTAGTCTTTAGGACACCTCGTAAACTATGTTTTTCAACACAATCCCTGACATTGAGTGTTTTTCAACATCTTGGTTTGGTCTTACCCAATTTTGTCATGTGATCTTACTTGCTTGCAAGCATTCGATCCTTATCCTTAGAACTTAGTATCAGTGAACACACTTAAATTATTAAACACAACACTTAATGCTTGAGCTATGTCATGATATTTTCTTTGTGTGCTAACTGTTATTGATTTTAGTTGAGTGTCCTTGTCTAATAAGTCTCTTCGGGATGCATAGCTAAAGGACTTGGGACATGGGGTATGTTTTTATTTTCTTTATGCTTGTGGGTGTGGTCTTGAAACTCTTAAGTGTCTCTTGTTGTTCCCTTGAAACACTTAGGAGGTTTGAGACATGATCCTTGACTATTTTTGCACAACTGTTCTTATGGTCATCCCGACATCTATGCCTTGATGCGAGTGTGGTTTTGCTACATTAAATTGGGTAAGCTAACATTGAAGTCATCTTGACCTTTATGTCTTTGATGCTTATGTTAGAATCTTTCCACATTCCAATTTGATATAAATCACATTCATATCTTCATAGTTGCGCTTGTGACTAGTGATGATTGTGTGATTTTTCGATGTCCATTAATAATGGCCCAATGATGAAAATAAGTTCCTTAACATTCTCTAATGAATGATGAATACAACATCCTATGTTACAGTTGCTTTATTGCAAGTACACCTTTGCATTTTCATGTAGCTTACATTGTTAGACTTCATGTTAATTTGCATTTGTAGGCTGCATTAGGAGTTTGAGAGGGTTTTCCTTCATCTTTCTTTTGGACTTTTAATCAACTGTGGTCACATTTTGATCTTCATTTCCTTATCTTCTTTTGTGATCTCAATCAAAATTTTCTATCTTAAACAGTTGATTGATTTTGAGGCATTCTCTTTCTTGAGGCAAATTCTCTTTCTTCTCTTCATTTTTTTTCACCTCTTCCAAACTTCTATCTTCCATTCGCTTTCACCCCACTTCTTTTCTTCTAATTCAACCTTGGGTCATAATCTTTCATGCTTAATGATCTACCTTGGTTCTGTGATTCTTATATCTTTCATCTTACATCAAGAACCTTATCTTTAGTTTGATTTGATCAAATTTTTACTATTTCTCCTCTATCTCATTTCGATTTCGATCACGAGGGGGCAGTACCTATCAAACTTCAATCCTTGATTTAGCTTTATCAAACCTATCAATCAAACCTTGCTTGAGACTTGACAATTACCTATTTATAGGGGTGTTGGCCTTGTCTTTTTCAATCAACTTATCTTTGTCCTGATGTGTTCCCGTTCATCGATCACACGTCTGAGTTGTTTTGTGATCCCAAATCGATCTCACATTTCAACTTCATTCTTTGACTACATGTGTTCCCATGAAGATCACACATTAGTCAAAGAGGGGCAAATGTATGCACCCTAAAATGGTTGCCTAGACTTTGGGCCCCCATTCTTCATTTATCAATTTCCCGAATCAATGTTTTGCAATATTTTTAATTTAAATCAATTTCCTTGATCAAATTGTAATTAATTCAATTATTTTAATATTTCCTAAGGTTTGATCATTTACTGCTAAGCCTCATTTTATTAAAAGAAACTTCTCTTTTAATTAAATAAAATTATCTTATTAAAATAAAATTTCTCTTTTAATAAAATCCCCACTTAAATATCTCTTTGTGTTGAAAAAGGAAATAAAATAAATAAAAATCTCTTTTTCTCTCCACTTTGAATGCACATACTTTTAAGTGGTGGGCCTTTTTCATTCTTTTGCTTCTTAAAGAATCTTGAGCACATGGATCAACCAAGATTTAATCTCCACCATTGCTCATTTCTTTTTGCCTCTTAATCTTGACCGCCCGCTTTCCTTTAAAAGGAGCCCTCTCCTTCTCATTTTGGGTTAGACATATATAGAAGATTTTTGTATTGTTATGCTGCAGGTTTGGAGAGCGATTTTGGAGAAGATTCTTGAGCACTTGAGCTTGGATATTGAAACTTCTCTTTTCTTGTCTTCTTCTCTCATGCTCCATGGCAATCCATTTAGATTACTCTTTCACTTGCATATTAGATTAGATTCATATCTCTTTTCATAGAATAATCTTGCATAAGCATTTCCTTTCATAGACTAGTTTTCTTTCATGCATTGTTATCATTTAGAATAGCTTCCATTTTCATTTGCATGCATACTTGATGATCTTGGAGACTAGCATTCTTGCTTTTCCGCTTTGAATCTCTCATTTTATGGTGCACTTGCATGGGCACAAACTAGGTCTAATCTGAGGGCCTCCATTATAAACCCTTGCACTCCATGAATAGAGAGCTACGAGTCACCATTTGAGACCTCATTCTTGAGCAATCTTAGATTTAATGACTCACAGAAGTGTGTCAACATTTTAGCACACACTCTATGTTGCACTTTCATTGTAAAGTTCTTGTAGTGAAATCTAAAAATTTAATACACAAAGAAATTGTTCTGACCTTTTCACACCATCACCTCATTGCAAATGGGGACCTCATCTTCTGCTTGATAAGTTAGTGGTTTGTTAATTTAGTCTTAGCTTGGCAACATTTTTGAAGTTTCAAATATTGATAAGGTAGGAATTTTGATGAAGGTTGAGATGCAGTTGATTCGTAGTTCCAAGTTAGGACGTTGGAGTGAGTCAAAAGTTTCAATCATGAAATCATGATCCACACACTTAGTGAAATCTTTGGTATGATCCTAAGTAAGGTTCCTAAAGAATACCAGATTTCTGACTTGGATGGAACATTTTGTCCACGCAAACCCCTAAATTCTGATTTGAACATGATGAAATTCCTAACTCTTGCTTAAAATCTGATCTCTTTGGGAAAAACTTTGGCGAACATGAAAATTAAATTGAATTTTGATTAGAATTCCAGACAAGTGAGAAAACCAATTCAACTCAAGGCAATTTGTGCAAAAAAGTGATGAGATTTGATTTGAATGTTGATGGAAACCAAGAAAAACAAGATGAAATTTTGATTGTTTCCATCACTTAGTGAAATATTTAAAGTTCATCTTAATGTAAAATCCCAATGAAGGTCATAAATTTGACCTCCCTTGGAACAAATTTCATAAACCAAGGGTGAAATTTGAGTTGCAACCAATGAAAAGGCTTAAGGGAAAGGCGTGGTCTAGTTGTTATCAATGAAATTGTGAAACATTCAAGCAATTCAATCTCCACCATGCACTTGTGCAAATAAACATCCAACTTTCAATAAACATTTGGAAGAATTCAAGTCAAGGATGAGAAATCTGATTAGCATTTGAAAGGAATCCAAAAACATGGCAAAGATCTGATATAATTTCAACATACATTTTAAACACTTAGCAATTTTGACAAACTAATTTTAATAAGAAAGCCAAAGAGAGGTACTCCCTTAGAACAAAAGCCTAAGAAAAGTTAGAAGTATGACCTCCCTTGGTATAAAATCCCAAAGACACAAGGACTTCTGCCTAGCCATTGAGACAATTTCTAATTGCAAGGTGAAATCAATGAGCAATGAGGTGAAAATTCAAACAATAGAAGGAAAATTTGATTTGCCAAAGTAAAAAGTCAAAGGAAGGAGATAAATTTGATTTGTTGTGGGAGTAAACATGGATTTGCAATTCCACCCAAACAAATTCTAAACCAAGGTTGGAAATCCGACCTCCTTACGATTCAATTTTAGATGCCTTTTGAAGAAATTCGATCCCCATTGAGAGGAAATTCAGAGTTCAAGCTAAGTCGACCATGGAGAAAGGTAAGTGAATTATAAACAAATGAAATCTAGGATCAGGTTAGCCTTCCTGAACCACTCCAATTGATATTTCTCTTGAGGAGGCATATAAAGAAGATTCAACTCCTCATTCCAACCACAATTCAATTCAAACCAAAAGCATATTGATCGAATAAGAGTAGAGGAGAAGCAAAAATCAGAGAAGAAAGTGGAAATTAAGCATTTTCTAGCATTAAAGGAAAATCAAGCTTGCTGAAGGTAGAGCAATTAAAATTTGAAAGACAAGAAATTTTCTAAGTGCAAGTTAAAGAGTGTGAATCATACTTTGTGACAAATCAGGTTTGAAATTGACTGTGCAATGGTGAAATTTCAATTTGTTGTTGCATATAGCCATGATCAAATAAATTCATATTATAATGTATATATATATATATCAACTAGAGAAATTCATACATATTTTTGATCAGATTAAATAAGAATATATATATATATATATATAATCAGCATTGCTTATAAAAGTAAATTGAAATTTGAATAATAAGTTTTCCTAGAATTAACATGGTATTAGAGCTTTGGTAAAGGTGTTGGAGATTTTCCAGCAGGGCAGTACTGACTGTATGTTTGTCATTGATGACGAATATTTGTTGGAGTTTATTATAGTTTCTCTTTTATGATTTCAAGGTGGTTCTAATAGGATGACTTGATTATATCATTTAGAGGAAAGATATTTATAGGCAGTCATTTGTGATTGCTGGAGTGTGGTTCATGGTTGCTCAAGCAGAGCAGAGCAGAGTGTGCGAAGTGTTGAGCCATTAGAAGAAGTTCAATGTGACCAAGTAGAATATGTGTGCTATACATTGGAATTGATCTAGACAATAGGTCAAAGTGTAGTTCACCAAGATCCAAATATAGTGCGTATCTGTTATTCAGAAGGTTGTAGCCTTCGCCCCTTTGAGCAGTGAGCTCTTAGACAGTGCGTCCTCTCCCCTAACAAGGACAATTGTAAAAGACTCCTAACAGGGTCCAACCCTTAACCAGGTCTACTGTACTTCATATATTGTAAAGCCACTCCTAACAGGGTAAAGGATCTTCTAACAAGGATCATTATACACTAGTACAAAATATTAGTGGGTATCAAGTCCCACTGGGGTTTTTACCTATTTGGGTTTCCCCGTAACTAAAATATTGGTGTTGTGTTCATGTGTTCTTTTATTATGTTTATGCTTTATGTTTAAGTATACTTAATTGGATAAAGAATTGAAACTTGTAGATAACTGATTCAACCCCCCCCTCTCAGTTATCTCTTGGGACTATTCCTAACAATTGGTATTAGAGACAAGTGCCTCGGAGAAAATTTTAATAGCTTGAGGTTGATTAGATGGCATACTTTAGGAAAGAGAGTCCTAAGTTTGATGGAGAGAATTATCTTGATTGGAAGAACAAGATGATGACCCATTTGTATTGTATTGCTTATGAAGTTTTCAATGTAACTATCAAAGTAGCCAAGATTCCTACTTTAGAAGACCTTGAATAGGATGATGCTACTGACACTCAAAAGGAATTGTTTCATCATAATGCTATAGCTAAAGAAGCCCTTATCAGCACACTATTTGATAGTGAGTTTTCAGAGATAAAGAAGGTAGACACCACCCACAAGATATGGAAGTACCTTGCAGACATATTTGAAGGAGACAAGCAAGAAAAGGATGCATGCAGAAAGACATGGAAGAAAAGATTCAATGCATTAGAGATGATGCTTGAAGAAAACATCAGAGCTTATAATCAAAGGGTCAATGAAGCAATTGCTGGAATCAGGAACAATGATGGAGAGATCTCAGAAGAAGATATTATGGACAAGTTGATGACTACTCTCACTCCAGAATATGAAAGAAAGATTAATATCCTTGATGAGACCATGCAGCTTACATCTAATTTCAAGAGAGAGACCTTGATCAGCAAAATCTAAGCTTTTGAGATTTCAAGATTGAAGATAGAACCTAAAAGTGAGACAACCTTCAAAGCAACAGTTCATGGTAAGAAATTTGCAAACACTTCTGGTAATTTTGATGATGATGATGAAGAAAGAAATTTAGATGATTTTATTGCTATGATTGCTAAAAGAGAAAAGAAAGAAAAAGGAAAATATGAAGGTCAATTGCCTTTCAAGTTCTTTTCATGTAACAAGATAGGTCACTTTGCATCTAAGTGTCCTACTAGAGCTAGGAAGTTCAAAAAGGATTACAAGCCTAAGTACTCTAAGGAATATTACTTTGCTGAAGATGGAGTTTCAGATGATGAATCAGGTGAAGAAGAAATTGGATTCATTGCTATTGTAGACAAAATGAATAGTAAGTCAGTTCCTAAAAATGAGAAAGTAAATCAAGAGCTAGCATTGATTTCCCAAGAAGACATAAGGATAGACTGGATTATAGATAGTGGTTGTTCACATCAGATGATTGGTGATAAAGGCATATTTGTTCATCTAGACAAATACAATGGTGGGATGGTTAGATTTGGAGATAACACTCCTAAACCAATAGTTGGTAGAGGAGCCATCACTCTCGATGGAAATAACAGTACTGATGATATTCTATATGTTGATGGTTTGAAAGATAACCTTTTAAGTGTTGGAGAGTTACTTGGAAAAGGATATCAGTTGGAGTCCAAAGATAACAAATGCATCATTAACAACAAGGATGGTGTTATGATTGCATCAGGCTCAAAGACAAGAGGTAATGTTTTTCAACTCAATTTAGAAGCAAGTTGTTTTGTTGCTAAAGTTGATGACAGTTGGTTATGGCACAAAAGACTATGTCATATCAACTTTGATAACATAGTGAAGATAAGCAATGTTAAGGTAGTAAGAGATCTACCCAGCATAGCAAAGCCAGTTGATACTATATGTAGGGAATGTGTGATGGGAAAACATGTGAGGAATTCATTCAGGAGAAAGCACAATTCAGCAAAGAACAAGTTGGATCTGATTCATACAGACCTATGTGGACCAACTCAAACAAGATCATACTATGGTGAAAGGTATTTCATTTTATTTGTTGATGATTATACTAGGATGATGTGGGTTGCATTCTTGAAAGATAAGTTAGAAGCATTTGATAAGTTCAAAATATTCAAAGCTAAGGTTGAGAATGAATTTGGATTAAAGATAAAATGTTTGAGATTAGATAGAGGAGGAGAATTCACCTCTGATAGATTTTATGAGTTCTACGAAGAACATGGCATAAAGAGATAGTTAAGTGCACCTAGAACACCTCAGCAGAATGGTATTGTAGAGAGAAGGAATAGGGTCATTCTTGATACATCGTGCACCATTATGATAGAAGGAAAGGTTGTCCACACCTATTGGAGAGATGCGGTCAATACAACAGTCTACACAATCAATAGAATTTAGCTAAGGCCAAGCATTGACAAAACACATTATGAGCTATGGTTTGGTAATTTTCCCACAGTAAAATACTTCATAATCTTTGGAAGCAAGTGCTACATCAAGAGGGATGAAGCAATAGGCAAGTTTGATGCAAGAAGTGATGAAGGTATTTTCCTTGGTTACTCTACTAAAAGTAAAGCTTATAGATGTTTCAATTTAAGATTGAAAAAGATAATTGAAAGTGCTCATGTTAAGATTGATGAAAAGTTTATGGTTCAAGAAAGATATCATGATTACTCACCCATGATTGAAGAAGAACTCAGACCCTCTTCTAGTGAAACAGTTATTGAAGAAATGTTTGACAGCATTGATGTGTTGTTCAATGACCCTAAGACAAGTGAGGAAGAGACTCCTAAGGTAGATGAGTCAGCAATAATTAAGGTTCCAAAGTTTACATCTAGAAATCATTCCAAGAAGGACATCATTGGAGATCAGAGCGCACAAGTCTTGACAAAATCACAAGCAAAGAACTCAACTAGAAATGATGCAGTATGTTTATTATCTCAGATTGAACCCTTAAGTGTTGAAGATGCATGTAAAGATTTAGATTGGCATGATGCTATGAAAGAAGAACTTGATCAGATCATTAAGAATGACACTTGGGAACTGGTCCCAAGACCTAGTGATAAGAATGTGATTGGTACAAAGTGGATATTTAGAAATAAGATGAATGAAGATGGTACAATAGTAAGAAACAAAGCAAGGTTAGTATGTAAAGGATATGCACAAAGAGAAGACATTGATTATTTAGACACATTTTCACCTGTGAGCAGATTAGAAGCTATTAAGTTGTTCCTAGCTTATGCAACAGTTAAAAACTTCAAAGTTTATCAGATGGATGTCAAGTCAGCATTCCTGAATGGAGATCTGAAAGAAGAAGTATACATTGAGCAGCTAGAAGGATTCACCTTATCAGACAGATCTGATTTGGTATGCAGACTAAAGAAGGCCCTCTATGGACTTAAGCAAGCCCCTAGAGCATGGTATGAGAGACTAGATGGATACTTAACAAAGATTGGATTCAAGAAAGGAGTAGAAGATTGTAATCTATTCATTAGAGAGACATCCGAAGGTTTGTTACTTGTAGCTATATTTGTTGATGACATTATCTTTGAAGGTAATGACAAACTTAGTGTTGAATTTGCTAAGGAGATGCAAAATGAATTTGAGATGAGTATGATTGGTCCTATCAAATACTTTTTACGATTGAATGTGCAACAGACAGAGAAAGGTATATTCATTAATCAATCCAAGTATGTGAAAGAAATATTAAAGAAATTCAAGATGGATGATTGCAAGCCAGTAGGGACACCTATGGTTACTGGATGCAAGATTACAAAGGAAGATGACTCACCAACAGTGGATATAACATTATATAAGTCTATGATTGGTAAATTGATTTATCTTACTCATACCAGATCTGATATTTCAAATGCAGTTGGCATAGTTGGAAGATTTGCAGCAGAACCTAAGAAAAGTCACCTCATGGCAGTAAAGAGGATATTCAGATACTTACAAGGCACTATAGACTATGGTTTATGGTATCCCAATTCATAAAATGTTGAGCTTCATGTATTCACTGATGTAGATTGGGCAGGATGTGTTGATGACAGAAAGAGTACATCAGGAGGAGCAGTGTTTCTTGGTGATAGACTTGTCACTTGGACAAGAAAGAAACAAAATTGTATTTCTCAGTCAACAACAGAAGGAGAGTATGTTGTAACAGCCCTAAATTATTCTACAATTGTGTGGATCAAGCAGATGATAAAAGATTTTGGAATTCAGATTGATTATCCTATTATTATTCACTGTGATAACATTAGCACTATCAATATGTCTAAGAACCCTGTGATGCATGCAAAGACAAAGAACATTGAGATCAAGTATCACTTCCTAATAGAGAAAGTGGCAGAGAAAGAAGTTAAGTTGGACTATGTGAATACTAAGGAATAGTTGGCAGACATATTCACAAAGCCCTTGCCTAAGGATACTTTTGAGTATCTTAGGGGGAAGTTGGGAGTAATTCCCTTCCCTGATTCTACTTAAAAGGAAGCAGGAATGACATTAGTCCTCTAGGACTGATGGAAGGTTGACTACTCTACTTCTGGAGTAGTACCAGTGCTTAAAATGAATGGAACCCTTTTCCATTGATGTCAAAGGGGGAGTAGTATAAAAAGTCATGAAAAATAGGAGTAATGTACTTAGGGGGATCAGTATTCAGTTGTGACAGCAATTTAGTTGAGGAAATGGAGAATGTTGGAATATATTGTAGCAGATGGAGATTTCATCTTTGGGGGAGTTTTGAAGAGGAAATGGAGAATGTTATGAAATAACTATTCATTTGGGTTGATGGTGGTTTTTCATTCCACATGTTGCCATCAATGCGAAAGGAGGAGATTGTTGGAGATTTGCCAGCAGGACAATACTAACTGTATGTTTGTCATTGATGACAACATATGGAAATTAGTATGCATGGAAGTCTTATGTAGTAAGCCTTCTGTATATGTTTCATGGACATGATATCAACATGGTATCATGGGCCCATAGGTTGAATGTGAGTACAGACAGTTATACAACAACTTGTGTCAGCAGTATTCTTGATAGAGTTACAAGCAGTGTTCTGTGTATGGTTGTCCATACAGTTGTCTTATGGGCATGCACCCTAGGATATATGTTGTAGAGATGTTAGTGATTTTAAGTTCATGGATGCATGGTCTGATGATGAACGCAAGTGAAGTTATGCAATCACTATTCGCAAGTAGCAGTTTCTTATGTTTGTTCAGCAGAGCTGACAGAGATTTTATTGGTTCGTGAGTTGCACCTATCTTTATGGTATGCACCCTTCAAGTTAAACTTAGAGATGAGTTTTTGATGTTCGGTTAAGAGTGCATGAGTTAATTCAGCTTGTAGAGAAAGTTCCAGTTGTTTTGGTAGAGCTGACAGTGTGTAGCATGCATCTACAATTATCTTATTTGGATAGGTCCTAGATTATGTTGTGTGCATAATAGAGCCGATGAATGTTTGTTGGATTTTATTATGGTTTCTCTTTTATCATTTCAAGGTGGTTCTAACATGCTGAATTTATTATATCATTTAGAGGAAATATATTTATAGGCAGTCATTTGTGATTGCTGGAGTGTGGTTCATGGTTGATCAAGCAGAGCAAAGAAGAGTGTGCGAAGTGTTGAGCCATCAGAAGAAGGTCAATGTGACCAAGTAGAATATGTGTGCTATACATTGGAACTGATCTAGATAGTAGGTCAAAGCGCAGTTCACCAAGATCTAGATATAGTGTGTATCTATTATTCAGAAGGTTGTAGGCTTCGCCCCTTTGAACAGTGAGCTCTCAGACAGTGTGTCCTCTCCCCTAACAGGGACAATTGTAAAAGACTCCTAACAGGGTCTGACCCTTAACTAGGTCTACTGTATTTCATATAGTGTAAAGCTACTCCTAATAGGGTAAAGGATCTTCTAACAAGGATCATTATACACTAGTACAAAATATTAGTGGGTATCAAGTCCCACCGGGGTTTTTACCTATTTGGGTTTCCCCGTAACCAAAATATTGGTGTTGTGTTCATGTGTTCTTTTATTGTGTTTATGCTTTATGTTTAAGTATACTTAATTGGATAAAGAATTGAAACTTGTAGATAACTGATTCACCCCCCCCCTCTCAGTTATCTCTTGGGACTATTCCTAACAAAAGGAATATCCAAGAAGTTCTCAAACTTGAGAAATTTAATATCAATTATGATATATCACGTTTCTATGGCAAGCACTATTAGATTTGAGGATAGACTTGAAGGAGGAAATAATTTCTCATCATGAAAATTTTGAATTAGAGTGATTCTAAAAGAAAATGAAGTCATGTCATTCATAAAGGAGGAGAAAGAAGAGCCAAAGAATGATCCCAAAAAATCCATTTGGATTAAAGGAAATGAAAAGGCTATGAAGATCATAGTTGATGGTGTTAGAGACCATATAGTGCCAATCCTGAAAAAATATGAGACCGCCTATCGCATGTTTAAATCACTCAAAAGCACATATGAGATAAACAATGCTAGTAGAACTCTATCCCTAAAGAGGGAAATTAATCATATAAGTATGAATAAAGGAGAATCCATTAATGCATACTTTATGAGAATATTTGCTCTAAGGGATTAATTGTCAACACTTGGATATGTAATTCAGAGCAAAAATTTGCCTCTCATTGCACTAGATGGCCTACCAAACACTTATGAGACTTTTGTTCAAGGCATTAATGCAAGGTCTAAATATCATAACTTCGATAGACTAAGGTCTGATTGTCTTCAGGAAGAGTCAAGAAAGAACAAGAAAGGGATCAAACAAAAGAACATAGATGAGGATCCACATGTGTTAAATGTAAAATCTCACAAGAAAGGAAAGAAGAAACACTTTAAGAAGATGAAGGACCATCATAAAAAGGGTTCATCTAAGAATGATGTTTCTCACGTTCAATGTTTGAGGTGTGATCAATATGGGTATTATGCAGCTAGATTCCCAGATCGAATTAAACAACAAGATACATTTGCTGAAGTGAAAAGAAGTAAAAGAGAGCACGATTCAAAGAATCATGCATTCTACTATGCTCTCTCTAATCAAGTATCCAACAAATCTAATACTTGGATCATAGACAATGGGTCATCAAGACACATCACTGGATATAGAGAACTATTGGAATCTATGATAGAAGAAATTGATGAAGAGGTAACCATTGTAGATGACTCTCCACATCCAATAAAAGGTGTTAGGACCTGGACCATTAAGTTAAAGTTAGGCATGTCTATCCAACTCATTGGAGTCCTTTTCATTCCGGGCATCAAGAGGAACCTGTCTCCATATCTGCAACCTTCATGGATAGCAAGGTGTTGGCATGGACAAAGAATTATTCTATCAAGAAAGCTATAACCCTAGGGCACAAAAATGGCTACTTGTATGAGGTATATACTAAACCTAATCTTTCCCTAATTCATGAAATTGTAGACTCTAATGAGATATGGCATATAAGATTAGGACATTTAAACTTTCATGCCTTATCTGCCATGGAAAAATTAGTCATTGGCTTACCTAAGTTAAAACAATATCATTCAGGTACATGTAAGGGATGTGCCCTAGGCAAAAATACTAAGGGTTCTTTTCAAAGTAGTTCTAGTAAAATGAGTAATGTTTTAGAACTAGTTCACTCTGACTTGTGGACCCATGTTTGTACCTTCTGTGGGAGGGTTTCTATATTATGTAATATTTGTTGATGACTTCTCTAGAAAAGCCTATATCTACTTCCTCAAATGTGTAGAATTAGAAGAGATCCTTAGGAGATTTAAGGAATTCAAATCCTTTTCTAAAAACCCCTCTGGAAAGAAAATAAAAACCCTAAGAACTGATAATGGGAGAGAATATACCTCTGATATTTTTAGAGAATTTTGCAAAGAAGCATGGATTAAGAGGGAGTTTACTATTCCTTACAACCCTTAACAAAATGGGGTTGCTGAAAGGAAAAATAGAACTATTGTAGAAGCCGCTAAAGCCATGCTCCTTGATCAAAATTTAGAAACCTATCTTTGGGCATAAGCCTCCAACATTGTTGTCTACATACAAAATAGATGTCCTCGCTCTCATATCAAAGACAAAACTCTTGGAGAAGTTTTCACAGGTATAAAACCAGATATCACTCACTTAAGAATATTTGGATGCCTTGTCTATTTTCATGTACCTAAAGAAAAAAGAACAAAACTAGAACCTTCTAGAAGAAAATGAATCTTTGTTGGGTATAGTGAAACTTATAAAGCCTATAGAGTATTTATACCTAGACATAGAAATATGAACTTAGCAGAGATGTAATATCTGAGAACTTAGCTTTTAAAAGGGCTAGAAATTCCTTTGACTCTGAAAGTATCACTCCACCTTCAAACCTAGAAGAGGATCTTGCTCCTGCATTTCAGAGGGAGTATCCAGAAGAGGATGAAGATGAAGTAAAAAAATCACCTCAAGAGAATCATAAGAAAATACCACTTTGGGCCACCAAAACAATGGAAAAATCAAAGAACTTTGCAGCTCCTTCAGGGACCTATAGAGAAAGTAAAAGACCTCGATGATTTTCTAGCTATGTGGTCTTAATGAATGATCTCTCCAAGTCTGAACCTTCTAATGCATCTAAAGCCCTCAAACACCAAGTATGGAAGGATGCCATGATAGAATAATACTAGTCCATCTTAAAAAATAATGTTTGGGAAATTGTTCCAAGGCCAAAGGAATTATCTATAGTTTTATCCAAGTGCCTATTCAAAATCAAGTATGTTGTAGATGTTAGTATAGAGAAAAATAAAGCCATATTTGTTTCCAGAGGTTTCTCACAGAAAGAAGGAATTGATTATGAGGAAAAATTTGCAGCTGTTGCCAGATATACCTCAGATAGAGTAGTTCTAGCCATAACAGTAGCCAAAGGATGGAAAGTTCATCAGATAGATGTAAAGATTACATTCCTAAATGAGAAAATAGAGGAAGAAGTATACCTAGAGAAACCAAAAGGATTTAAGATTCACACTGTAGAATCTCATGTGTGCAGATTAAAGAAAGCCCTCTATGGACTTAAACAAGCCCCCAGGGCATGGTATGAGAGAATCGATATATATGTCATGGAATTGGGATTTTCTAAGAATGATGCAGATCCAAATCTATACTTCAAGCAAAGTAAAGGTGATATGTTAATATTGATCTTGTATGCTAATGATTTGTTAATTACAGGAGAAGATAATCTTATTGATCAATGTAAAAAGGACCTTGCTAAAGAGTTTGAAATGAAGGATTTAGGCCTTCTACATTACTTCCTTGGATTAGAAGTCTGACAGAACTCAGACAACATTGTGCTAAATTAGGGAGAGTACACCTTGGACATATTGAAGAGATCTGGTATGATGAATTGTAGACCCATGTCTTCCCCCATGGAAAAAACATTTATAAACTAAAGGAGGCAACAATAGATTCTCCATTTGCAGATCCTACCCTCTACAGATAGATAATTGGATCGTTGATGTACCTCGTTAATACCAGACTAGATATCTGTTATGTAGTAAATTCTTTGAGTCAATTTATGTGTGAGCCTAAGTAGATACATCTTATGGATATGAAGCGTATTATGAGATACCTTCAAGGTACTCTAAATTATGGACTCAAATATGAGAAAGTCAACTTGAATCTACATGGATTCATAGATTCTGATTATGCCAGAAGTGTAATTGATAGAAAAAGTATCTCAGGTTGTTGCTTCAGTTTGGGATTTGCCATGATATCTGAGATGTTGGTGCAGGAGTACCCAAGGGTTGGTTGATCCAATTCATCTTGTTTTTCTTTGCAAACCATCTTTGGCATGTGTGTGTTTTCCATAAGGTCATGTTGACCACAATGTGCAACCCAATAGGGATGATAGGTCTAAATAGGTCCTATGTCTTAGGTTATTGCAATATTTGAGACTTAAATATTAAAGTCTTTTTCTTGATTATTTGTATTTAGATGATGTCACCATGATGTCAATGGGTCTAGGGTGTGTTAGAGGTCATGTTAGGACCTAGCATGGAGTCTAGGTTAGTCTAGGACTTAACCAAAGTCATGGATTTTCAAAAATGTAAAAGTTGTAAAATTGTTACAAAAAGTTGCTTAGTAACTTTTGCAACTTTTCAAAGTTGCTCGGACAAGATTGTCCAAACACCCTAAAAAGACCTAGGAGTGTCCTAATGGAAACTGTTAGAAAGTAAAGACCACCAAGATAACTGAGAGGGGGGGGGGGGGGGTGAATTAGTTATTTGATAATTAAACCATTTATCAACTTCTATATCAACTTCAACAGCTTTAAACCATATAATCAATGCAGTAACAAACCATAGAAAGATAATCATACACAATGACACAATAACACAAGATATGTTAACTAGGGAACCTCTTGATCAAAGAGTAAACCCTAGTGGGAATGATGCCCACAAAATGATGCACTAATATGAAAGTTCCTTTTGAAAGGATGGACCCTGTCAGGAGTCTTATGAAATACATTCAGTACATATGAATCTCTATTAGGAGATTATGAATCCCTATTAAAAGATTCTAACCCTGTTAGGAGTTATGGAAGACAGAAGGACCCACTGCCCAAACAGCTTCAAGGCAAGATCTTTGAACTCACTGTCCAACAAATCTTAGGATTATTCAATAGAATAATATGAAATATGTTACCTCCTTCACACTATGCCAAAACTGCACTCTCTACTACACAAGATCACAAATCTAGATCTCTGTACTTCACAAGTCTTCCTTCACCATTGAATTAACTCTATTCTTCACCTCATGCATATATTTGCATCACAACTTTCACAATTTCATATCATAACTATTAAAATCCCATCATAACAAGGAAAAAATTCCTTCCTTTATACCACACTCAAATAATTACAAATGAGTCGGCATCCATATATAAAATAATAATTTCAACATGCTACATCAAAATTACATAAAAAACTGTCGGCTTCTAGATACAATAACTTTCCAATCATGTGACC
Organism: Chamaecyparis obtusa; assembly: GCA_027943335.1. Classification (NCBI taxonomy): domain Eukaryota; kingdom Viridiplantae; phylum Streptophyta; class Pinopsida; order Cupressales; family Cupressaceae; genus Chamaecyparis; species Chamaecyparis obtusa. Next base: position 248,870 of record BSBK01001448.1, read on the forward strand.
TCGAAGTTTGTGCTATGAACCACATCACCACCAATTATTCTCAAACTTCCCTTTAACTACGTAGAATCAGATTCTATCCTGGTTAGGACATATCCTCCGATTACCAAAAACCGCTACTCAGGAACACTGCCAAAATATTGCTTCCACTAAAATGCTTATAACTTTCATGAATAAATGAATTTCTTTTTGTGCTGTTAACCATAGGATAATAACACACCAAAAAACATACCATCAACTGCACATAACTCAATTTACAATATAACATGTGTGCAAAACAAAACTATGCCTGCTTCTCTGCTAAACTCCAAAATAACACTGTGTTGACATCAATGACAATCATAGCCATGAATGCAACAACCACTACTACATAATGACTACCAAAGGCTTCAGTATTCATTCCTAACAATCTCCCCCATTGGCATTGATGGCAACATAGATGAAAAACATCCAATGTTCCAAAAATCCAATCACTGCTGCTCAACTGCTCTGCTGCTCTTCATCAATCAAATCTTGCTTCATTATCCTATTCAGTCTCTCCAAAAAATGTAGTTCCTTAATTTTTTTCATGATTCTCTCCCCCATTGACATCAATGACAAAAATTCCATCACTATGTCAAACAATAGCTCAATGTCAAAAGACACTGTTCAGAAAATACATTCACAAGAGTCCTTATGACTCAACTCAGATACACATACTCCCCCATAGAGGAAGTACCAACATCCAATCCAGAAAATAGATAGGGCCATAAACCACTGGACGGATGCAACCAACTACATCATTACTCAAAAGTAGGTTGGGGCATAACCCCAAGCATACCTCTTAGATACACAAATGTATCCTTAGGCAAAGGCTTTGTAAATATATCTGCTATCTGCTCCTTTGTGCTTATGTACTCCAGTCTGACTTCTTTCTCAGAAACTTTCTCTCTTACAACATGATACTTGATCTCTATATTCTTTGTCTTAGAATGTAAAACCAAATTTCTTGACATACTAACTGTACTTGTATTGTCACAATGTATAACAATAGGCTCATCAAACTGAATTCCAATATCCTTCAACATTTGCTTCATCCAAATTATCTGTTTACAATTGTTTGCTGCTACTACATACTCTACTTCTGCTGTACTCTGTGAGATACAATTCTACTTTTTGCTCAACCAAGAAACTAATCTTCCTCCAAGAAAAAAGGCTCCACCACTGGTGCTTTTCTTATCGTCAACACTACCTCCCCAATCAGCATCAGTATATGCACATAGGGTAAAATCATCAGAAGTTTCATACCACAATCCATAGTCCATTGTGCCTCTAAGATATCTCAATATCCTCTTTACTGCTACATAATGTGACTCTCTAGGTTTAGCTTGAAATCTTGCTACCATTCCAACTGAATATTGTAAATCTGGTCTAGTGTGTGTCAAGTACTACAATCCACCAATCATGGATCTATATTTCTTTTGCTCAACTACTGGTGTCTCATCTATACTAGATAGTTTATGTCCTATAACCATAGGTGTTCCAACTGGTTTACAATTATCCATACCAAATCTTTTCAACAAATCATTCAAGTACTTTGTTTGACTTACAAAGATACCATCTTTATTTTGTGTTATCTATAATCCCAAAAAGTATTTGATTTCTCCAATCATACTCATTTCAAATTATGTCTTCATTTCATCAACAAATTTGTCACTAGCTTCATCTTCTCCTCCAAAAATAATATCATCAACAAAAATAACCAAAACTAACAATCCATTCTTAATTTATTTTGTGTATAAGTTACTATCAGCTGTTCCTTTTGTAAATCCCAATTTTAACAAATAATTATCCAATCTAGCATACCAAGTTCTAGGTGCTTGCTTTAGTCCATACAATGCTTTCTTTAGTTTACATACCATGTCTCCTTCTCGAGTCAAAGGAAAACCTTCAGGCTGCTCAATGTTGACTTCTTCTTCTAATTCACCATTCATAAATGCTGACTTCACATCCATCTGATACACTTTGAATTTCTTAAATGCTGCATTAGCCAAAAATATTCTTACTGCTTCAAGTCTTGCCACAGGGGCAAAAGTCTCTTCATAGTCAATTCCTTCTTGCTGTGAGTATCCCTTACATACCAATCTTGCTTTGTTTCTAATTACTTCTCCTTGTTTATTCATCTTGTTCTTGAATACCCATTTAGTTCCGATCACATTTTTGTCTTTAGGTCTAGGAACCAATTCCCATGTCTTGCTCTTTTCAATTTGATCCAATTCTTCTTTCATAACTTTAATCCAAAGTTCATCTTCACAAGCTTCATTAGTAGACTTAGGTTCAATTTGAGAAATCAAACATAAATGTACCTTCTTTCTAGTCATAACTCCTCTATCCAAACTTCCAATCACTTGTTCAATGGGATGATGTCTTGATATATACCTATTAGGTGTCATAGTCACTGATCTTTCTTCAACTGTATATTCTTCTCTGTTTTCTTCAACATGACTTTCATTCAACAATTCACTCTCAGTCTCAAAAAATTGTTCAGTAGTTTCAATATTAGGCTGAGGGTTAGTTCCTTCATCAGATTCATAATCAAGCATTCTTTCCTGAATTTATTTAAACATTAGTCTTAGTTCTCTTATTGTAACATCTATATGCTTTTCTTTTCAAAGAATATCCAAGAAAAATTCCTTCATCACTTCTAGGATCAAACTTTCCTAAATCATCATTTCTCTTAATATAACATTTGCTTCCAAAAATTCTAAAATACTTAACTGAGGGTGCATGTCCAAACCACAATTCATAAGGTGTCTTGTTTATGTCTGCTCTGATACCAATTGTTAGGAGATATCCTCCGATTACCAATAACTACGCAAAATCAGATTCCATCCCGATTAGGAGATATCCTTCAATTACCAAAAATCGCTACTCAAGAACACTGCCAGAATACTGCTTCCACCAAAATGCTTATAACTTTCATGAATAAATGAATTTCTTTTTGCATTGTTAACCATAGGCTAATAACACACCAAAGAACATACCATCAACTGCGCATAACTCAATTTGCAATATAACGTGTGCAAAACAAAATTATGCCTGCTTCTCTGCTAAACTCTAGAATAACACTATGTTGACATCAATGACAATCATAGCCATGAATGCAACAACCACTACTACAGAATGACCACCAAAGGCTTCAACATTCATTCCTAATAGGATCGTTGATGTACCTGGTTAATACCAGACTAGATATCTGTTATGTAGTAAATTCTTTGAGTCAATTTACGTGTGAGCCTATGTAGATACATCTTATGCATATTATGAGATACCTTCAAGGTACTCTAAATTATGGACTCAAATATGAGAAAGTCAACTTGAATCTACATGGATTCATAGATTCCAATTATGCCAGAAGTGTAACTGATAGAAAAAGTATCTCAAGTTGTTGCTTCAGTTTGGGATCTGCCATGATATCTGAGATGTTGGTGCAGGAGTACCCCAGGGTTGGTTGATCCAATTCATCTTGTTTTTCTTTGTAAACCATCTTTAGCATGTGTGTGTTTTCCATAAGGTCATGTTGACCACAATGTGTAACCCAATAGGGATGAGAGGTCTAAATAGGTCCTATGTCTTAGGTTATTGCAATATTTGAGACTTAAATATTAAAGTCTTTTTCTTGATTATTTGTATTTAGATGATGTCACCATGATGTCAATGGGTCTAGGGTGTGTTAGAGGTCATGTTAGGACCTAGCATGGAGTCTAGGTTAGTCTAGGACTTAACCAAAGTCACGGATTTTCAAAAATGTAAAAGTTGTAAAATTGTTACAAAAAGTTGCTTAGTAACTTTTGCAACTTTTCAAAGTTGCTCGGACAAGATTGTCCAAACACCCTAAAAAGACCTAGGAGTGCCCTAATGGAAACCTAAGACAAACCTTGGTCTATTTAATTCATTTTTGGACCCAAATCTCGAGTTTGGATAGTCATATGTACGAAGCCTTGATTTTGGAGTGTGAAACAGTGTATGAGAGTTTGTGAAGCTTTGTGATTAGTGAATTGCAAAGAAATGTTTTGAGATGTGTTATGGATTGAAATCAATGGAATTCTTAGTTTAGTGTATTTCCTTACATTGTGTGTCATTATATTAGGAGCTTTTGTTTATTTCCTTGTTCAACATTAAATCTTTGTGTATTGCCTGATCACTGGTTCAAACTAGGAAGGTGTGTGAAATAGAGACCTAGCTCACTATCCCACTATTCAATCTGTATGGCCTATTGGGGATAGTGAGTAGACTCTATATATATATTCTACATATGAGTGTGGGCCTTGAAAATCTTGAGAATCAATTTAAATGTCTTTCTCTAGGCAAGCCTATGGTAAGCTCGACTAGGAAAGACTAAGCCAAAACGGTGATAACTTGCAGAGGTGTGTTGGCATGTGATGTTTTGGAGTACTAGAAATATTCTAAGGGTTGTCATTTATGGAAACACTTATGATAGTATGATCACATGTTGTGGAGATTTCCATTGGATTCACAGTCATGAAAATGACTAAGTCCAAAATCAGGAAAATAGGGTACAGTGCCATAGTTTTGGATAGTGATGAAGACATACAAGGTATTATAGCTTGAAAAGTTAACTGGAGGTATTTTGGTATACTTACATGCTTTAGTTAAGATCACATGATTTTTGGATATCTGGTGTGTGAGATACAGTTTTCAAAAGGTATGCAAAGATAGTAAAACAATATATCAGGGTACATGAACAGTTGCGATAATCAAGGAAAGCATAATGGATATGGTAATGTGCTAAGACTTGTAAATAAAGTATAATACTAACTCTTTGGTGATATAAGAGCACTGACTCCATATATATCTTTTGCACATGTTTCTATTATGTTTTGAATGACAATTGCGGAGCCGACTGGAAGGCTAATTTTGTATAAATATAGATTGCTCTTGTGAAAGAAAGGACATGGATGATAATAGATGAAAAGTTTGCAATAAGAATAATAGAAGTTAGATGTGAGATCAGTAGGAGGCCAAGCTACAACTGGAACTATCTAAGAAAGATAAGTGCTTGTATTGTTCCTCTTTTGTGAACTATTTTGGGACAGTATTGATTGTAAGAGCAGTGAGCTCACCACATTTAACCAGGTGTTTTGTATGCCCCTAACAGGGTTTTTGTAATCCTTTAACAAGGAAATGTACTATGTAACAATCAGCTCCTAACATGGCTAGATCTCTTAAAATGGACATTATACTTTAGTGCATATTTGTGGGTACCATCCCCACCGAGGTTTTCCCTTTAATCAGGGTTTCCTCGAGAACAAATCATGGTGTCATGAGTAATGTGTTATGCTTATATGTTCTTTTCATTTCTGCATTACTTTGGATTATTTATAATTGTTTAAAGTTGAAAACAAAGTTCTGTAATATTGATTCACCCCCCCTCTTAGTATTACCTAATCCTAACAATTGGTATCAGAGCTATTGGCCCTTTAAGAGAAAGCTTAACAGCTTAAGGGAGATCATAATGGATTCAGAAGACTTTCAAGTAAACTTTGAAGCTGCACTTGAGGATCTGGATAAGGTGAAAGTTGAAAATGGAAAACTAAAATTCAAACTAAGAAGAGCAGAAGGTTTCATGAGGAAACTTAAAGAACAACTCGTGACTGTAAAAGATCAGAGACAAGACCTTATGGATAAAATCAAAGAAAGTTCTAACAATGACACCTCAGACCAAGTAAAGATGCTGGAGCAAGAAAAAGAAAAAATCAATCTCTTGATGATCAAGGAGATTTAGCAAGAAAAGGATCAAAGAAACAAAGTTGAAGAGTCACTGAAACAAGCCAACCTTCAGATAGAAAATATGAAGACTGGACTTGACCATTACAAAGATAAATACTAGGAATTGGATCTAGCCCCTGTATAAGTAGAGTAAGCTCATGTGAGCTTGTATATGATATGTAAAGATGTTTTCAAATCTGTGGATGAGATCACAGCACTTGAAGATCCATCTTTTGTGCTCGCAAGTTTTGCATTGATCAGACAATGTGAAGTTGAGCTACCAGAGTTTAATGCTCACACTCAACTTGCGATGAATAAAAGACTTGAAAAAATTCATTTCTCCACCACTTTTTGATCAGAAATTAAGGAGAGCAGAAGTGTGAAGGCAAAGTAGTAATCTAGCAGAGAGATTTTGTGCTCGTGTAAAGACAAGCATTGGATTTGTGGGCATTTAAGGTATTTAGACCTAATCTCTTTGAAATTCATGGATGCACCAGTAATCTATGATGTGGTTGACAAACCTAGGTATAAGTTCAAAAGGCATCCATACAAATCCTATGAGGATGATCTGGAAGGGGCATTTTCCCAAACCCCCATAGGTGTGTTGCATGTAGAGGATATTAGGGCATACATACACTACAAGTATGAGATTATTGGGGAGGTCAACATCTTCTATGAGTTGAATAGTATGATAGATATGAATGGGTCTTTGATAGACGAATTCAAACATTTGAAAGACCTATCAATACTCAAGTTAACCCATCTCATTGAATTCACAAAATTTGAATGGTTCAAGATCATTCTGAGTAGAGTTTATGATCAGTTCTTGTGGATAGGAGATCAACTAGTAAAGATATGTGCTCAACTAATTCATGATATCATACGGCTTGACAATGAAGGAGTCCTACCTGTTAGTGAGAAAAGTCTAAGAAAAGATGCTGAAACCCTCACGCACTCAAAATGGGACAAGAGGGCTATGATTGTAAATGATATATACCTTCAAGATGTCAGATTGGTAGCAATGCTTATTAGCTACAAGTTGTTCCACAGTTCTAGACTTAATTCTGTATCAGCTGGAGTTATCATGATGGCTTATAGAATGGTTAAAGAAAACCAATGATATAACCTTTGCGAAGTTCTGGCACAATAGTTTTTGGAAAATGTTAAGGTCATTAAAAGGGACAAATATAAGCCATTCAAGTTTGGTTCACTACTAATTCACATGTACCTTCATATTATTCACAACTTTCCTGGTATGCATCCTAGAGCATGGAAGGACAATGAACCCACTGGTCTACAAATCTCAGATTATTAGATAAGGCAAAAAAAGGATTGGATTGATGGAGAATTGTTTGGCATGATTAAGATCTTGCAGAGGTAGATGAAAGAAAGATATAGAATTCCTGAAATCCTAGTAGAAAAATATGAGGACACCCTCTATTTCATGGTTGAAACTGATTGTGTTTGTTTTGAGGCAGTTGAGCCTAGAACCAAATGGTGTTATCCTATGGGATATGAGGTAAGTGCTGAAGTACTATCTATGCAAGTAGAACATGTATTAGTAGCAGAAAAGGATCCCACTCAAGAAAGATGGGCTACATATAGAGAAAAATATGAAAAAGTTAGAGAAGAACAAGAGAAAGTAACAAGAAAGAGGAAAGTTAGCAAGATAGCAGAAGAAATTACTACAAAGGTAGGAATAACAAAGAAGCAGTATTTAGACTTGAAAAACAAGATGGAGGCATCTTCCAGTATTGCCACTGATTCACCCATCTCATTGGAAATAGAGAAGACAGGTACCACTAATAACTTCATTGACTTATTAGTTCCCCAAAAGAAAGAAACACATGAAACTGAGACTATAGAGGTTCCTAGAAGATCATCTAGGTATGTCAGTCCAAAAGAAAAAGAAACAGAGGTGAAGAGGAAGAAAAAGGAAGAAAAGGTTATAGAAAAGGAGGAAGAGAAAACGGTTCAAAAGAATCCATAAGCCTTGTGGAAACCTGATATGAAATCAGTACAGAAGAGGGTTATTAAAGATGGAAATTTGACATCTATAAAAAGATACTATGAGAGATATATCCCTGAGGATCAAGAAATCATTGAAGACACTATCATTGAACATTTGTTAGTTTTCAAAAAGAATTTATTGGAAGTTGAATCTAGTGTTCCCAAAGAACTATACAGCAAGCTAGAAATCAAAAAATAGTTAGCACATTCAGAGGATGAGAACATAAGAAACAAAACAATTGATGATATGTTGCCTATTGTGTCTATCCAGGAAAGAGAAAGAATCATAAATGCACTAAAACCTCTTTTCAGAACAAAGACTAGACTAGTCAAAATCATGGCTAGAAGATATGATGAAGTAATTGAAGATACCCAAAAGGCATTAGATGAAGTTTTAATGCAAAACATACCTAAAAAGGAGTCATCACCTAAGATTGTTAAACCTATGTCCTTGGGTTTAGGAGAGAGTTCACAAACAGTGGATAAAAGTGCTCAAGTTAACTTGAAACCAGACTTCTTTATCACTAGTGTGCCTGTTAGCCTTGACACTTTGTAGGATATAAATGATCCATTCATGGACAAGATGGACAGTGTGATGGAAGTTGAAGATCAGGAACAAATAGAAGAGAGGAAATAAGAAGAAAAATAAGTAGAAAAAGTATAGTAGAAGGAGTTACACCAAGAAGGACATCAAGAAAAACAACCTAAGGCAGAGGGGACCACTGGAATTAGACTCAATTCATCTCTATTATTGGAAAGTGTTTCCAAACTAGTAAGTTCTGATGTGGACAACATGGATGAAGATGAACTGATAAGACTCTCTTTCATGGCATTTGCTAAAGCTAAGGAGAGATCAACCTAGAAAGGAGATAAAAGAGCCAAGATAATGGGTAGGATAGTAGAAAGAGTGAACAAGATACTACCCTCTCGAATTATCCTAAAAGACAAGGATGAAACTGAGAATCTTAGTATTGTGCTGGATAGCTTTGATAGTCACTTTGACTCATTGCTAAAGACAGTAGAGGAGAAGGCTGAAAGAAATTTCTTGGAGAAGAAGTTAAGCGAAGTTCATAAGTCCATCTCATGGGACTTAAACATTCTTAAGGCTACCACTCTTAAAGCCAAGAGTTGTGTGGCACAAGGTAGAAAACTATATAGCCATTGCATAAATCCCTACAGATATTTGAAAAATGTTGAGGAGGCCATAGCAAAAGACAGGGTCAGTCTTGATAGAATAATGGATAGTTGTGAGTCATCTTCACAAACTATGGAAGAAATTGACAAGGAGACATCTAGGTTACTAGAGAAAATAAGGATACTGGAAATGGAGAAAGGGAGAGTTGCTGACATATTTGGTTTGCTAAGACATCTATTAACTCCTAAAGTCTCAATACTGGAGACTCATCTCTTTGAGATGATAAAGGTTGAAAGTTTAATGAAAGTACCTACTCTCACTGAGCTTAAAGTAGTAGAGACAACATCATATGCACTAAATGGGTTAATCCATGTCAGTGAGCTACTGATAAGTTCATGGGTCAAAGAGATTAAGACCTTGGAAATATCTTTCCATGATGTCTTAAATCTGGTAAGAAAAAACTAGACAACCTATGCTTCAGTTTTGAAATTTTGAGATTAACCTTTGCCATTGATGTCAAAGGGAGAGGAAGAAAAAGAGAAGGAAAAGAAGAGAAGTGAATTGTGACACTTAGTCATTTTTCTAAGTGTTGCCATCAATGCCAAAGGGAGAGATTATTGGCATGTGATGTTTTGAAGTACTGGAAATCTTCTAAGGGTTTTCATTTATGGAAACACTTATGATAGTATGATCGCATGTTGTGGAGATTGCCACTGGATTCATAGTCATGAAAATGACTAAGTCCAGAATCAGGAAAATAGGGTACAGTGCCACAGTTTTGGATAGCGATGAAGACATACAAGGTATTATGGCTTGCAAAGTTAACTGGAGGTATTTTGGTATACTTACATGCTTCAGTTAAGATCGCATGAGTTTTGGATATCTGGTGTGTGAGATACAGTGTTCAGAAGATATGCGAAGATAGTAAAATAGTATATCAGGGTACATGAACAGTTGTGATAATCAAGGAAAGCATACTGGATATGGTAACATGCTAAGACTTGTAAATAAAGTATAACACTAACTCTTTGGTGATATAAGAGTGCTGAATCCATATATATCTTTTGCACATGTTTCTATTATGTTTTGAATGACAATTGGAGAGGCGACTGGAAGGCTAATTTTGTATAAATATAGATTGCTCTTGTGAAAGAAAGGACATGGATGATAATAGATGAAAATTTTGCAATAAGAATAACAGAAGTCAGATCTGAGATCAGTAGGAGGATGAGCTACAACTGGAACTATCTAAGCAAGATAAGTACTTGTATTCTTCCTCTTTTGTGAACTATTTTGGGATAGTATTGATTGTAAGAGCAGTGAGCTCACCACATTTAACTAGGTGTTTTGTATGCCCCTAACAGGGTTTTTGTAATTCTCTAACAAGGAAATGTACTATGTAACAATCAGCTCCTAACAGAGCTAGATGTCTTAATAGGGACATTATACTTTAGGTCATATTTGTGGGTACCATCCCCACCGAGGTTTTCCCTTTAATCAGGATTTCCTCAAGAACAAATCATGGTGTCATGAGTAATGTGCTATGCTTATATGTTCTTTTCATTTTTGCATTACTTTGGATTATTTATAATTGTTTAAAGTTGAAAACAAATTTCTGAAATATTGATTCACCCCCCCTCTCAGTATTACCTAATCCTAACAAGGTGTGCATGAAGCTATAGATTAGTGATTGGAGGTCAAATACAAGGTTCTTGCCAAGAATTGGTCAAGAGGAGAGGGTCTAACCAATCTATTTGGTTACCCAACACTTGCAGACAAGCCAATTAGAGAAGGCCTAAAACCTTCCCAAAACACCTATTTTTGGTTAACACATTGTACAGAAGGGTGGAACCCTAAAACCTCAAAAATTCTTGTGGGGTTGGCTATTGAAACAAGAATCCATAATTAAGTTGTAGGGTTCTTTGATATCATTTGGGAGAAAAGTCCTATTTTCTTGGAATAGGAGGTCTAATAGGGGCTCTTCCTTGTAGCCCTCTTTTGTGAAGGATCGATGAGATCAGTAAGGAAGATGTATGAAGTAATTGAATGTAGGGAAATTCTGCACAAGTTCAAAGAAACAATTTAGTAGTACCGAACTAATCAAGAAAACTACTAATAATCATTAAACCCTACAAACAACAAAATAACAAACATCATATTCAGAAATTAAAAACATATGCAAACCAAATGATGCTTGAGGCTTTTGCTTCTCTTCTCCTTGTTGAGGTGTGGCACTCAGCTATGATTTTGGCAGCACCTTGACTCAAAGATTCAAGAAATTGTGATACTCTAATAATAAATTGACATAAGTTCGATGCAAAATTCAAAGATATAATTATGAAAGATGAGGGTTGTTTATATATAAATTATGATTTGAATGGATGATCAAGATTGATTTGATAAAAACATATTGAATGGATGAGATAATTAAGAATTCAAAAGATTTGGGTAACTTTTCAGAATAAAAGATTTAATTCCAATTTAACTAAAAAAAACAGAGAGTTATTTAGGAAATAAAGATGAGAGGATATTTTGGATTTTTGAAAAATAAGAGTTTCCAAAATTGAATTTTGAGAAAAGAATTAATTTTTTATTTAAAATGATTTGATTTTCAAAAAATTATTTTTCTCAATTTATGAGGATTTTGAGTTTTTTAGAAATTATAATTACCTCATATTTTTTTATTTTTCTATTTTTTGGAAGAATTAATTGAATTCAAAAATTTAATTAAAGAGAAAGATGAAATTAGAATGAAATTAATTAGAAATGAAATTAAGATGAAATTGATGTGGAATTAAATTAATTTGGTCAATTAATTTAATTTGGAAGAATAATTAGCTAATTTGAATAATTAAATTCAAATTATGGGAAATAGGAAATTGAATTCAATTAACTGATAAAGATCAATTAATTAAAGGTAATTAATTAAATAAATTTAATTATTTAATTAATAATAGAGCGGTGATTACCTGATTAAAAGATTTGATTTTTAGAGGAAAATAAGATGATTAATTAATAATTAAAGAACCATTAATTAATAGAGTAATAATTATTGACTGAATGCTAGCTTGCAATTATGTCCATTTTTTGGTATCTACATTTTCCCCTCTTTGATATAATGTGATTATGAGTGTTGTTTCAAAGAATTTTAGACTAGGTCATGCCCTAGCTTGCCTTGGCAAGAGCAGGTGGTTTTATGCCCCCTCGAGAGATTGTTTGTGCAAGAAAGGCATGAATTATATTTGGATAGAAGATGAGAAATGTTAGATGAAATGATAAAAGAGAAGAATAGTTAGTAAGAAGTGAAGACTTAGTAGATGATGATGACTGGTTGATTTCCATTGGATTGTTAACAAGAATCATGTCTGGTTTCAAGAAGGATCCATCATGTATAAGACTACCAAAAATGTTTGGTTTCAAGGAAGACATACCCTGTATAAGACAAGTGACAACGTTTGGTTTCAGGAAATATACATCCTATAAAGACATGCGATCATTGATTGATTAATTGATTGATAAAATGATTTGATGAGTTTGACAAATTCATGGATTGACCAAATTTGACAGATAGAAGAAATGTTAGTGAGAAATATGAATTAGCTAGAAGAATGAATTAGGAGAAATGAACTAGAAGAATTGAACTTATGGTATCAAATTGGATGATGTATTGAGTCACTACCAGAAATATTTCACTATTTTTCATCATTGTGCCTTATTTGAAAAGTAAGAGATTTGAATGCACCCAGATATTGACCATCTGGATACCGCTACAATATCTATTGAAGCAAACATAAAGAAAACAAGGAATATTTTGACATTGCCCCAGGGTTGTCTCAGATCATTGATGTGTGTGGCTGCCAGATGTGTGACAGTACTTATCACATTCATCCTACATCATCCTTGCCCCATAATTTTATCAAGCACTCCACAAGTAGAAAACAAAAGAAAAGAAGATTAAGAACCATCATAACCACTCTCACCACTCAGTGGTATCCTCGAGGAGCATATGAACACAATCAAGAAAGATAAATCAATAATGGAATAACATGAATGACTTTGTCAACAACCTTACTGATCATTGATTGGTTTGATTTTGATGTTTGATTTGATTGATTATGTCTGGTTTTAGATTTGGACCCCTTGTATAAGACTATCCTGTGTGGTTTCGAGTGTATCCATCACTGTATAAGATGATTGATTTGGTTGATAGATTGGTTTGACTGTGTCTGGTTTCAGATTTGGACCACTCATATAAGACTGACCTGTCTGGTTTCAAGTGTATCCATCATTGTATAAGATGATTGATTTAGTTGATTGATTGGATTGATTATGTCTAGTTTTAGATTTGGACTACTCGTATAAGACTGACCTATCTAGTTTTGAGTGTATCGATCATTGTATAAGATGATTGATTTGGTTGATTAATTGGTTTGATTGATAACATATTGGATTGTTGATAAATATAGGTCTCATGAGTCCATTGTTGATTTATGAAGCTCACTGTTTTGATTGAAATTTGATTCTTGATCATTACTTTTTGCACATCATGACATAGATGTGTTTATTGCAAGATTTTTGACATGTTTTGATTTTTTTGGTCCATCAAAAGTTTCATATGTTTCGAGTTGAGGTATGTGTGGTGTATCACATAGATGAAGGCACTTATCACAAACACCCCAAAGATTGTTGCCTTAGATGAATTTTTGATACTTTCAATTTTTTGGGATTATTTTAGGATCATATATGATGTTTTTGATCATTTTTTCAAGACATTTTAGTATTTTTAGGTGTTTTTCAGGACATTTTTTGAACATTTTTAAAGATTTTTGCAGGACATTATTTGAAATTTTAAGGGTTTTTTAAGGACATTTTTGAAAATTTTAGGATTTTTTAGGGCATTTTTTTAAATTTTAGGATTTTTTTCAAGACATTTAGACTTCCCCCAGTGTCTAGCAAGACAAAGAAATTATGGATTGATGGATGAACTGGTAGAAGGGTGAAGGCCAAAGGTCTCTTGGTATGTCTTGAAGCTATTTGGATGCCAAGGACTATCCATGGGATGAGATAACATGTTTTTTTACCAAGTTTAGGGATTAGATATGACAAGATGGGGTAATGAAATGGTGTACTAATTGGCATGTGGTTTATAGGAGTGGAGATGTCAAGAGGATGTTGAAAACACATTTTTCATTTTATGTCTTTATTTCCTATCAAGACCAATAGAGGGATTTGGATATGATAATGATAGGACAAACAAGATCAAGAATGGACAATATGAGGGATATGGACTGAAGGTTACAATAAGATAGGCAATATGGACCAAAGTGATGTGGATAGGATAAGGGATACATACCAAAGGGACGTGGATAGGATAAGGAAGATGGACCAAAGGTATGTAGACAACATGAAGCAGATAGGACATGGGGTGCTTCTAGGGAGATCACTAACCTTGTCAAGATCAAAGTTGAGAAAAAGGAAATATGGATACAGATAAGGGATATGAGGGAAATAGGATAATGAAAGAAATAAAAGGGATATGATATGATGAGATATCATGGATATGATATGCCCCCTATTGAACTACAACTAATTTGGAACTAGATTGAAGAATCTATAATTCAAGATTACTAAGAAGTTGATGATTAGATAATACAAGATGATTAAATCAGTATTATGTTATCATTGATGTCAACTAGCTTGACAATACTTATCTTGTAATTTACTATACCGACACATCTGAAGGAAGGTGAAAGAAATGAAGAACATAAATATCTACATAAGGAAGATGTATAGGTCAGATGAGGATAAGGAATACACTGAGCAACTTATTGATGAGCCTATGACTTGATGGAATTGACTTTATTATGTTGCATTCATCTATGATGAAGAATAGAGTTGAAAGACATAAAGCAGTGTTGTCGGTCAATGAAAGCATTTCAGTATACACTGACGAAGTGTAGTGTATACCGAGCATAGTGTTAACCAATCTTGTGTTCACCAACGCATTTCTTTGTTAACTGACGAGAATAGAATGAATTAAATGATTAGTTTAGCTGATAAAGTGATGAGCTGTAAAGTGTATGAAATCAAGGTAATAGATAAAGTTTGTTATGAAGATCGATGACTAACATAAATCAAAAGGATCTAATGGAGAAAATTGAAACGTGTTATTGACACATCAGCCGAGGAAGCCTAAAGTGGAAAAATCTATGAATATGATTAAGCGGCAAAATCCAATGGAGGAGAAGAAAATGATTTACTTGTCTATATAAGAGACATTGGTTTCATAGTTTAAAGATGCTGGAAGAAGAAGTTACTGCAGAATTATCACGCGAACAAGATTCATGCATTTTTGATCATACTGGTTAATGAGAACTGAGCTATAGAATAGTTACCGAGCTACAAAGAGTAATTACCGATGGACAGTAAGTTAATACATTGTTGAATTTGAAGTGTTATATTGGTCAGAAGGATTTGTATGAGCAAAATATTGATCTGTAATCTACAATTGAAGTTGTATTAAGGAAGATCATCTACTGTTACATATTTAACCATTGTACACAATCAAATCTCTTAACCAAGTGGACTAAGAAAGTCTTATGATGTCTCATTCATGGAATGAACATTGTTATCCTGTCAACCCCAGAGTGATTGCTGATTGGATGATAACTTCTAGTCTAAAATCCTCTAACAAGGTCACACCTAATAGTGTGTTTGTAACCTTTAATAGGGTTGGGTCTTCATCGACCTCACTTCAGAAGAGTGAACATTTTTGGGTTGCCGGTCCCAAGTGCTTTTTCCCTTCACAGGGTTTCCACGTTAAATCTCTTGTGTCATGTGTTGATTGTGATATTTATTTGTTATCATTCTTTGCATATTACATGCTAGATTTGATCGGTAACTACTATAAGTTTTAGACTGATAATCGGTAAAAGCACAGATAGTGAAAGTATTTTATGTTTACCAAGTAGTAGAAATTGAAGTATTTGTTTTGAATTATACATTTTGATTTGGGACAATGTTTAACTGATTCACCCCCCTCTCAATTATTCCAACACCCCCAAGTATAGAATGCAAGAAGTTCATAACTTACACATGATGCATGTTTGCCAAGTTTTCATCATGGTACTTGCCCAAAATGCTTGTTTGCCAAGTTTTCACTATTGAACGAAAATATTTCTCTTTATTTTTTTTTTGTGTTACCAAGATGCGTATTCACTAGGTTTTCATTAAGTCAACAATTTTTTTGATTTTTTGATTTTTTTTGAATTTTTTGGAAGGTGATGGACTCATGATAGGAAATAGAGGAAGGACCCATGCATTTTTTTCCTTGGAGAGTGCTCTTGAAAGATATGAAATAATGGATCATATCTTTTGATGGTATGCTCAAAGACATTGGTAGGGTAATGACAAAGGGAGATGAAATGGATGGTTGGATGAAGTGGGGTAAGGGTTTATGCAAAGGATTGGATAGGATGGAAAATATGTGTTGGATAATGGATGGTTTGGAAGACTTGTGTAGGGTTATATGGAAAGGGTGACAAGGTAAACATTGGCACACACCTTGAAGGGTGTTGCAGTGGTGGAGGAAAAGATCTTGGATTTAATGGAGGATGCTATGCATTTTGGATTTGATGGGGAAGTGAATATGGATTTGGATTTTGGGAGATAAGGACCCAAAATGGACTTTGAAGTGGATGGAAGTTGTTTGGATGGTAGATTTGAGGAAGCCTTGGGAAGCTTGAATGCCAATTTTGATTTTTCTTTACTATGCAAGTCTTTTAGGAGAGACTTGGGAATCCACATAGTTCTTGACTTTTATTTGCTTTGTAATTTTTTAGAATGCATTTCTTCAATGAAGGATTTAGGAACCCACGTTGTCTTGATATTTCTTTTCTTTGTGATTCTTTAGAACACATTGCTTCAATGAGGTATTTAGGAACCCACATTGTCTTTGACTTTTCATTTTGTTCGATGGGCCTTTGTGGCCTTTTGGATATTTATCTTTTCTTTGTATCTACATGTTGATTAGATTGGACATGTTGATTCTTTGATAAATGTGGATTTTTGGACTTGCAGATTTTATGCTTGGCATCCAAGTTTCTTAGCAAGGTATTGGGGTTTATGGATGGATAGGAATGATATGGAATCTTTTTGGAAGGGTGGAAGGTTCTCCAAGATCTGTGCCTTTGGTGACCTTGATTTAGGAAAGGATAAGTGGATTGTGAACTATTGGATGGAGGAATATATGGACCTAAGATGGAGGGAAGGGATGAAGGGGGAGGTATACATTTGGATTTGAATTTGGAAGGGATACTAACACCTTGAGAGTGAGATTTGAAAGTAAGGTTATGACCTTTAGAATTATCTCTGACATGGAAGGGTTTTGATATACTTTGTTTATGAATTCTTAACCATTTGACTTGATAATGATTTTGAGCATTAGGAGACTTGCTACAAGATGTGAGTCCATTTTGAGGTAGACATGGTATGGAGGGAACAATATGATCATGAAACAAACTAGACTGGATGGAAGTGGAGGAACCCATTTGACATGGATGGGGTTCATGAACAACTTGCGTAGATGTGCTTGGATCATGAGGGGGATTATGAGGAATAATAGGATCCTACAACTAAATAGGAGGAATGACATGGTCATTTGGTAGGATATGATCCTGTGGGAAAAATGGAGGAATGACAAGATCATTTGGTAGGCTAGGATCTTGTGGAGGATATGGAGGTGAAGGAATGGTAGGCTCATGGGGAGGATATGGAGGGATGATGAGATATTTTGATGGACATGAAGGTGAAGAGATACTTTGATCTTGACTTGGAAGGGGATCATTTGACTCGATTTTAAGGGTGGATTTCTCTTGACTTTGAATAACATCATCGAGAATAATGGAAGAGGTGACACAATCTTGATTAGGAATAGGAGGTGGAAGGTCCATGAGACTTGGAGGGAAAATTTTTTCTTGGAACATATGGGAATCCTCATTGATAGAATGGACATGGATGGTAGGTTCATTGTTAAAATCTAGGAAGATAGGATCTTGGTCAAAAATTGGATAGGTTTGGTCATTCTTGGGATCTTGATCTTGATTTATTTTAGGACTCATTTCTTCATGATTTTCATCACCCTCTTGACATGGGGTATGAGTTTGGACATGTATGATGGATTCTTGGAAGGGTTCAATGTTTTGACATGAAGGAGGACTCTGAATGGGACTCTCTTGGGTAGGTTATTGATGCAGGAGCATCCCAGGGTAGTTGGCTATCCTGCATGTTTGGGAGATTTGATGGAGTTTTGTGGACTTATTTTCATGTGTGAGGGGTTTGGTAGAATTGGATAAACCTACTTGGGTCTTCGGTGATTGGATTTGATGTATTTAATGGAACTTGGCATGGTCTTGGTTGCTCAGCATGGCCTTGGGGAGCTTGGCCTTGCTTAGGAATTTGGTGCCTATTTCAGGCTGTATAAGTAATTTTTCACAAAGAGTTAGAGGCTGACAATTTCAGGGATTGAAGAGGGCCTATATTTCTACCTACGGTTTGAAGCACGAGTTCTAATTCATCCGGAGCTAGGAGATATCATGATTTTACTAAGACATCTATTTTGGGAATTTAATTGTTGTTGTTGGCCGACTTGTGGCATTTAATTTCGGTATTTGTATTTAATTTATATTCAGGGCCGACCTGTGGCTTAGATTGGTATAAGTAGAGGTTGTGGGGGAAGTCTTTAGGCAATTCATTCATCCACTTGGGAGAAGAGGAGGTGGATGTGGAGCGAGTTTTGAGGAGAGCTAGTAGCTGCGGCTTGGGAAACAAGGAGATTGCTTGGTGGGCTTGCGAGCACAAGTTTAGATCTTCCTTGGGGGTTCCTACCAGTGTGTGGATCTGGGCTAGCTAGGGTTTTGGTTGGATCTTGCGAGATCTTGTGGAGTTTCTATTGTAATTGCATTGTATTTGGCCGTAACCCGGAAGGCCTTACAGCCGGGCATGTTGGATGAAAATATGATGATTCTATTATGAGTATTGGCATTGTGTGGATCTATATCTCTGTATTGTTATTATATTCTATTGTGTGGTTATTTTCTGGGGGCTAGGACATCTCCATCGGGGATTCTCCTACCTTGCACTGCATCAGTTATCTAGGATTGGAGCATATTATGGCATTGGATCTAGGACTGCTGAATTATAGAAGGGAATTTCATGAAAGAAAGGATTAGATTAGAAATTCATCATGGATAACCCTTGGGAGGTCTCATTACTGGATATATCACTAGATGAAAATGGACAAGATTACTCTAGAAATGCTTCAAGAGATGAAGGACTAGTGGGAAATATGAAGGATTCTTGAGGGTCAACTTCTCCAATGGAGGCATATGTGTCATTGGTGTGATTATTTTGGAATGTGCCATTGCTAGACATTGGTAGATGAATTTGATTTTGTTGAACAATAAGATGATGATTATGAGCTAGTTTTCTACCCAGATGATATAAAAGATTAGATTGGAACTTGTTTTTCTTGAGTGATCCTGTTGGTGATACCACATTGACATTTGCATGTTGTGAAGAATTTTTTGATTGAACATGCAGTATAATAGATTTCCTATGGATCATGCTTGATTGATGTCCAAAGGATGACTGATTTTTAATTGCGTTTATTTGGTAAATCCTTGGTGATGGATATGAGGAAGCAAGAGGATGTTCATTGAGATATGATTTGATGAGAGGCCTATAGTTTGATTGATCAAAAGGGTATGGATATAAGTCCTTTTTGTTGTAAGACTTTGGCTCTCTCTAACTTTTAATGTCAGCTAACTAGATTCTTATTTCTCTCATTTGTTATATAAGGATGTTAGTATTCAATTGTTGTTGTGTCATCTCAGGGAAACTTTTTGAATAGACAAAGGGTTCTATGTCATCATAGTAGTTGGTTTCTTGTTCTTCTTTGTATGGGGGAGATTAATTGAAGTATATTTCATTTGGGTTGTTCCTTGTTTGAGATTGTATGAGTGGTCTCTGACCAAAAGGGTATGGAAGAGACATCTTGCTATTGATTCGAAGTGTTTGGAGTGTTTTTCAAAATGTTGTTGCAATGATTCCAAGATTAAAGGGTGTCTTTTGAATTTAAGTCTGATAGAGAAAGACTCATCTCTATGATTAAGACTTGTTGATGTTTGATTGTGATCTCTTATTTCTAAGGACCTGGGATCCTTGATGGAGAACTTTGAAATCTTGATCTTAAGGCTATTTGATGACACTTGTAACATGAAACTTGAATGCAAAAGACAAAATTACAAGCACAACACTCACTTCAGGAAATACTCCTAGTAGCTAAACACTGAGTGTATGTCCCATAATGTTTTGACAAGTCTTGCACATGAAGAGATACAAAGAAATCTACCTAAGGGAAATTGGGTTCAACATGGATGAAAAAGGTGGCTTCTCATTAAATAGGTTCTAGTAAGGATTCTATTCAGAAAGACTTGAGTCCATCCCCCATTATAGAGGCCTCCCACACACATAAAAATATGATTTTGCGCAATCTCAAAGGACTACTAGAGGAGGTACTATTCTCAATTTTTTCCATCATTCACCCCATTAAGGATGAATACATTTTATTTTATAGTGGGTTGGATTATAGTGGCAAAAGCAATTGTATCCCACTTTGGGTTGTCCCTCTCACTAGCCTCGCTAAAGGATATTCTCAAGAGGGGAGCCCTCTAAAGTTCAAATCTAACTAGCATGTTCATGAAAGAAATGAAATTGAAATGAGAAGTAGGTCTAGGAGTTTGATTACCTAAGAAGGGTAAGAGCATATCCCTATTACTTACTCACTTCCAAACATGTTTAACAAGATTCTTTCCAAAGCCTTTTAATCTAGGGGGATTTGAGCATGTTAGGCATTTTGATTCACTATAAAAGTGAAGAGCATAGGCCTAATGATTTTATGCACAAACAAAGAGACTTAAATTTTAGTGTTTGTTCATTCTTTTAGCCTTTCTTTCTATTGATCCATTTTGGCATGTTTGGCATTTTGATTCACTATGAAAGTAAAGAGCATAGGCCTAATACCATAATCTATCAAACAATAATAGGCTTTCTAATTAAGCTAGATGTTGAACTTTGAATGTCATAGTTTAAGAAAAATGCAAAGGGATAAGGCTTACCTTATGCGAAGCTAGCAAAGGCTAGGCACATTTTTGAATTTTTTATTTTTGTATCTTTTTTATACTCACCTAGTAGCGATCGTTACAACTCCTAAGCATCCACAGAAGCTTACACACACATTAGTCCAATAAAAATAATCCAAGGTGAAATAAAATTGATATGTTTAGAAAAATCATGGATGAGCATACAAATCAATTGAAATTGGAATAAGTGCATAGTGATTGTTTTTCTGCTTTCAACCTAGTCATAAAGATCCAATTTTTAGATATATTTATGGTTTGAAAAAGCATAAATGTAAAGAAGTAACCTATAGTAAAAATCAATTAGCTTTCCAAAAATGTAAGAATTTTAAAAAAATTCCTTTATTTGTGTCCTCAAGGACGTGATTTAAGAAAACATACCAGATTTGAAAGTTCTATTTATTTAGGCCATTATTTGTTATCAAACTTGAAAATATAGAGAACATACCCTATTTATAATTTTAAGAGATTTCCAGAAATGTAAATTTTTCAAATAAATTTGTTCATTTGCACGTATAATTAATTTTTTATGAAATATCATAAAAAAATTATAAATCGCACAAAAATGATCAAAAAATTTTGATTTTTGGACTTTATCCTCTTGATTCTATCTAAAAGCTGCAATACAAATTTCATCAAAAAATTCCAAACCGTTTAGGAGATATGACTAAATCTTTAAAAACCCTACAGGTAACAATTATCAGCAAAGAAAACTTGCATGAAAATATGAGAGACAAATCTATCAAAGTTTTAGCATTTTTTGGGCTGTTCATTCACGTCGGGTTCACCAAAATGTATGTAGGGAAATTCTGCACAAGTTCAAAGAAACAATTTATTAGTATCGAACTAATCAAGAAAACTACTAATAATCATTAAACCCTATAAACAACAAAATAACAAACATCATATTCAGAAATTAAACACATATGCAAACCAAACGATGTTTGAGGCTTTTGCTGCTTCTCTTCTCCTTGTTGAGGTGTGGCACTCAACTGTGATTTTGATAGCACCTTAACTCAAAGATCTGAGAAATTGTGATACTCTAATAATAAGTTGACATAAGTTCGATACAAAATTCAGAGATATAATTATGAGAGATGAGGGTTGTTTATATAGAAATTATGATTTGAATGGACAATCAAGATTGATTTGATAAAAATAGATTGAATGGATGAGATAATTAAGAACTGAAAAGATTTGGGTAACTTTCCAGAATAAATGATTTAATTCCAATTTAACTAAAAAAATAGAGAGTTATTTAGGAAATAAAGATGAGAGGATATTTTGGATTTTCGAAAGATAAGAGTTTCCAAAATTGAATTTTGAGAAAATAATTAATTTTTTATTTAAAATGATTTGATTTTCAAAAAATTGTTTTTCTCAATTTATGAGGAGTTTGAGTTTTTTAGAAATTATAATTGCCTCATATTTTTTATTTTTCTATTTTTTGGAAGATTTAATTGAATTTAAAAATTCAATTAAAGAGAAAGATGAATTGAGAATGAAATTAAGATGAAATTGATGTGGAATTAAATTAATTTGGTCAATTAATTTAATTTGGAAGAATAATTAGCTAATTTGAATAATTAAATTCAAATTATGGGAAATAGGAAATTAAATTCAATTAACTGATAAAGATCAATTAATTAAAGGTAATTAATTAAATAAACTTAATTGTTTAATTAATAATAGAGTGGTGATTACTAGATTAAAAGATTGGATTTTTAGAGGAAAATAAGATGATTAATTAATAATTAAAGAACCATTAATTAATAGAGGAATAATTATTGACTGAATGCTAGCTTGCAATTATGTCCATTTTTTGGTATCTACAGTAAGATTTCCAAGACCTCTAATAGACAAAAAAAGACATGTTTGGACACCTCCTCACCTCTGTAAGAGTCCATGTTAGTATTGGAGGTGGTGAACCCTTAGATGACATTATAGGTCAGTGTGTATGTGATGGAAGAAGAGCACCAAGAACTTAGCTAGTCTTGGTAGTTGCTGCACGATAGTTGGGTTGGTTAGTGGACCAGGGGATCAAGACACAAAAGGGGATCCTATTGGTCAGTAGGTGTTAGGAGAGACAATAGTACATTTGACCCACTTTTTAGACCAACATTTCTGACCAATCATTAAAATGATTTTCCTTGGTCGGTTTATAGAAGGAAAAATTTGATTTTTTTAAAATCTATTCCCGTGTTGGTCAGAATTACAACCATGACATGTGGTCATAATTCCAACTACCATGAGAATATAACTTAAATAAAAAGGAACAGTTTCATTTTATTTTATTCTACAATTACTTCATGTGCAAAGGAGAGGTAAAGGAGGGAAGGAGGTCAAATTCAATCAGCAGCACGCATTTTCGATCATCTCTTCACTAGTTTCATCTCCTAACCCCAACCTTACAAATGCTTATTAAAACCATTGGGAAAAAAATGTTTATTAATTAGAGTTAATGGTTCTTGTGAATGGATATGAGTTTTTCTGATACATTTTGTTCTTTCCAAGTGACTGTGACCCCTGCTCACTGTTCAGGGACAGTTAACACAAAAATGGAGGGTTTACATCTTCTATGGTCCATAGTGTACTTTAAAATAATGAGGGTTTATATATTCTATGGTCCATAGTATAGTTGAATATAACTTAAAAAAAGACACAGTTTCATTTTATTTCATTCTGCAATTACTTCACGTGCAAAGGAGAGGTGAAGCAGGTCAAATTCAATTAGCAACATGCATTTTCGATCATCTCTTCACTAGTTTCACCTCTTAACCCTAACCTTACAAATGCTTATTAAAACCATTGGGAAAAAAATGTTTATTAATTAGAGTTAATGGTTCTTGTGAATGGATATGAGTTTGTTAGATACATTTTTCTCTTTCCAAGTGACTGTGACCCCTGCTCACTATTTAGGGATAGTTAACACAAAAATGGAGGGTTTACATCTTCTATGGTCCATATTATAGTTTATAAACTAGGGCTATCAACTTTTTTGTATCAAAAAAACTCATATCCATTCACAAGAACCATAGAGAAGCATGTAACGTTAGTGTATTCTGCTAGGCATAATCCGCGAGGGTACAATTAGAGGATTTGATGGTGAAAATGCTTCTCTATGGTTCTTGTGAATGGATATGAGTTTGTTTGATACATTTTGTTTTTTCCCTCATTATTCTAAACTATACTATGGACCATAGAAGATGTAAATTAACTCATTTCTCTATGGTTCTTGTGAATGGATATGAGTTTGTCTAATACATTTGGTTCTGATCCATTCTACTAATTTATACCCAGAGTGGAGGATCATACCAATCCAATATTACAACAATCCAAGTGACTGTGGCCCCTGCTCATTGTTCAAGGATAGTTAACAAAAAATGGAGGGTTTACATCTTCTATGGTCCATAGTATAGTTTATAAGCTAGGGCTATCGACTTTATTGTATCAGACAAACTCATATCCATTCACAAGAACCATAGAGAAGCATGTAAAGTTAGTGTATTCTACCAGGGATAACCTGTGAGGATATAGTCAAAGGATTTGATGGTAAAAATGCTTCTCTATGGTTCTTGTGAATGGATATGATTTTGTTTGATACATTTTGTTCTTTCCCTCATTATTTTAAACTATACTATGGACCATAGAAGATGTATAGTAACTCATTTCTCTATGGTTCCTTTGAATGGATACGAGTTTGTCTGATACATTTTGTTATGATCCATCCTACTCATTTATACTCGGAGTGGAGGATCATACCAATCCAATATTGCAACAATCAAAGTGACTGTGACCCGTGCTCACTCTTCAGGGATAGTTAACACAAAAATAGAGGGTTTACATCTTCTATGGTCCATAGTATAGTTTATAAACTAGGGCTGTCAACTTTGTTGTATCAGACAAACTCATATCCATTCACAAGAACCATAGAGAAGCATGTAAAGTTAGTGTATTATACTAGGCATAACCCATGAGGGTATAGTTAGAGGATTTGATGGTAAAAATGCTTCTCTATGGTTATTATGAATGGATATGAGTTTGTTTGATACATTTTGTTTTTTCCCTCATTATTTTAAACTATACTATGGACCACAGAAGATGTAAATTAACTCATTTATCTATGGTTCTTGTGAATGGATATGAGTTTGTTTGATACATTTTGTTATGATCCATCCTACTCATTTATACCTGGAGTGGACGATCATACGAATCCAATATTACAATAATCCAAGTGCCTGTGACCCCTACTCACTGTTCAGGGGTAGTTAACACAAAAATGGAGGGTTTACATCTTCTATGGTCCATAGTATAGTTTTAAATAATGAGGGTGTACATCTTCTATGGTCCATAGTATAGTTTATAAACTAGGGCTGTCGACTTTATTGTATCAGAGAAACTCATATCCATTCACAAGAACCATAGAGAAGCATGTAAAGTTAGTGTATTCTACCAGACATAGCCCGTGAGGGTACAGTTAAAGGATTTGATGGTAAAAATGCTTCTCTATGGTTCTTGTAAATGGATATGAGTTTATCTAATAGATTTTTTTCTTTCCCTCATTATTTTATACTATACTATGGACCATAGAAGATGTAAAGTAACTCATTTCTCTATGGTTCTTGTGAATGGATATGAGTTTGTCTGATACATTTGGTTCTGATCCATCCTAATAATTTATACCTAGAGTGGAGGATCATACCAATCCAATATTGCAACAATTCAAGTGATTGTGACCCCTTCTCACTGTTTAGGGATAGTTAACACAAAAACGGAGGGGTTACATCTTCTATGGTCCATAGTATAGTTTAAAATAATGAGGGTTTACATCTTCTACATTCCATAGTGTATTTTATAAACTAGGGTTGTTGACTTTTTTGTATTAGACAAACTCATATCCATTCACAAGAACCATAGAGAAGCATGTAAAGTTAGTGTATTCTGCTAGGCATAACCCGTGAGGGTACAATAAGAGGATTTGATGGTAAACATTCTTCTCTATGGTTCTTGTGAATGGATATGAGTTTGTTTGATACATTTTGTTCTTTCTCTCAATATTTTAAACTATACTATGGACAATAGAAGATGTAAAGTAACTCATTTATCTATGGTTCTTATGAATTGATATGAGTTTTTTAATACATTTTGTTATGATCCATCCTACTCATTTATGCCCAGAGTGCAGGATCATACCAATCCAATATTGTAACAATCAAAGTGATTATGACAAAATGTATCAGACAAACTCATATGCATTCAAAAGAACCATAGAGAAGCATTTTTACCATCAAATCCTCTGACTATACCCTCACGGGTTATGCCTGGTAGAATACACTAACTTTACATTTTTATTGCTTCAAAGTGGATATTGATCTTCATGATCTGTGATCGATTATCTACCCTATCTTCACTCTCTCCCCTTTGAAACACACCCTTATCTCTATTAAATAAGCCTCTCAAGGCTAGTATAACCCCTTCTAACCGTAACAGTCAATTAAAGGACTGTTGACAATTAGTTATTTGCCACTAACAGTTAGTTGTTTTAGATTAAAATTCATACAAGATACTTCTTCTTAATGTTCCTCTAACAATCCATTGTCATCTTTCTTTTTTTTGAATGAATGACTACACATATGTTCCAAATGCCCTCTAAAATAATTTAAAAACTACCAATGAAATGTATATGCGAAAATAAAACTTAACGATACAATATTATACAATTCCTTATCTTTTTATTTATTACAATGTGTTTAAAGGTTCTACATTACATCACTACACAGGAAAGAGAAAACCATGTCTAAAGTATATCTAGGATTGTGCCACAAATATATTGCTCTACATCTTGTATATTGCCTTTGTCACTGAGGTTTCAATAGCCAACAACAATGGAAAATGCTTCTTACAACCATCTAGATCCTCCACTAATAATACTAGTGGAGCCCTAGAAATAAGAAAAAGAGCTTAGTGTTATAATAATATGGCGATGAAAACAATGGTGGCATTGAGGAGGAAATTACTAATTGAAGTGTACCAACATTTCCATTCCACTGAGTGCTTGTACACTGAAGCTAGGTAGAGATATCAACAAAGTGGATATCGCCATATCAGATCATCATGATCCCAATATTTAAGCCATTTTCATCATTCACAGCTGATGGGCTTCTAAATAGCCATCTTTCTCAGTACTTTTATCCTCTTTTTAGAATAGTTGATTGCATTTAGACATGAATTTATGGTTTTTAAGCATATGAACTTATGGTTTTTATGTATATGCTATATATATATGTGTGAACATAAGATGGAAATATGGATACTTTAAAGGCATAATATTTGTTTGAATTCATGGACAGGAATGGTAAATGCAGTAGCTATACATGTTAATGAATGTTTCCTTACCTAAGCTATGTTTTGGGTAGTTACCTCTTGTAGCTGTAGGAATTGCAAGAGTGTTAATTAGGACTTACACCTTTTCCTAATATTAATGATGTAGATATATATGTATATGGTTGGATGTGTGTGCATTGATTGTTTTTGCAGGTGTTGACTGTGGACATTCAAAGATCAACATAGTGGCACTGGAGTAATCAAAGACAACCGTGGGATTGCAAAATCTTTGCAAGCAAAGAAAGTCAATTGATGTTTTTTGTTACATGCAGCGTGCAAATTTGGTTTCCTTAATGCGCTATATTTCTAGAAATTATTCATGGTAAATAATGTTTCTGTTCTGAAACTTTATGAGTTGTAACCGATCCTCATTTATGAAGTGATCGTAGACTTAGGAGATAGTTGTAGCTTTCCTTTAAATAATCGACTATTGTGACTCTTTTGGAGTTAGTCGAATGAACTAGTTTTTATAATAACACTTTTGCATACAGTTTTCAATCAAGTGTAAACATTTTGTTATGGATGAATAGAATGTTCAGTTCAAGCTTATCTCTTTCATCTTGATTGTATTTCCTATTCACTCATTCAAGGGGGCCCACTTGATGAGTGAATTGTTCTGTTAGCGTAGAGTTCATTTTCCTATTTATTTCTAAGTAGTTAGAACTCTACTATTCCTGCAGCTACCGATAACAAAATTAGTAGTTTGTTCCTGTAGCACAGTCGGTTGGAGTAATTCTTAGACGTGATTCCCTGCTTTGTTTAGAATAAATTTATTTACCAATTTTAGCATAGTATTCCTGAAGCATAAGCATTTGAATTCCATAGATAGTCTTAGATTGAGAAGGTTTGAAGCATATACTTTGCAAATGCCATTCCAAGTTTACATCCCTGGTCAATAATTAAATGAGACCGAATAACCCATTTAGAAATCATTTGGGGTGTTCAATCCTAAAATAGGCAGTCCATTGCTCTGGTTTTTTGATACTATTATTTGGCCAAGCATTTTTGGCATCATTGCTGGGGATGGTGTTAATTCAAACTTATCTTTGTAGTTGCATTCTCAGTCCTAATTTAGTGATTAGCCTTAAGTAAGCATTTTATGTATAGAAGGAGAGACCGCCTTGGGAGATTTCTTCCCCGTAACTACCAAGAAGACCCATTTGATCTTTTTAATCCTAAAATTAAAGAGCCCCAAAGTGAGAATGAAGAAGAAGAACCCTTTGAAAATCCATTTGCTGATGCTTAGGAACACATATCCTCTTCATCATCTAAGGAATCACTACATTTGAATGACCTATTTGCTGAACCTGAATACCAAGACAACCCACTTGCTCTTATTATCTATCAGCCACCACCACCGGGTCCTCCTCCCAGAATGGCTGTTGAGGCTCCTTTTCCATTTCCTATTCCTCCTCGGTAAGGTAACCAAAATTTGAAGAACATACCTACTGCTGCGCTCCCCAAATTATATGGCCTCCTTATAGATGACCCTGAGACCTTCCTCTTTGAGTTTGACATCCTTTGCCAGAGTTATGACTATACTACTGATGCTCACAAGCTGAAGTTGTTTCTATCAACTCTAAAAGAGGCTGCCTTGAGATGGTTCATGGGGTTGGGTGCCAATGCTGTAGCAAACTGGGATGCCATGCGCAATCTATTTCTTTTAAAATACAAAGAATACTGTCAGGGTCAGGATTTGAAAGGTGATGACATTTTCAAAATGTCTCAAGAGGATGAAACCTTGGAGGATTATGTATCAAGATTCATGTTCAACCTACAGCATAATACACAGCACCAGCTAAATGAGGCATCTTAGAAACACCTTTTCTTGAAGGGTGTGAATGATGGAAGCATTGAAGCTTTGGACCTGATGGAGGAGGGAGTTGTCCTGGGGCACTACCTCTCATCTTTTGGAATTCAGGTTGACCCCACAAAAAATGTAGTTATCAACACACTTCCCACACCGGTTAAGTAGAAGGATGTCAGGAGTTTCCTTGGCCATGTTGGTTACTATGGGAGATTCATAAAGGACTTTAGCCAACTTGCAGCACCTTTGTACAACTTGTTAAAGAAAGAAGCTGAATTTGAATGGACAAAGGAATGTGAAGCATTATTCCAAAAATTGAAAGATGTTTTAACAATGACACCTATTCTCAGAGGACCTGATTGGAAGCTTCCATTCCACATCCACATAGATGCATCTGACTATGCCATTGGAGCAGTCCTTGGACAAAAGGAAGGTACTGTTGAACATGCAATTTACTATATTAGTAAAAATTTCAAAGGAGCTAAATTAAATTATACTTTTACTGAAAAAGAGCTATTAGCAGTTGTCTATGCACTAAACAAATTTAGGCACTACATCACAAGTTCTGAAGTATTTGTTTATACTGATCATTCAGCTATCAAGTACATAATGAATAAACTTGCCATTAGTGGTAGATTAGCACGCTGGTTACTCCTTGATGAAGGGTGCTCCCCTTAATACCACAAACACAACAAAAATAGAGAAACAACAACAATATGCAAGAACAGAAAATGGGCTTCTTATTATCTCCAGAAATGTGGAATTACAAACTTTCAAAATTACAATATGCAAAGCCACATGGGCATTCCCTTACAATATTCTATAGGACAAAGCCTCAAATCAATACCCAGATCTACTACCCAAAACTGTCCTGAACTACCTAAGACAACACTATAGCCTTCCTTATATAGGCAATTTTCTACCGCCTGGGAAGGTTCCAGAATTTTTAGCCAACAAGGTTGACCAAACTTAGAATTATTTTATTTTTCATTTTACTACATCAAAGTTGGCTCAAAATAACTTTTGAAACCCAAACAAATTTTTTGAAGGAAAATCATTTTCCACCATTTTAGGTGACCCAACTTCTAGAGACCATAAGTCATCACCCATTGACTCGATTGAATATTATAACCCCATTTCGGAAAGAGCACGAGGAGCTCTACAACATTCAAATTAAACAAGCTTCATTCAGCTAAAAATTTGACCTCATTTGGGGCCTCTAAAGCCTTCAAAATTGAGTTCAAAGTTTCTGTACCCTGTTTCCAAAACTGAAAAGTTTCAATATCTTCAAAACCAGACTTGATCTAGCAATGAAACTTTATAGGCAGGCTGATATGACTAACATGAACCTCCAATTGTGAAATCAGAACATTCTGAGATCGTATGACCAACTTACTAAAAATAGAAAGTTTCCATAAATAACAACTCTACACAAGATAACCCTCATTGAAAAGAAACCAAAAATATTTTTGGGTGATGCAAGATTGCTCTTACACCTAGGATGCTCCTACATTAGACATCCAGGGTAATTTGAGAAGTGACCCTGTCACGGCTCAGGTGTGAAGAGGGAAACCAAGATGGTTAACCTCCTGCTTTGTCAGCCATGATGAATCTTCAACAGGTCATCCTTTCCACTTGACCAGATATTCTTCATATGTCCTATTCCTTGTGCTTCTGCCAACATGACTGTCTAGTATATCCTCAATCTCCTTAGTATCTGAACTAGTTGCTGGAATACTCTACTGTACTGCTATGATCTCATCTTCAACACCTCCTTCATGATACTTTGTCAAATCTGAAATGTTAAACACTGGTGAAATATTTAGCTCAGTAGGCAATTCTACCTCATGCATTTCCTGAATCATGCTTCTTCAGTATCTTACATGGCCCAAACTTCTTCATTTTCAGCTCATTGTATGTACCAACTAGAAATCACTCCTTCCGCAAATGAACCATGACTTCATCTCCAACCTAAAATTCTTAATGCCTCCTTTTCTCATCTGCCTTAGCCTTATACTATGGATTCATCTTGGTAATGTGCTTCCTCACCTCCTCATGGATGTTCTTCAAATGTTTTGCAAAATCCCCAGCTTCAGCACTACTTATTTTTCCTTTATCTATCTTCCTTAACTCAGATGCATTTCTGGGACTACTTCCATATACAATCTAGAATGGTGATTTACTAGTGCTCTTGTTGATAGAATTATTATATGCAAAGTCTACCTGTGGTAAAATCAAATCCCATCCTATTGGCTTATCTCCAACCAAACATTTCAACAAATTCCTCAAACTCCTATTCACCACCTCTATCTATCCATCAGTCTGTGGATGATGTGATGAACTGAACTTCAAATCTATCTTCAACTTCTTCCATAATGTACGCTAGAAATATCCAACAAACTTAGTGTCTTGATCTAAAACTATGGTCTTTGGCAAACCATGTAGTCTCACTACTTCTCTGAAAAAAAATTCTGCTACATGAACAACATCATTAGTCTTCTTGCAGGGAATAAAATGTGCCATCTTTGAAAATCTATCAACCACCACAAAAATTGAATCATGTCCCCGTTGAGTCCTCGGTAAACCAAGAACAAAGTCCATACTGATATCCTCCCAAGGCTTCTCTGGTATAGGTAATGGCTGATACAACCCTGTATTCTACTTCACTCCTTTTGCCATCTGACATACTCTGCAACTCTATACAAACTTCTTCACATCTTGCTACAACTATGACCAATAATAATTCTCACTAAGCAAAGCAAGGGTTTTATCATGACCACAATGTCCAGCCAATCCTCTGCTATGCTTCTCCTTGATGAGATTCTCCCTCATAGAACTTCTTGGAATGCACAATTGACTCCCTCTAAATAGCATATCATCCCGAATGATAAAATCCAGCCACTTCATTCTGTCTAGAGTAATAGGTTCTTTACAAGCTTTCCAAGCTTCACCAAAATCAAGATCCTCTGGATACAAATTCTTGAGTTCCTTGAACCCAACCACCTCAATCTGCATCTCTGTCAGCAATAGTTGCCTTCTGCTAAGTGCATCTACAACCTTGTTAGACTTTCCACTTTTGTGTTTCAAAAAAAATGTATAACTCTGCAAAAACTCAACCCATTTCAAATGCCTTTGATTCAACTTTCCTTGACTATTCAAATATTGCAAAGCTTGATGATCAGTATACAAAACAAACTCCTTAGGAAGTAGATAGTGTCTCCACTTCTTCAGTGCCTGAACTATAGCATAAAATTCTTGATCATAAATAGAATATTTTCTCTTGGCATCATTTAACTTCTCACTGAAATAAGCAATAGGTTTACCTTCTTGGCTCATAACAGCTCCTATTGCAGTACTACTAGCATCACAATCTACTTGAAACACCTTATTAAAATTAGGAAGTGCTAAAATAGGTTGTTTTGTAACCTTTTGTTTCAATAGTTTAAAACTCTTATCTACCCCATTAGTCCACTTGAACTCTTTTTCTATCCCCTCTCATTGTTTCAGTCAAGGGTCCACAAATACTGCTAAAATTTCAGATAAACTTTCTATAAAAGCTAGCCAAACCATGAAAAGACCTTACCTCAGTAGCACTCCTTAGAGTAGGCCATTCAAGGATAGCCTGTACCTTCTCTGGGTCCATTTTTAAACGTTTTGCTAAAACTACAAATCCCAAATACACTAACTCTTTCTTCACAAAACTACACTTCTTCAAATTAATCAACAATTTCTCATCTCTTAACTTCTAAAACACCATACGAATATGTATCATATTCTCTTCCAATATCTTAATAAAGATCAAAATATCATCTAGGTACACAATGAAAAACTTACCCAGAAATTCTTTCAGAACCTCGTTCATGAGCTGCGTGAAAGTGCTCGGTGAATTGG
Organism: Chamaecyparis obtusa; assembly: GCA_027943335.1. Classification (NCBI taxonomy): domain Eukaryota; kingdom Viridiplantae; phylum Streptophyta; class Pinopsida; order Cupressales; family Cupressaceae; genus Chamaecyparis; species Chamaecyparis obtusa. The sequence continues at coordinate 282,060 of BSBK01001448.1, forward strand.
TTAGCCCAAAAGGCATGACTAACCACTCATACAGTCCTTCCTTTGTCTTGAAGGCTATCTTCCATTCATCTCCTTCTCTGATCCAAATCTAGTGATATCCACTCTTTAGAACTATCTTTGAGAAATACACAGCTCCACTCAAACAATCCATAATATCATCCATTCATGGCAATGGAAACCTATACTTGATTGTGATCTTGTTTATTGCTCTAGAATCTGTACACATCCTCCATTCTCCATTCTTCTTTGGTGCTAATACTGCTAGTACAACACATGGACTTAGGCTCTCCCAAATCAATCCCTTCTGTAACAACTCATGTACTTGTCTATTCAACTCTTCACTTTCTACTGGTGTCATTTTGTGTGCTGCCTTGTTTGGCAAACTGGCTCTTGGAATCAAATCTATCTAATGATTGATCTTCCTTACCGGTGGTAATCCATCAAGTACATTATTAGATACAATATCTTGAAACTCATTCAACAAATTTGCAACCTCTATAGGTACATCCTCTACTCCCTCTTTACCAGCTTTTGGTATTAAAGAAAAACACACATGCTCATGCCTCATACTATCTAGGAATTTTCTTCCATCAACAAAAGTTATTCTTGCATTACCACATACCCTTTTCTTCCATCTCCTTCAATGGTTTTAGCTTATGTCACACTCCATCCTTTGTCAGGGAATAGGTATTCGCATGACCATCATGTACAACACATCTTTTAAACTACCATGGCCTACCCAACAACATGTGACATGCATCCATAGGTATGATATCACATAGTACCTCATCATGGTACCCGCCAATCTTGAACTTTACTAGGCACTGTTCACTGACCATGACCTTGTGGTCATCTTGCACCCAGGCAATCCAATATGGATGTGGGTGTTTCTATCTCTTGAGCTTCAAATTTGTCACCATCTCTTCTGACACCAAATTGTCAGTGCTTCCACTATCAACAATCACATCACAACATTTACCCTCACACTTTCATCTAGTGTGAAACAGGCTCCTCCTTTGTTCAGGTTCATTCTCACCACTCATTAGGACTCTTTTGTTAATCAATGTTTCTCCTCTTTCAGCATCTTCAGAATTTGAAGATCTGGCATCTTCATCTACATGTGCCATTTTGGCCTTGCCTTCATTCCTCCTATCCATCCTTCCTTGGTGTTGAGGACATTCAAATGCCCTGTGACCTTCTTCTCCACAGTAAAAATATGTTCCACGGAAACCTCCTCCTCCTGGACCTTGTTCTCTTTCTCTTCCTCTCTGATCTCTATCGTTATGATCTTGGAAATGATTAGAGTTGTTTCCTCTCTAATTTTGACTGGTACTAGCCTCATCCTTCTTTTTCAAATCTTCATTTCGGCCTCCATATGACCGTCCACTAGATCATCCACCATGACCTCTTCCATTTTGTCTACTCTCGAACTTCTTGTTTAGCTTTTCCTCTACTTTTAGGGAAAACTGGTATGCCTCTTCAATACTATTCATTCAAACTAGATTTAGCTCCTTCTAAATGCTTGGCCTCAACCCATTAAGGTAATGGGAAATTTTCTCCTTATCAGATTTTGCATGACCTATTCTGATGAGGATTCGATAGAACTCCTCTGTATACTCCTAAATAGATCATCCCGCTTGCTTCAAACTTTGTATTTTCTTCAGTAGGTCAAGCTGATAATCAACAGGGATGAACTGTCACTTCAATTTATCCACCATCTAATCTCATCTTGTGATTTTACCTTTCCCTCTTCTATTTCACTCTAATTGAATCTCTTGCCACTAGATCTTTGCATGACCTTTCAGTCTGGCCTTCACGAATTTGACTCTATCAGGATCCTCAATATCTTCATACTCAAAATATTCTTCACATTCATTGATCCAGTCGATCAACTCCTCTGGGTTAAGATTTCCTAAAAATGTAGGAACCTCAATCTTAGGTCTTTTGCCGATCTTGGAAATGGCCCAAAAAAGTCTTTCTTCCTCCTAGTTTACAACTTTGACTTCTCCTTCTTGATCTTCTTCTTCGGCTTCATCCTCTCTTTTGTCTCTGACATTAAGATTCATTCCTCTGTGAATCTCTTCTTGCAATGATCGCACTTGTCTCTGGAGCACTCTAACCTTAGGTGTTACAACACCAGCGCTTCCACCACATTCCCTTTGTGGGGGCATTTTTGTGATGTGCACTGAAACCCTAACCGCAGTCCTGGTGCAAACTGCCTCATAGTCGATGATCTGTTTACACAGAAACCCTAACCCATGGTCTTGGTGAAAACTACCTCACAATCAGCGATCTATTTACACACTCAAGAACTCCTACTTTGATACCACTTGATGAAGGGTGCTCCCCTTAATACCATAAACACATAACAAAAACAAAGAAACAACAACAATATGCAAGAATAAAAAATGGGCTTCTTATTATCTCCAAAAATGTGGAATTACAAACTTTCAAAATTACAATATGCAAAGCCACATGGGCATTCCCTTACAATATTCTATAGGACAAAGCCTCGAATCAATACCCAGATCTACTACCCAGAATTGTCCCGAACTGCCTAAGACAACACTATAGCCATCCTTATATAGGCAATTTTCTACCGCCTGGGAAGGTTCCAAAATTTTTAGCCAACAAGGCCGGCCAAACTTAGAATTGTTTTATTTTTCATTTTATTACATCAAAGTCAGCTCAAAATAACTTTTGAAACCCAAACAAAATTTTTGAAGGAAAATCATTTTCCACCATTTTAGGTGACCCAACTTCTGGAGACCATAAGTCATCACCCGTTGACCCGATTGACTATTATAACCCCATTTTAGAAAGGGCACGAGGAGCTCTAAAATGCCTAAATTAAGCAAGCTTCATTTAGTCAAAAATTCAACCTCATTTGGGGCCTCTAAAGCCTTCAAAATTAAGTCAAAGTTTCTGTACTCTATTTCCAAAACCGAAAAGTTTCAATATCTTCAAAACCAGACTTGATCTAGCAATGAAACTTTACAGGCAGGCTGATATGACTAACATGAACCTCCAACTGTGAAATCAAAACATTCTGAGATCGTATGACTAACTTACTAAAAATAGAAAGTTTCCATAAATAGCAGCTCTACGCAAGATAGCCCTCATTGAAAAGAAATCAAAAATATTTTTGGGTGATGCAAGATTGCTCTTACACCCAGGAGGCTCCTGCATCACTCCTCATGTAGGAATTTTATGTGAAGATAATAGACAAACTAGGCAAGGCTAATGTAGTGGCTGATTTCTTGTCAAGATTGTAAGTACTGAATGATCCTACAGCAATTGATGATAGCTTCCGTGATGAGCACTTATTTTCTATTGATTCCTTTAATCCATGGTATGCAAACTTAGCTGACTACCTTGCTATAGGTAGAAAACCACCTCACTTCTCTCCTAAACAATGCTGCCTATTGGTTGAAAAGAGTTTTAACTTCTCTTGGATCTTAGGCTTCATGTTTTATATAGGACTAGACCAAGTCACCAGGTGATGTGTTCGTGAGGATGAAACTTATGACATTCTCCGAGCATGTCATGATGAACCATGCGATGGACATTTTGTAGCAAAGTGGACCACCTATAAAATTTTGACAACTAGATACTACTGGCCTACTTTTCATAAAGATGCAACAAAGCATACTCGACATTGTGATAGGTGCTAGCATATGGGGTACCCAACAAAATTTGATGAAATTCCCCTACAGCCTCAGGTAGTTGTCACGCCCTTTGACAAGTGGGGTATTGACTTCGTTGGACCCATTGAACCCTCTTCTCATGGGAAGTCCTACATCTTAGTATGTACTGACTATGCCACAAAATGGGTTGAAGCCAAAGCTATGAGGCATGCCAAAGATCACAAAGTTGTTGAGTTCCTCTATGAATGTATATTCACCAGATTTGGAGTACCAAGGGAAATTGTCATAGATCAAGGAGCACAGTTCACCTCTAATCTTATCGTAGAGTTGATGCAGGAGTATATGGTGCGCCATGGGAAATCATCACCCTATCATCCTCAAGCCAATGGTCAAGCTGAAATAACAAACTGGGAGATATAATTTATTTTGACAAAGACAGTAGCTGTTCACAAAAAGGACTGGGCTACATGCCTTCCTAAAGCTATATGGGTGTACCACACAACACGGAAAACCACCACAGGGTTTACTCCTTTTGAGTTGGTGTATGGAAAATCAGCCTCCATGCCAATTGAGTTCCAGCATAAAACACTTTGCATAGCCTTGGATTTGGATATTGATCTCACCAAAGCACAAGAGGATCGATTACTACAATTAAATGGATTGGATGAATACATGAAGTCTGCCCTCCACAATACAGAGTTGATACAACAACAAAGAAAACAATGGCATGACAAGTTCATCTGTGATAAGAAATTTTCCATGGGCGATTAGGCACTGTTGTATGATTCAAGATACCAGCACACACCCGAGAAATTTCATACCAGATAGCTTGGGCCTTATGAGATAATATCAGTATTTGACAATGGAGCCATCCAGCTTTCAACCATTGATCCTATCAGATTTAAGTTACTTGTCAATGGGCATCACCTAAAGCTTTAAAACAAACCTATTAGTCATGATGAGTTCTTGAAGCAGTTCCAGAGCACAGCTGAAGCAATCGATCCTATAGCCGAAGAATCTGGGTCTTCTACCCAGAATTTTGCAGATTCCTAATTCCATTCAAGAACACCATAATAAACATTTCACATTTTGTGGAATTATTTCTCCATAATAATTTTTTGCATCTCACCTTCTTTTTCTTCCACCCATCCACCCCATCCCATCACTTCATTCATGCACATGCAATTTTTTTTGACAACTCTTCCTGCAGCACTTCCAGGTTCGTGCCATATATACTTGTACATATATTATTTTTTATTCATTAATTTTTAGGATTTTGTGTCATTCTAATTTTCTACTCTTGCATAACCTGGCTTGGTGGGACCCATGCCATTACTTAGTTGGGGGGAACTATTCTATTTTCAAAATTTCAAATTAGCATGTAAAAATTGAAGTTTTTGTCTTTGTGAGATGTCTACATCATGACTTGTTGATCTGTCCTTTTGTGATTGCATCATCACATTTGAAGTGAATTAAAGATATTAAAATCTAAAATTAATTTATAATGATATGCCATGACATGTTCGGGGTGGTAGCCTTGGCACACACGAGCTATTATGAGATGTTATGCAAGAAATATATCATTAGATTTCGTGCAAAAATCTTTAATTTCATGGAGCAAGTTGCAGTTGGTACACTGCTTTTTCTTCTGCAAACATTTTGTTCCATAATGTATTGAGGTCTATGATTTACCATTGTTGAGCTCTGCAGAAATAGTAAGTTCTATGAAATTCAAAATTCTTTGATCATAGCAATGGGAGGTTACCTTCAATGGCATGAGCCAGTGGACCATAGGGTTTCGTTAAATGACGCATCCAGTTGTGAAATGTTTAGAAGAAGAGGATGGCTGGATTATTGCTTAAGCCTTTAAGGGTTTGATGAAGAAGTCTCTCTACAATTTCTATCCACCTTGAAAGATGGATTTGCGGAGGTCAAGGGCTTAAAGATTGAGTTTACAGAGGATATAGTAGCTGAAGTGACTGGTTTACCGCAAGAAGGTGAGAAATGGGTGAAAGACTTTGACTTGCGTTCGGTGAGGGCCTAGTTCACTTTGCATGGTGATCCCTAGTTAAAAATCGATAGGAAACAAGGTACTTGGTGATTATCTTTGCTTCTAGAATTCATTCAACCAGCTGCATTTGTTATCCAGTACTTCACCTGCAAGGGACGCTACAAATATTTGCATGCTTTGCATTTCAAAATTCTCAGTCATCTTCGGTACGACAACATACCACTAAATCTTCCTAGCTTCCTATTTAACATTGTGAAAAAGCAAGCTTTATTAGTCTAGTTAGGAAGAAACTAGTCTATTTCGCATCATTGCTTGATAAAACTAATTGTAGAAAGAGAATTACATAGACAAATGGTTGGGACATGGGAAGAATTCTTGCAAATGAATGAGGTTGAACCTAGAGTGGTCGGCCCTAGAGGTCATGGTGTTGGGTAGAGAGAGAAAACATCCTCTGGGGTTTGTAAAATTGTTCAAAGAATTGATCCTGAAGCCTCCCCTTCCATTTCTAGGTCACCTAGGAAAATAAATTTTAGTGCTGGTGCCTCTACTTCTCAAAGGAAGAAAAATAAAAGTAAAGAAGCTCCCAGTATCCCTGAAACATCACCATCTGTAAGGACCAGGTCTAAATCTAGGAAGGATAAGGGTAAAACAAAGGAGTCAGAAGAAGAAATATTGGAGCCGTAGCCTAGTGGTAATACTGACAATGTTGAAGAAACCTTACATTCCCCTAGGGAAGAAATTTCTAAAAACCCTCCTAACGTAGTTGCAGAGGAAGTAGCCACTAACATAGGGAAACGAAAGAGTCCTCTGAGCTCATCCATACCTCCGAGGAGGAGAAGTAAAAGGATTTTTGAAAAGGATGTTGAAGTTCTTGTTCCTATTGTTAACCTAGAGTCTTCTGAATTAGTAGAGAATGAATCTTTAGAGAAGTCCTCTTCTGAGGAAATGTTTCATCAAACGACAGCCAGTGACACTACATTAAGAGACCAGAGTCCATAAATATAAGTTAACCCTGGAGTTAACTACATACTTATTGATAGTGATGAGGACATAGAGGAATTGTAAATAATTCTGCCGGGCCAGATGTTAGTATGAATTCTAAAGAAACCCCTGAGTTTGGGATGAAAATTGTTGAAGAAGTGCCTTAGCAAAGTAATCAGGATGGGTTAGAAATGCTGGCTAAGGTAGCAACTAATGTTAGTGAGGAAAGCAATGTAGTGAAAACAATTGTTTTATGGAAAGGAGAGTTCTTTGTACCAAAGAAAACAATAAAAACTCCTCACTTGCCATCTGGATGGGTGGATATACTCAATCAGGAACCTTTACCCCCACCAAATTTGTCTACACCCCTGGCTGCAGGGATAAACTTGTATCAACAATTTTTATGGGAGAAGACACAATGGGAATTAGAAAAGGAAAAATTTAAATGAGTCATTAGTGAGAAAGGTTCTCAGATAGAACAAAAATCAGATCAGATTGAGGTATTGAAAAGGAGAATTGATCAAATCACATGATTAATTCTAGAGCTAATGGAATGCAGATCACCATCTCCGGTGTATGCATTATTCCTTAAGGAACAACTTGTTAATTTTAAATTAACAAGAATTGTGGAAGGCCTCAATCCTTCTCTTTCAACTCCCCATGAATTTTACTATGCCTTTTAGTCTACTCCAATGACTTTGAAAAACCTATTGTGTGAATTGTCCCTGCATAACCTTGCAGTTCTTGATAATACAGAGTGGAATTCACTTCACTCCTCTATGTAGGAGATGTGCAGTTAAGAGTGGTTATGTCTTGGATGTAGAATGAGATAAGTAGGGAACATCAACCTGCACTGTACATAAATAATGAGATGACAACTCCTTTGATGATGAGGCCTGAAGTTCAGCATTCCAGGTGAACATATTTAGACTAGCTTTCTGTCACAGCAAACTCAAGTGGAGCTAATAAAATATATCCAGTGCGAGAACAAGCTTTTGTAGATTGGGACCAACATTCCTCACATGATATTGCCACAACAATCAGTGCCTCCCAACAAAGATGGATAAGGATGTCACATGATCTAAAGTCAAAGGAACCTCACTCACCACAAAATTTAACCCTTGCTACAAGAGGAGTTCCATGGTACATTATGTTGGGAAGGACACTACTTAATTAATAGTTTCCATTGAGGTTTCAACCTCCACTCTTCCTACAGCCATTGCTAGCAATGAATGATAGTGCAATAGATTATGATATGGCCACTGAAGTCCAGTGATGGGAAAGACTCAAAGAAACTCACAGATACTTTGACTATGTTCATGATGAGTTTGGATAGAGAACAACTAGTGATTTGAGGGTCCATGCTAGGATTCAGAATTTCATGGTTACTGGGGACCAACAATAGTTCAGTTGGGGGGAATGATGGGCTTCTAAATATCCATCTTTCTTAGTACTTTTTATCCTCTTTTCAGAATAGTTGATTGTACATAAACATGAATTTATGGTTTTTAAGCATATGAACTTATGGTTTTTATGTATATGCTATATATATATATGTGTGAACATAAGATGGAAATATGGATACTTTAAAGGCATAATATTTGTTTGAATTCATGGATAGGAATGGTAAATGCAGTAGCTATACATGTTAATGAATGTTTCTTTGCCTAAGCTATGTTTTGGGTAGTTACCTCCTGTAGCCATAGGACTTGCAAGAGTGTTAATTAGGACTTACACCTTTTCCTAATATTAATGATGTAGATATATATGTATATGGTTGGATGTGTGCACATTGATTGTTTTTGTAGTTGTGGACATTCAAAGATCAACATAGTGGTGCTGGAGTAATCAAAGTCAACCATGGGATTGCATAATCTTTGCAAGCAAAGCAAGTCAATTGATGTTTTCTGTTACATGCAGCGCACAGATTTAGTTTCCTTAATGTGTTATATTTCTAGAAATTATTCATGGTCAATAATGTTTTTGTTCTGAAACTTTATGAGTTGTAAGCGATCCTCATTTATGAAGTGATCGTAGAATTAGGAGATAGTTGTAGCTTTCCTTTAAATAATCGACTATTGTGACTCTTTTGGAGTTAGTTGAATGAACTAGTTTTTAAAATAGAATGTTTGCATACTATTTTCAATCAAGTGTAATCATTTTGTTATGGATCAATAGAATGTTCGATTCAAGCTTATATCTTTCATCTTGACTGTATTTCCTATTGACTCATTCAAGGGGGGCCACTTGATGAGTGAATTGTTCTGTTAGCGTAGAGTTCATTTTCCTATTTATTTCTAAGTAGTTAGAACTCTGCTATACCTATAGCTACCGATAACAAAATTAGTAGTCTGTTCCTGCAGCACAGTCGGTTAGAGTAATTCCTAGCCGTGATTCCCTGCTTTGTTTAGAATAAATTTATTTACCAGTTTTAGCATAATTTTCCTAAAACATAAGCATTTGAATTCCATAGATAGTCTTATATTGAGAAGGTTTGAAGCATATACTTTGCAAATGCCATTCCAAGTTTACGTCCCTGGTCGATAATTAAATGAGATTGAATAATCCATTTAGAAATTATTTGGGGTGTCCAATCCTAAAATAGGCAGTCCATTGCTCTGGGTTTCTGATACTATTATTTGGCCAAGCAACAACCATTGAAATTGAACACAATTTTTTTCTAGAACAATCAACTTCATATCCATAGTATCACACACAGACACAGACACAGAAACACACACACACACAGAGTTGTGTGTGTGTGTGTGTGGTCTTAAAATAGAAGCATCCATGTTGTAGGTGTCTACTAAGCATAATGTAGGCAAGGAAATCTATTGAATTTTTAATTCCAATCACTATAATATATTAATAGATTTGATTATATATATATATATATATATATTTATTTATTTATTTAAAAAACTAGTCAATCCTACTTCATGCTCCATACAAGTGCACCCCTCAACCAATAGGGTTCATCAACCAAAAAAATGGACCTTTTTTACAAGGTGATCCTAACTTTCTAAGGATCCCAACATGCTTCATTCATCTTCACAGAAACATCTAAACTCCTTGCAAGCAATCTATCCCTCTTCTCCAAACTGCCCAGTTTGGCACAGTCCTACCAGTACAACAATGAGGGTTTTCAAATATTTTATCAAACCTTTCCCAAAAAACTATGCAAAACAAACACATATTCCAATACCCTTTTTTAAGCTTGACCACATACCCAAAAATCAACCATAGGTTCTTTGGACCAATCTTTTCAAATCTGACACTATCCATGAACTAGGAGGGCTAATTTGACTCATTTTACAAAGCAACCCCTAATAGTTCTTCATCCCAAGCCTTGAGGCTTTCAAAAGAGTTACCAAATGCTCCCAAACCATGTATTGTACAAACAATTTGGTCCTAAGACCTCTCCATATGCAAAAGCCCTAATTTGCTCCTCTAAAACCCCTATAATCTAGGGCTTGGTGAATGTATAACCTCCCAATGCTATAATTTCAAATAAAGGGATGATTCACCATCCTTAGGCCATAAATAAGTGGATTCAACCACAAAAATACCCCCTCCAATGGCTCAAACTCCTACTGCATTAACCATGCACCATGCATGTAGCCCTCCAATACTATCCATTAGGCTCTCCAACATTAATCATTCCAAACTTCCTCTTGTTTCTACATTATTCATGCTAGAAATACATGTTACAAATGTGGATCCATCCACAAGTTATAGTATGTATAAAGAGGGGATGGATCTTACAAATCCATGGTGGAAACCAAAGCAAATTTGTGAACTTGTATTGGACAATCAACTCTAAATCAATAAAATAAAGCTACAAAGGTCCAAACTTGATCTAATATGTCTTAAAAACTATCATGCAACCATAACCAAGCTTATGGTTGATATCAAATCAAGAAAAATTCAAAAAACTACCATAAATCAGTTTTTTGTTGCTTCCAAATAGACACAGTCTGTACAAATGAAATTTGAAACACCAACTATTTTTTAACTATTCCTAAACAGTCTAAACTGATTGTCAACAAAATAAACCAAAGATTGTTGTCAAGTTGAAACCTTGACAAATAGTTATGAAGGCTATGAAGCGGAGAAGAAGTTATGAGAGAAATTCTAAAAATGAAAATAAAAGTAGCAGGCTTGTTGAACATTCTCATGTTGCAATCTGATTTGAGATTTTGTCTACATTAGTATGTTACTTTTTATTGCAATTATAATTAGTTCCTTGGTTCCTTAGTAATTTCTTTTTATTACATGGTTTTCGGGTCTAGTTCCTAGTAATGCTTGGTCAAATCTGCATGTTTGTCAAATGTAAATGGAATACGTTGTGCCTGACATACTTAAATTGAATACACCAAGAAGTACCAAATGATGGATGCTCAATTGTTGTAATGGAAAAGCATCAGAGCCGTCCATTTCTAGAACTTGATTTTCTATAGTCTTAATGATTTTTCTATAGTCCTAATGATTTTTATTATTTTTTGTGTTTTGTGCCTTTTTTATTTCCTATGTCTGTGCTTGGTGACAGGATTTTGAACATTGTTGACAAAGTGTATTTCTTCTTTTTTTGATTGTCATGGGGTTTCACATAGTTTGTTGCTCTTCATAAATTAGGCCTTGAATTTGAATTTTTGTTCACTTTTTTATTTCACCTTCTTTTGATGGTATATTTCATTCACTCTATGTAGAATACTATTTTGTTCACTATTTTATTTCAACTTGATATTTCATTCATTTTTCATATACACAGAGACTACACATGCTGATAAAAAAATGAGCTATTTGATTTAGGTTTACTTTTCATGTTTGTAAATGGTTAATATTTTTGTTGGTACTCCTTGGTGTATTCCATATAAAAATAATCAGGTTTCTATGGCTATTATAAATATCCCTATGTGTTGAGAAAATTAGAGTTGAGAAAATGGTTGTTCACTAACAATTTGTATTTGCAGGTTGCAAACAAATCATCCTTCTTTCGCCAATGAGTCATTCCATTCAAGAAAGACCATGTATGACAATATCAACCCACAAAAAAAATGGAGACAATTGCTAGATTGTGGTCTAACTTTAAAATAAAAGGTGATGGAAAATGTTATTGTCCTTGCAAAATTTGTAAGGTCTTAAAGACTCAAAGATATCTAATCAAAATAATCAAGGAACATTGTAGGCAACATGGTCACATTGAAGGGGGAAATAAATTTCATCCATTGGTATGTGTTTTAATAATTTATAAAATACATAAGACATGATTTGATGATGACATCATGGTCATGGTTAATTTAAGGTCATCATTTTGATATAGGTCAACCACCCTAGGTTTCATGTTATGGACCATGAAAATTTGGAGAATGTGGATTTCCAAATGAGGGAACATGGAGGTGTGAATATAGAAGTAGAACGTAATGATCCCATGGAAGAAGATCACGATGATCAAGAAGATCATGATGATCCAAGAGGAAGGCCGATAGAGTATAATGTGATGAAAGAAGAAGATATTGAAGATTAAGAAGAAGAAGAAGAAGATGATGAAGAAGATGATGGTGGTGGTGGTGGTGGTGGTGGTGGTGATGATGATGATGATGATGGTAATGACGATGACAATGGTGATAGTGGTGATGATGATGATGATGATGATGATGATGAGATGGATGAAGAAGATGATCAATAACATGATTGAAATGTACAAGGTATGTGATTGCATATTATTCATGTAGTCATCTACATTATTTGTAGCATACGTATCATCTAATTTTTAGCTAACTTAAGATAGATTTTGTGTGTTAATGAATTTTATGTGTTAATGAATGTTATGTGATTATAATGATTGCATGTTATATTTCAAAAATGGATGGATGAATGAATGAATGTTATTAGATTTTAATGGGGAATTTAGAGTGATGTTAGGGGGGGAGGGGCCAAATGAGCTTCCACCTTCATGTGGTTGGCCTTGGTAAGTAGAGAATATTAAACTATTCTCGAAACCAAGTGAATCTCAAACTAAATCAATGATGTAGATTCAATGGTAAAAAATACCTACTTCTTATTCCATATTATTTCTCATTCACTTTAAGAAATATTTTACTTCTTAAACATGTTCATCAACCAATCTGCATCACCATGTTCATCAAATTAGATTTATAGATAACAGAGTGAAAGCTGCAAAGTAAAGCTCGATAGAAAATCTCAAATATACGTCTAACAAGGAATCACATTTTATAAATTATATGACTCACTAAGTTTGATAGGAGGGTAGAATTGTATTAGGGATGGTGGAATTGATGTTATTAACATCAAAATATGTTAGATCCACCTTGGGTAGACCCTAGGAGTAATTCTGTCAAGTTTTGCACAACATTGCAAAATGTTGTTAGCAACATTTGTTGCAAAAGTTGCTAAATGACAACTTATCTCTACCTATTCATCTAATCATCAAACCCTTGTTCCTAGGGTCATTTATATAGGGCCTATGCAAAATAAACTTTATAATCATCTCCAGATCAATTCGCTGGTTCTAACACATCATTATGGATACAAACATCCATATTCCATCATCCAATGCAACTATTCTGAATGGAAAAAGCTTCCCAAGTGACTGGTGTCAAATTGGCTCTCCTTCACTCAAGAAATTCCACCATTATGTGGTCTTCAAATATAAATTTTAAGTTTTAAGTTATAACTAAGGACATATAGAAGTTATACTTTAAGTAATCAAGTAATTCCAATAATGTATTCCTTTAAAATGATTGCTTGCTTGAAAGAAAACAAAGGTAATATGTACTACCATTGAAATCTATGTCTACTATTCAGGATATAGAGTTCCTAGATAAAGTCTGATACTTTCACTTCTTTTTATATATACTCCATACCCATTGTGAAAGAAACTCTATAGGTGCTAGGTATTTTGCATTGTCACACTTCTTTTCTCTTCTTCCATGCTGTAGATCCACTACTTTTTCTATTTTTGTGTTGAGCATTCTTTCTAATCCACTATTAACATTGCATTGTACATGATTGATTACAATAATTTTACATGTAGATCCAATACTTTTGACATCATGCGACATTTTTTCAAGCCAACAACATGATGTGATCAACCCTTACGAGAGCCCATTTTATACCACATGCTGAAATATGAATGATATCAACGTAGAATATTAAATGATGATCATGATACCGGTACTTCTACATTAACAAAATTTTTTAGATAATAAGATGGAGTTGTGATCTAATTTTGTATTTTTCTTTTTGATTTGATGTATTGTATGAGTAAGCTATCCATGTAAAAAATCATGTAGATAAATAAATGTGACCCTGAGCTCTAACATCATTTTTTAACTCTCCCTATAGGCCTTTTGGATGGTGAAGTAACAAGAGCTGAAGCTGAAGAGGAAACTAGGGACACTGCCAACAACTATGGGATTCATCATTCTAGGCAATGACAGGTTCCATTTCTTTATTTCCATTTTATCTTTTCGTGCATATGTTTACTTTTGTAAATGCATATTTTTTGAGTTATTCTCATAGCTTGTGTAGGATATGCACTTTTCTTTGATGAATAAAAGAAGTTTTAATGCAAATAATTGTATAATTTCTATTGTTATACAACTTATCTCCACACATAGCAAGTATGGATCCAAGGATCATTTCTCTTGATCCAATACACACCTTGACCTATCAGAGTGCTCAAATCACTTATGGTGCCACCAAACACTCCACATTATTGAAAATAACTCATTGTCCCTCAATCCAATCAATGGTCAATCCAACCAACCAACCCCAACAACTCACAATCCCATAACCGGGTGTTCACTAGGCCTAATCTCCTAGTAGCCTACTAGAACCATTTTCCAATGATTCTACAAAACTTTCCCAAATGACTTAGAAAAAAAATCATATATTTGAGTACCCTTTTCAGGGTTGTTCAATATATCTAAAAAATAGATATGACTCCTATGGACCAACTACCCAAAAAAATATTGGTGCACTGTGGTTACCCATCCATTAGGCCTCCATTTTCAAAGAAAATACTATCTCGTCCACTAACCATACTTCCTTATCTATGCACATAGTCTAGATACCCTCCAAAACTAAGGATTTTCACATTTGCAAGGTTGGCCAACAAGTTCTAATGTCTCATTTACCAAACCCTCTCTTTGAGGCCAAATACCCTTGGGCTTGTTCAAACAAACACTTCCACACCTTTCTGGACCCCTTAAAGGGATCTAACATCATACCCTAACCATATCATGACTATCCAAACAAAGAAAAGTCATCCCCCAATGGGCAAATCATCTAGACCATGACTGGTCCAATTTAAGTGACCCTTGAGATAGCAATTCCCAAGCAATCAATGAATGTTCTTTCAATTTCCTGGCCTGCCCTACATCCAAAAACATTGAAAACATTCCTCATTTCCATAGACTTCATCTTCCAAACATCCTATTATTCTTGGAGGTTTGGGTCACCACAGTCCACCAACTTATCTGGAACAATTCACTGTCATCCTGTACACTGTTCAGGAACAGTCACCCTTAGAAGTGTTTTAACACACCAAAAAATCCTCAAGGCCCTTTAAAATTCATTAAGGGATATAACCTATCATTTACCATCCATCCTACTCATTTATACCCAGAGTGGAGGATCATACATTTGTACAATCAGAGGATTTGATGGTAAAAATACTTCTCTATGGTTCTTGTGAATGGATATGAATTTGTCTGATACATTTTGTTCTTTCCCTCATTATTTTAAACTATACTATGGACCATAGAAGATGTAAATTAACCAAATAATTTCTCTATGGTTCTTGTGAATGGATATGAGTTTATCTGATACATTTTGTTCTGATCCATCCTACTCATTTATACCTAGAGTGGAGGATCATACCTATCCAATATTGCAACAATCCAAGTGATTGTGACCCCTACTCACTATTCAGGGATAGTTAACACAAAAATAGAGGGTTTACATCTTCTATGGTCCATAGTATAGTTTATAAACTAGGGTTGTTGACTTTTTTGTATCAGACAAACTTATATCCATTCACAAGAACCAAGGTTTTAATAAGCATTAGATAAGAAAATTGATAATCTAGGCAAGGTTTTAATAGGCATTAGATAAGGTTAGGGTTAAGAGATGAAAATAGTGAAGATATGATAAAAAATGCATATTGTTGATTGAATTTGACCTCCTTCCCTCCTTCACCTTTGCTTTGCATGCGAAGTAATTACAGAATGAAATAAATGAAACTGTGTCTTTTTTTAAAGTTTAAAATAATGAGGGAAAGAACAAAATGTATCAGAAAAACTCATATCCATTCACAAGAACCATAGAGAAGCATGTAAAGTTAGTGTATTCTGCCAAGCATAACCTGTGAGGGTATAGTCAGATGATTTGATGGTAAAAATATATGGTTTTTGTGAATGGATATGAGTTTGTCTGATACATTTTGTTCTTTCCCTCATTATTTTAAACTATACTATGAACCATAGAAGATGTAAATCAAGTGACTCATTTCTCTATGATTCTTGTGAATGGATTGTTAGAGTAGTCTTATGTTAGCTAATAATTAAATCATTTAATTATTAGTTTATCATACTCTAGGCTTAAGTTTCACTTAGGCGCTTTATAATTCTTTAGGGTTTTAGCCTTTAGGGTTTCGTGTTTCCTTTTATAAGGATTCACTTCTTTCATTTCAATAAGGAGATTGTATTATTTTTATCATTGTTAATAGAAGATTATTTTCTTGCAACATGGTTTTGCAGTCTCTGGCCTATTGGCCGCCATAGCTTTCTGTCCTTTTGCTTCTTCTTTGTGACAGTCTTGCATGCAGGTGTTCTTGGGATGATTTGCGTTTGTCAAATCTAACATGGTATCAGAGCTCTCCTATTGTTCGCTGTTCGAGTTTTATTGAAGCACAGAGGGTTTCAGAAATTTTTTTTGTGGATCTAGGGGGAGCCGAAATTTGGCTCACCTTGGGCAAAAACGGACACCACCATTGTGTCCGGAAGGCCCAAGAACCCCTAAATCCATATAAAACTTGTCCATTTTGGACACAGTGGCATCTGAGGCAAAATTTTTTTGCATACCAGGGCCGTACGGCCCTGGCACGCACTCCGAGGCGGGTACACGGCGATTTTTTTTTAAAAAAAATATATTTTTGGGGCCGCCGCCCAGCGGCCACCCCCGTGCCGCCCCGCAGCCACCGCAGCCGCGGCCACCGCCCGAGCGGCCACTGCAGCCGCGGCCCCCGCCACTGCAGCAGCCACGGCTCCCGCCACCGCGCCACCCGCGGCCCGCCCAGCTGCCGCCCACCCCGGCTCCACCACTGCTCCGCCGCCCTCTGCGGCCTCCGCCGCCCTCGGCCCCGCCGCCCGCGCCCTCTGCTCCGCCGGCCCGGCCCACCGCCGCTCCGCTGGCCCCCGCCGCCGGCGCCCGGCTGGTTTCAGCCCCCGCGGGCTGCCATTCGCAGCAGCACGGTCATATGACCGACCAGGGGCTGCGGCCCAGCCCCCGGAGCGCGCCATGCGCCCGGGGGCCTATTTTTTTTAGCCCCTGGGGCTCTTTTTTGGCCTTTTTGGGGGTACCTGGGCCTTTTTCGCTCTACAGGGAGCATACGGGGGTCTTTTTCTAACTTCCATATATCGTCGGAAAGCTCTTTCCAAGAACTTTTCGATGGTGGAGGTTAGGGTTTTTGGTTCCACCATTTCAATAGTGTTTTTTTCTATTTAAGTCTGATGTCTTTTTTTGCCTTCCGGGAGTCATATCTGGCTCATCCGGACTCCTTTTTTGGCAAACGAGATATCGTTGGAAAGCTGGTTCAGTGTGCTATTCAGTGGCAGAGGTTATTTTTCCAGATTCTGCTCCAGGTTTTCACTCCTCCGAGTTATGCAGTTTATGCCCTCTGGTGGTGTGCTTGGTTCTACAGGTCCGGGGATCTCTTCTTCTGAGTTCATAGCTCACTCTTCTTTCTGACTTCTGAGCTTGCATGCTCTTTCTGATGTATCTTTGTTCTGTAAACGCACTAAGATAAAGTGCCCTCTTCTGCATTTCTGGGATCTTTTTCACCTGGTTCAGTTTTAGTATTCGCACTCAGTTATAAAGTGCCATGGGGGGATTCTGATGCATTTGCCACTATAGGCGCATCCACTCTTGTCAAGTGAGCGTACCTTCCACGACATTAGCCCATGTAGACTGTGTCTATGACACCGCCCTTTATCCTGTGTGTGTGCTTCTGTTGCACTGTTGGTGTTCCTGGTTCTTCTTCTGCAGCTGTTTTTGGCATCGCATTTCAGTGTTCCTGTCACCTCTCCCAGTTCAGCATTATGAGGGGGTTCACCTGTTGGTTCTATTGCTTCCTGGTTCGATTGATCAGCTCTTCAGACACTTGTCTTCTCTACCCGGTCATGCACTTCAGTGGGGGTTCCAGCAGTATCTTCTGACAGAGTTTTCAGACATGCTTCAGAGGAGTTTCTTGCTCTCTTCTTGTTCCTTTCTCTGGGACATCTTTTGCTTTATGTTTGGGTACCTGATCAGGCCTAGTTGCCGGGACCCATCTTTCCTGCTTTCTGCAGTAGTTTAGCTTTTTTTGCTTCTCCCTAAGTTACACTTAAGGGGGGGTGTTAGAGTAGTCTTATGTTAGCTAATAATTAAATCATTTAATTATTAGTTTATCATACTCTAGGCTTAAGTTTCACTTAGGCGCTTTATAATTCTTTAGGGTTTTAGCCTTTAGGGTTTCGTGTTTCCTTTTATAAGGATTCACTTCTTTCATTTCAATAAGGAGATTGTATTATTTTTATCATTGTTAATAGAAGATTATTTTCTTGCAACATGGTTTTGCAGTCTCTAGCCTATTGGCCGCCATAGCTTTCTGTCCTTTTGCTTCTTCTTTGTGACAGTCTTGCATGCAGGTGTTCTTGGGATGATTTGCGTTTGTCAAATCTAACATGGATATGAGTTTATCTGATACATTTTGTTATGATCCATCCTACTCATTTATACCTGGAGTGGAGGATCATACCAATCCAATATTGCAACAATCCAAGTGACTATGACCCCTACTTATTGTTTAGGGACAATTAAAACAAAAACAGAGGGTTTACGTCTTCTATGGTCCATAGTATAGTTTATAAACTAGGACTGTCAACTTTTTTGTATCAAACAAAATCATATCCATTCACAAGAACCATAGAGAAGCATGTAAAGTTAGTGTATTCTGCCAGGCATAACCTATGAAGGTACAATAAAAGGATTTGATGGTAAAAATGCTTCTCTATGGTTCTTGTGAATGGATATGAGTTTGTTTGATACATTTTATTCTTTCCCTCATTATTTTAAAGTATACTATGGACCATAGAATATTTAAATTAAGTAACTCATTTCTCTACAGTTCTTGTGAATGGATATGAGTTTTTCTGATCCATCCTACTCATTTATACCCGGAATGGAGGATCATACCAATCCAATATTGCAAAAATCCAAGTGACTGTGACCCCTGTTCACTGTTCAGGGACAGTTAACACAAAAATGGAGGGTTTACATCTTCTATGGTCCATAGTATAGTTTATAAACTAGGGATGTTGACTTTGTTGTATCAAACAAACTCATATCCATTCATAAGAACCATAGAGAAGCATGTAAAGTTAGTGTATTTTTCCAGGCATGACCCGTGAGGGTACAATCAGAGGATTTGATGGTAAACATTCTTCTCTATGGTTCTTGTGAATGGATATGAGTTTGTATGATACATTTTGTTCTTTCCCTCATTATTTTAAACTACACTATGGACCATAGAAGATGCAAATTAAACTTCGTCTGTATCATAAACCACAAACAAAAGCTGAGTTCCTGTAGCAATTTGAGATTTCTCCCACTGATATTGAACCTCATGTAGCAAATCACGGTCCTTCAATTGTTGTCCCCACCACACATTTTGAACCTCCTCTAGCTAAAGATATTCAAAAGGCAGATGGACCTCCTCCTGAGAGCAATTCTCCTGCTGCCGCATGAGCCATCAAATCATCACTTTAAATCTGCATACGTGCAGTCATAATAAAGTTTTAGTTCCTCATGAAAATATTCTTTTCCATAATAAAAGATCCATCTCAATACCTTTTTCATTACTTCACATTCATATGTCATATCATGTCTTTTCCGCCCCGTACTTCTCATTGTATGATACATGTCAGCTGATATTTTTGGATTTTGGTATTTATGATACTTTCACATTAGGTACACACAATTATCTATTCTTTCAAATGCTTTGTACTTATTTATCCATCATTATATTTTATGTTTCATTTAATATAGTAGTTATATCCAAGCATGGTTGTACTTTTAAACTATGCTAGTGAGGACACTTGCATCATTTTCATAGCGGGTAGTACATTGGCATGTGATTAAAATTTTTTTTCCCATGATTTTGAATTAATTGTCATTAATAGCCATTAAGCCATAAGCCTAATCATTAATCCACCAACCTTGGATTTCGGTCTCTTTTATAAAACGCTGGAAACTAAAGCTCACTTCAATGTTCACAGTTTCTGTGTCTTTCATTTTTTTTCACCCTTACCACAAATAGTAAACATTTCTAAATTAAGTCTTGAGTAATGATTTTGGGAGCTGGGAATTGTGAATGGATTGAAGTCAAGAATAGAGGGTTGCAGAGATTTTTAACAAATATGGGTGGACAACCTATCCAGTCGGAGGCAACAAATCACACGTCACTATTGCAGGATCAAGTGTTCACAAGTTTAATCATGTGGGTTGGCTCAGTTACTTCATCAGGTTAAATGGTTATGATGAGGCTGTGGTAGTCAAATTCTTGAGGACATTCAGTAATGGTGTTCCATATGTGAAGGGATTGCAAATTGAAGCCTCTAAATCACAAATATTAGAAGTCTCTAGACTTCCTACTACCAGAGAGCATTTTGTGCATGGTCATGATGCTCAAGTGGCCAGAGACAAGTTCTCCCTACCAACAGATAATGCACTTGAAAGTAGTAAACAAGGTACCAAAAGGCTTTCTCTTCCAGGAGATTTCCTGCAATTTGCTATTTATATTATTAGGTATATCACTTGCGAAGGAAGGTTTTCATTTCTACATGCCATACATTTTAAATTGTTGAGTCATTTGCGGCATGGGCATTTAGTCAATCTACCCGATGTGTTATATTCCTTGCTAAATTTGAGCTCTGAGGAAGTAAGGAAGGGTAGGCAGAATGCTGTTACCCGTCATGGGTTGATCAAATTACTAGTAGAAAAGGCCCTTTGTGACAATTCTCCCATGACTTGGGATGAATTTCTCATTGCTCCTCATGTTCAACTTAATAGGGCACATCCAAAACCTGTAGGGCCACATCCTGAGCCTCATGAAGCACAAGAAAATCTTATTGTTGAGGATAATCCAGAAAGAGTTCAAGAAAACCCTCCTTCACATCAAGAAGACATAAAAGAGGATGCTCCAAACCCCAATTTTAGGGAAGAAAACATTGGGGCTTCTGAAGAAATCCATAGTACATAGGGAGCCGAGAAAGATGAAAAAGGGACAGAGAAAATGCCTGACTATGAGGTAGGTGGTAGCACTATTCATCCTGTAGCTACATCTGCCTTAGTGAAATCTACCCCATAGAAGCATTCTGCAACATCCAAAGAACACCTAGTATGATGTAGTGTCCGTTTAAATTCAAAGAAAAAGTAAAATAACTCACCTAAAATGGCTGGCTCAAATTTGGAAGTTCCGAATGAAGAACCCATGAGTTTGAACCCACAACAAGCAAATCCAACCATGGAAGAAGATGTTATGATGAAGGACCCTGTAGCCGCAATACCACAGGAAAAGGGGAAAAATGATGATTTTGAAGTTTCCTCCTCTTGTTTAGGAAAAACATAAACAGATGATATGCCTGCAGATTCTGCATTGGTTCACCAAAGGGGACAAGAAATAGAACCAGGGCACGTAGGTCCATAGAGAAGTCAAAATCAGGTAACCATACATTCCTTGTCCTTGGATTATTTTCAAAAAATTCAACATGAAAGGGAAATGTGGGCCATAGAGAGGGATGAATTGAAAAGGGAAATAGGTCAACAGAAACAAGAAATTACACTCCTATAGGAAAAACTAGATTTAATTGTCAAATTGGTTCCTAAGGTCATAGAGTGTCGATCTGTTGAACTACAACTGATTTGGAATCTGATTAAAGAATCTGTGATTACAAGATCACTGAGGAGTTGTTGATTAGATATGTAATATGATTAAATTAGTATTATGTTGTCATTGATGTCAATTAGCTTGACAACACTTATCTTGTAAGTTACTATACCGAGACATCTGAAGAAAGGAAAAAGAGATGAAGAACAGAGAAATCTACACGAGGACAGATGTACATGTCAGATGAGGATAAGGAACACATTGAGTAACTTGTTGATGAGTCCATGACTTGATGATATTGACTTTATTATGTTGCATTCATCTAAAATGAAGTATAGAGCTGAAAGACACAAAGCAGTGTTGTCGGTAAATGAAGCATTTCTAGTAAACACCAATGGAGTGTAGTGTATATCGATCATAGTATTAATCAAGCAGTGTTCATTGATGCATTTCTTTGTTAACCGAGTGGAATAGAATGAATTAAATGATTAGTTTAGTTGATAAGATTGATGAGATGGCAAGAGTATAACATCGAGGTAACAAATAATGTTTGTTACACAGATCGACGGCTGACAAAATTAAAGGAAGATCTAATGGAGTAGATTGAAATGTGTTATTGACACAAGTACCGCAAAAGTTTGAAGTGACAAAATCTATGAATGTGGTTAAGCGGCAAAATTTGATGGTGGAGAAGAAAATGATTTACTCATCTATATAAGAGAACATAATTTCTTTAGTAAAATGCTAGAAGAAGAAGAAGCTGCAGGAATATCACGTGAGCAAGGTTTTCATGCATTCTGATCATACTACTTAAGTAAGAACTGAGCTATAGAACAATTATCAAGCTACAAAGAGCAATTACCAACGGATAGTAAGTTGATACAATATTGAATCTGAAGTGAAATATTGATCAGAAGGATTTGTTTGGACTAAATATTGATCTGCAATCTGCAATTGAAGTTGTATTAAGGCAGGTCATTTACTGTTACATATTTAACCATTTTATACAGTCAAAATATCTTAACTGAGTGGACTCTGAAAGTCTTATGATGTATCATTCATAGAATGAACATTGTTATCCTGTCAACCCCATAATGAATGCTGTTTGGATGATAACTTCTAGTCTAAAATCCTCTAACAAGGTCACACCTGACAGTGTGTTTGTAAACCTTTAACAGGGTTGGGTCTTAACTGACCTCACTTTAGAAGAATGAACAATTTTGGGTTGCTGGTCCCAGGTGGTTTTTCCCTTTACAAGGTTTCCATGTTAAATCTCTTGTGCTATGTGTTGATTGTGATATTTGTTTGTTATCATTCTTTACATGTTACATGTTAGATTTGATCGGTAACTATTATAGTATTTGACTGGTAATCGGTAAAAGCACAGATAGTGAGAGTTATTATTGTTTACTGACAAGAAGAAATTAGAGAAGTTGTTTTGAATTATACATTTTGTTTTGGGACACTGGATAATTGATTCACCCCCTCTCTCAGTTATTCTAACAATTGGTATCAGAGTGCTAGTTGCTTGGAGTAGATTTTTAAGGACTTAAGCATAAAGATCTCAAGATGTATAAGAGGGAAGTACTGAAACTAAACAAAGAGAACTTCGCAATATGGAAAAGCAGAATGAAGCTGCACATATTTGGAATTGGGAATTCTGCACTAGAACTAATGGAGAATGGCTACATACAATCGACCACTAGTCCCTTAACTCTTGATCAACTAAAAGACAAGCATGAACACAATGTTACTATGATGGAACTTGCTGCTGCCTATACCGATGCTGAATTTGAAGATATCAAGACATGCATGACTGCCAAAGCAATGTGGGATAAGTTAACACAAATATACCTTGGAGATCTGAATGTCAAAAGAGCTCGAGCTGAAATTCTGAGAGGCAGATTTGATGATATGAGAATGAAAGAAGGTGAGAACATTCTCCAATATTCAAATAGAATCAAAGAGGTAGTACATGCTATTAGAGCATCTGATGGAGTGATTGATGATGAAATAGTGATAAGAAAGATTCTCAGAACTTTGCTACCAGTTTATGCAATCAAGATTTCTGCAATTCATGAAACAAGAGCTACATCCAATCTTACTCTTGACACTCTGATTGGTAAACTTACAACCTTTGAATTAAAAATTTTTGATAATAGTGTTGTTCCTTCTGTTGAATCCACTTTCATGTCTTCTTTGAAGATTAGAAAGTCTAGCAAGAATAGTAAGAATTGTGATAGTGATGACAATACCAATGATAAACTTGATGAGCTTGAATCACTTATGGCTAGAAGATTTCCCAAAGGAAAGGGAAGTTATAGAGGTAAGCTACCTTTGGCATGCTTTAATTGTAAAGAAGTTGGTCACATCACTACTAGATGTCCTCAGAAGAAAGATGATGATAGATCCAAAGACCAATCTGAAGGAAGCTATGGGAGAAGAGTCAACAGAGGCTATCGACACTACAATAGAGACAACCAAGAAGAAAAAGGCAAAAAGATATGTTACATAGCCGAAGATATTGAAACAAAATCTAATTCTGAAGATGATATAGAAGTTGTATTTGTTGCTATGAAAGATGACTCAGAGGAGGAAGAGAAACATGAAGAGACAACACTGATCTCGAAAGCAAGTAGAAATGATACATGGATCATAGACAGTGGCTATACACATCATATGACTGGTTATGTAGAGAAGTTTGATCATCTTGTTGAATATAGTGGAGGATCTATGAGAATGGGAAATGATGCACCTTGTATGGTAAGAGGTAAAGGCTCACTAATGATCAATGACATACTACAATGTGAAAATGCATACTGGGTAGATGGATTGAACTATAATCTGTTAAGTGTGGCTCAACTGAACAATTTAGGCCACCGAATGGCTTTTGAGAGAAAAAAGGTGAAGATCTATGATGATGGAGGAAGACTTCTCAAAACTGGTACATAATCTAGAGGTAATCTATTCTATCTTGATATGGATTAGTCTTCTTGTTTGTTAATAAAAGATGAAGATGCTTGGTTGTGGCATAGAAGGTTATGCCATGTGAACTTTGACAACATGATCAAGATTAGTAGAAAGAAAAGAGTTAGAGGATTTCCTAACTTGACAAAAATTGATCATGCCATGTGCCATGAATGTCAGAAAGGTAAGATGACTAAGTCTAGTTTTAAAAGCAAAGACTATTCAACAAAGAAGATACTTGAGTTGGTTCATACCAATTTATGTGGTCCTATGAGAACTCAAAGTTTTTCTGGTGATAGATATTTTATTCTTTTTGTTGATGACTATACTAGACTGATGACTGTCATGTTCTTGAAAGAGAAATTTGAAGTTTTTAAAATATTTAAGTGGTATAAAGCTAAGGTAGAGAAAGAGACTAGTAAAGAAATAAAATGTTTAAGATCTGATAAAGGAGGTGAATTTATCTCTAATGAATTTACTAATTTTTGTAATGAGCATGGAAGCAAAAGACAAGTATCTGCACCGAGGACACCTCAACAAAATGGAATTGTTGAAAGGAGGAATAGGTCTATAATTGACTATGCTAGAACATTGATGATATAGAAGAATGTTGCTCAAACATATTGGAGGGAAGTTTTTAGTATAGCTATGTATGTTCTTAACTGAGTACAATTGAAGGACTCCAATCGAACACCTTATGAACGATGGTTTGGACACAAACCTACTATAAGTTATTTCAAAATTTTTGGAAGTAAATGCTTTATTTTGAAAGATGAAAGAAATGGAAAATTTGATTCTAAAGGAGATGAAGGGATATTTTTGGGATATTCCACTACAAGTAAAGCATATAAATGTTTGAATAAGGCTACAAATAAGATAGTTGAAAGTACTAATGTTCATGTTGATGAGTTTGATGACAAGTACATAGAGAAAAGTACAAAGGAACCAAAAGACTATGGTAGATTCACTTACGTTAAACATCCAAGTATCTATCAACACCATAAACTGTGACAACCAGTCGGTAGGGAAACAATGTAGGACAACAAGCAACACAAATTGAGGAACAAGATGGAGCTACCGAGCAAGAAAATGACCCTGAACAGGATGAACAAGAAAGGAGAAATCAAGTTTTGGCTAGTTTTGTCAGAAGACATCATCCTGAGACACAAATCATTGGAGACAGACATGTTGGAATGCAAACTAGAAGCAAAACAAGACACGATACATGTCTAATTTGTGAATTTGAACCTAAAACTGTGAAAGTTGCATTAGAGAATGAATAATGGGTTAATGCAATGAAGGAGGAAATAGAGAAAATAGAGAAGAACAAAATCTAGTCCTTAGTACCTCGACCAAAAGATAAGAATGTTATCGGTACTAAGTGGATATACAGGAATAAATTGAATGAAAATGGTGAAGTCACAAGAAATAAAGCTAGATTGGTATGCAAGAGATATGCACAGGAAGAAGGCATTGACTATGGTGAAACATTTGCACTTGTTGCTAGATTAGAAGGAGTTAGAATGCTACTTGCATATGCTGCACACAAGAAATTCAAAGTTTATCAAATGGATGTGAAGTCAGCATTTTTGAATGGTATACTTGAAGAAGAGGTCTACATTGAACAACCTGAAGGATTTTTTGATCCCGACAATAAAGACATAGTCTGTAGATTACATAAAGCTTTATATGGATTGAAGCAAGCATTGAGAGAATGGTATGAAAGACTACATACTTACTTATTAAGTATTGGATTTGTTTGAACAAGTGAAAACAACAATCTGTATGTGAAAGGTGATACTGATAATACTATTATCATTATTGAAATATTTATTGATGATATTATTTTTGGAGGCTTAGATCTTGTCTGCAAGGTATTTATTGATGAAATCCAAAAGGAATTTGAAATGTCTATGTTCAAAGAGATTAAGTTCTTTCTTGGACTACAAGTGATTCAACAGAGTGATGGAATATTCATCACACAATCTAATTACATAAAGGAAGTACTAAAGACATTTGGCATGGAAGATGCTAAACCTATGGGAACACCGATGGCTACTAGATGCAAATTGACAAAGGAGGATGAAACTACAGAGGTAAACCAGACACTTTACCGATCCATGATTGGTAAGTTAATGTACATAGTTTACAATAGACTAGATATAGTACATGTTGTGGGAATTATTGCAAGATTTTTTGCTAATCCTAGGGAATCACACATGATAGCTACAAAAAGGATCTTAAGATACCTAAAGAAAATAAAGAATTATGGATTATGGTATCCTAAGGAAGGGAAGTTTGAACTGAAAGTTTACACTGATGCTGATTGGGCTGGAAATGTGGATGACAGAAAAAGCACCACCGGAGGAGCATTTTTCTTTGGTGAAAGACTTGTAACTTGGACAAGTAAAAAGCAGGCTTGTATTTCTCAGTCTATAGCTAAAGTAGAATATGTTGCTACTGCTACTAATTGTTCAAACATTGCATATATCAAGCAAGTGTTGGAAGGAATGAATAAGATAATCACTGACCCGATGATTATATATTGTGACAACACTAGTGCTATTAATATTTCAAAGAATCATGTGATACACTCTAAGACAAAGCATATATCTATTAAGTATCATTACTTAAGAGAACAAGTGCAAGAGAAGCAAGTGAAGTTAGAATTTGTTACATCTAAAAAACAACTTGCTGATATCTTTACAAAGCCTCTACCGAAGGACACATTTGAATACTTGAGGACTAGACTTGGGGTCCGTCCCTGGTCTATCGGTCACTAAGGTGGTCTGGTTGTTGCATTAGCCTACTTATATTAGAAGATCATTCATGTTGATGCAACATAGTTCACACTTTGAATCATGTTCAAGGTTTTGATTAAGTTTGAGCACTTGAACCGATTAGAATATCAGTATTCAGAGATACAGAGGAAGACATAATTTGTTTGTTTATTTGTTTCTTTGGCATTTTTGTCAAAGGGAGAGATAAAAAATATAAAAAGGAACAAGCTATGGAAAAGGAACAAGCACCAATGAGAATTATCTAAGGGAGAGACAATCTGAATGAGACAGAGTATTGAAGATTAGTTATAGAGAACAGAAGCAGGAACAGAAGAACTGAAAAGAACACAACTACAGAATGGTAAAGCTATATTATTTAATGTTGGTTTAGTGACGTAGTGATTAAACATATTAAGTCTATTTGACTTACAACATTTTTTTCACAAAGTTGTAGAATGTATGTTTGGTATGTGTATGGTATATTTCATATTACTTGGGTTGCCATCAATGCCAAAGGGAGAGATTGTTGAACTACAACTGATTTGGAATCTGATTGAAGAATCTATGATTACAAGATCACTGAGGAGTTGCTAATTAGATATGTAATATGATTAAATCAGTATTATGTTGTCATTGATGTCAACTAGCTTGACAACACTTATCTTGTAAGTTACTATACCGAGACATCTGAAGAAAGGAAAAAGAGATGAAGAACAAATAACTCTACATGAGGAAAGATGTACATGTCAGATGAGGATAAGGAAAACATTGAGTAACTTGTTGATGAGTCTATGACTTGATGATATTGACTTTATTATGTTGCATTTATCTAAAATGAAGTATAGAGATGAAAAACACAAAGTAGTGTTGTCGGTAAATGAAGCATTTCTAGTATACACTGACGGAGTGTAGTGTATACCAATCGCAGTATTAATCGAGCAGTGTTCATCGATGCATTTCTTTGTTAACCGAGTGGAATAGAATGAATTAAATGATTAGTTTATCCAATAAGATTGATGAGCTGGCAAGAGTATAACATCAAGGTAACAGATAATATTTGTTACATAGATCGACGGCTGACAAAATTAAAGGAAGATCTAACAGAGCAGATTGAAACATGTTATTGACACAAGTACCAAGAAAGTTTGAATCGGCAAAATCTATGAATGTGGTTAAGCGGAAAAATCTGATGGTGGAGAAGAAAATGATTTACTCATCTATATAAGAGAAAAAAATTTCTTTAGTAAAATGCTAGAAGAAGAAGAAGCTGTAGGAATATCATGTGAACAAGGTTTTCATGCATTCTGATCATATTGGTTAAGTAAGAACTGAGCTGTAGAACAATTATCAAGCTATAAAGAGCAATTACTGATGGATAGTAAGTTGATACAATATTGAATCTAAAGTGAAATATTGATGAAGGATTTGTTTGGACTAAATATTGATCTGTAATCTATAATTGAAGTTGTATTAAGGTAGTTCATTTACTGTTACATATTTAACCATTGTATACAGTCAAAATCTCTTAACCGAGTGGACTTTGAAATTCTTATGATGTATCATTCATAGAATGAACATTGTTATCCTATCAACCCCATAGTGAATGCTGGTTGGACGATAACTTCTAGTCTAAAATCCTCTAACAAGGTCACACCTAACAATGTGTTTGTAAACCTTTAACAGGGTTGGGTCTTAACTGACCTCACTTTAGAAGAATGAACAATTTTGGGTTGCTAGTCTGAGGTGGTTTTTCCCTTTACATGGTTTCCATGTTAAATCTCTTGTGTTATGTGTTGATTGTGATATTTGTTTGTTATCATTCTTTACATGTTACATGTTAGATTTGATCGGTAGTTGTTATAGTATTTGATTGGTAATCGGTAAAAGCACAGACAATGAGAGTTATTATTATTTACCGATGAGCATAAATTAGAGAAGTTGTTTTGAATTATACATTTTGTTTTGGGACACTGGATAATTGATTCACCCCCCCTCTCAGTTATTCTTACACGATCACCCCCGTGGGTGTATGCTTTGTGCTTAAGAGAGAAATTTTTACTATTTCAATTTATGAGAATTGTCAAGGATTTGAATCCTAACATAGACACCCCTAAGTCCTTTATGGTGGCATACAAGGAGTCACCTGATTTCATCAAAAACCTTCTCTGTGAGTTATACCTACATCACTATGCCATTCCCTCCAACACAGAATGGAATCCCTTGCTATTTCTGGGTGATATACATTTGTCTGCACTACTCTCCTAGGTTAACAATGAAATTTACTATAGAGAAAAATTAACCAGATATAGGGCATTTGAGCGTAACATCTCACTTCCATTATGCCCTGAAAGTAAAAACCCTAGACACCTTTATTGTGATTGGCTACACAGTCTACGATTTTAATGATTCCACTCAGAAGAAGAATTCTGGAAAAATGGGAATAGGTACATGTAGAAGTTGAGAGACTATCTCTAGATGATGGAAACAGGGTAGTAGATGGGTTATAGAAAAGGTGGGCCAAGTTTCCTATGTCTCTAAAAAAGGCAGAGCCTCACAACATCATGAATTTTAGGGCTGCCATGCAGAGACTCTGTTGGTACATAGAATTGGGCTGACAACCAAGACCAGAATGCTGGATGCCTCTCACCTTCCAACCACCTGTGCTCCTATGGCCACTTTATAGTTGTATAGAGGAAGAGCTGGATGAGGATTTAGAACTAAGCCAATGAGTCAGAGTAGACAGGATGAATGGATTCTACTGGAAGGTACGTAGCTAGATGACTGGGCAAGTACAAGAAGGTGACTTCAGCGTGCTAGCAAAGATTAAAAACTCTTCAGTGCCTGAGGATAGGCACTAGTCTTCATAGGGGGCATAAATGATAAGGCATATTAATGTCATACTTTAGAATGCCTTAGGATAATATTTTCTATACCTTTTTGCTGCATTTTGATACATTTACTAAGGACTCTTATGATTTTCTGCTACCATATGGCATGCTGCCAACATACATTTAATATGGTTTAAACATACTTAATACACTATGCTTGGATAAAATGCTATATTTCTTGATCTGAAAGTTAATGTTGTGTTTTGAATAAGTAAGAGTAGATGTTTTAATGTGATTGATTATGCATGTTCTAGTAATTACTGTCATAAATATCTTATCCTAACCTTTAAAGGCATAGTGCATTGAAATAGTGAATCTTGTTTTGGCCAGGTCTAGAGCATTCATCCATGAAGTGTTCTGCCCGATCTTCCTGCAGCTTTCAATGGAAGAACATTCAATGTAGTGCCTATTGAAGGAGCAAGGTGGCAGTCTCTGCGATGAGTTAGGTGGTGTGCTAATTTCTTTGAGAAGATCTAGGCATGAATGGAAGTTGGATTTTCTGTCACGGAAATTATCTCCACCACTTTGGGATCAATCTGTTTAGTCTTTAAAGCTTTCCCTCTTTAATATTGTAATAAAGATCCGCTTGTATCTACGGTGCGGTTATAAGTTAGTTAGAAGTTTTTCCCTTTAAATAAAGCCCTTCTCTTGTGTGAGCACAACAATAGAGGGGATTGTTAAATATATAGAAATAGTTTTCAGCTAGTTCCACAGTGTTATGAGAATTTTGTACTTTGATATTCAATCAATAAAAATGAAGTGTTGATATTCAGTTGAGTGCAATTGTGATTTAGGATACTCATCCAAGGGGGCCCACTTGGTGAGAAATCCATAGTAAAATAGAATCATATTAGCTAGAAGCATTTACTGCATTTCTGTTGATTAAGTACCCAACGTTGAACTACTCCTGCAACCAAAGCTACCAATCGGCTAACACCTCCTACAGCCAAGGTCGTAGAACAATAGAAGTGTCATAGCATAGTTTGTAAGAATTCACATATCTGGTTGATAGTTATATTCTCGTAGCTTTTATTCCAGCACTTACTTTTCCGCAAACTTCAGCTTAAGCATTACTTTAGTATTCATTTCCTTCAACTGTAGTATAGTTTTCCTTCAACATTTACTTCCTACGGCAATGATAATGCATGGCTAAATGATACTTGGCGCATATACTTTGCTAGCCCATTTCAAGTGATACATCCCTGGTTTGACTAACTAAATGAATTTCCATAAGGAGGATAAGCTTCTCGGTTGGATGTCCAATCCCTAAGTTCAGAATTATACCTAATTTTTGAGCCTTTATAGGAAGTGATCAACATCCATACTAATAATATCAAATAAAATCTTGTCTTTATATGCCCCTATCTGAAATTCAACCCATGCTTGTTCTTCAATTAGATTTTGTTGGCCTTTAGTTAACCATGAAACTTTATAAGGACAAGGGTGTGTTATCCTTTCCAATTTCATTTTCTCTACCATTTCTAAGGAAACAAAATTTTTAGTAGAACCTGAATCTACAAGTACTTTGCATACATTCCCTTTGGCTTTGCAAGTGGTCCTAAATATTGCTTTATGTTGTAGTGGCTCCATGACATTTGTGGTCTTGAGTAGTGACCTCCTCCTCATCAAATTCTCTCCACTTTCAGGGTATCCACATAGACTTGCAACATGGTCTTTTCCTTCCTCTTGAACATATGTATTTCTCCTCTCATTGTGACTAGGTCCAGCTCTATCAAGGCATTTGTGTGCCATGTGACCTTCCTTGGTGCAATTGTAGCACCTCATGGGTCCAAAACCTCTTCCTTGAGATCTACCTCTTGAATTGGGTCTCCTTCCTCTAATGTTACCTCTCTGATAGCTATCCCCTCTTGGAGTGTATGTATTTTGATCTCCTTCTTGTCCAAAATTCTATCCTCTTCCTCTAAATGAGCTTCTGCCTCTTGTTTGTAGGCCTCTACCTTTGTTGTTTTGTTCATGTCTTCTTTTCAACTTTTCCTCCACCTTGTTGGCTAATTGATAGCACTTCTGTATAGTATCAGGGGCTAATAGGTTCAGCTCATCTTGAATGTTAAATCTCAGTCCATTGAGAAATCGGGAATTTTTCTCACTTTCAGTCTCCTTGGTTCTTGCTTTGATACATAGCTTCTGAAATTATTTAGTATAGGAGCCCACATCCATATCCTTTTATTTTAGGTTGTGTCTCCTTTTGTGGAGTTGTACCTCATAATCAGTAGGTACATAGGTTTCTCTGATTAATGCAACCATCTTGTTCCAACTCTGGATTGCATTATTTCCATCCTTGATTCTTTCTGTCTGAGTGAAGTTCCACCAAGTAAGGGCACCTCCCTTCAACTTGGATTTGGCTATCTTTATCCTTTGGTTCTCAGGGACATCTTCACACTCAAAAAAGATACTTAGAGATTCCACCCAATCCAACACTGCATCAAGATCCATCTTTCCTGCAAAGGTAGGAAGATCCAACTTCACATCTATTGTCCTCTTCTCTATGTTTTTAAGGGCTCTTAAGAGTTGTCTTTGGTCTGTAGGTATTGAATCTTTGTCTTTCATTGAGGTCTCTATCTCATCCTCACTTCCCTCTTCTTCTTGGGGTGAATCCACAATAGTGGGTTACACTTTATTGCCTAAATGGACACTAAACTCTATATTTTGAAAAAAAAATCAGATTCGAATGCATATTGTTGTTGAACCATTTGAAATAAGAAGATGAAGTAAATAAGAGTCTTTTAGGATTTTATATCTAGATTATAAATATATTTTTATTTTTATTTTTGAATTGATTTGAATGGTTTTTTCTTTCTCCCACAAAAACTCATATTTTGCTGAAAATGTCATTTTTAAAAAGTTACATTGTTTTTATAGAGCATAACTTTTTTTCTAAATTGTTATCAATGTGCTTGTTTCAAATTTAGTTTTGTAACATCCATACGGAGGGCATACAATTGGTATCAAGATGATCACATATTTTATTAATGTTCGTAGTTGTCTAACCTATAATTTTGACATACCTTGACTACATAGCTTACAACTTATGGTGTATTTGTCCAATTTAATTTTTTTAAATTTTTTTATTGAAAGATAACTTCAATACCTAGGGCATAGATACTTTTGATAGTTTTTTTCTCTCATTTACCATTTTTCCATAAGCATCAAACATAGAGATAGACATAGAGAGAAATATCTATGTTTAGTAAAATGAAAAATAAAAAGTAATAATAAACTTAATATATATTAACATTATAATCATTGGAAAGATTTTTTTAGTATTACCTTACTACATAGATTGGTTTTTCAAATGGATTCATTTGATCTACCAAAAGATAAAGTCAAAGTGATTTTTTGTCAACGTTTTAATAGGTGAAAAGGAGACTCCATTGTAGGTATGAATGATGAGTATAGATGTTATATCAATATTTTTTTTATCTAAGAGGATTTGACATAACCATTTGTAATTAATTCATTCAAATGTAACCTCTCAAGGCTTAAATCATCATATTTTATTAAAAATGTGTTATTTCAGAAAAAATCATCATGTCTAAAAAAGTGTAACCCACTATTGTGGGGTCACCCGTTGGGCATGACCATCTAACTTCTCCACCTTACCCCTCAAACCTATCACTTCTTCTCTCAACTACCTTACTATCTTAGCCAATGTCATATTGTTCACCTTGCTAGGAATCTCTTCATCTCCTTTGTGTTCTATCAAGTTGTCATCTCCTTCCATCCTATTCTGAGAGTCAAATCTTTTCAACAGATGAGCCTTCTATGACTCTGATACTAATTGTTGTAGAGCTCCGGTACATGGACCTAATTACCCTCTAGAACATGCATATCTCCATTTATCTAATGGATTTCCCAAGAAAAAGAGCTCTAAACCTTTTAAATCTCTCTCTGATCATATAACTTGGCTAGTCCTCCAACTCTCCACATGTTCTTGATGAGCAAACAATTCCATCTATCTCCTTGATCCCAAGGGTCACTCTTGGTGTTCCATGTGAGCTCTCAGTTAGTTCAACTCCCTTCTACCTTGACCAATTTGACCAGTGGTTCAATAAAATCTCCAAGGTCTATTTGTGACCTTTCATCTCTTTTCCAACATCCAATTTGGTGGCATTCAAACTGAGTTCATGGTTTCTTCACAAACTAGCCCTATTCCCAGTCGCCCTTAGAAATGACTTATCTAGGCATAACTCTCAAAACCCCCACACAACTAGTTAGTTTATAAGGTGTTTAGGATTATTTTGGCATTAAATCAACTCCATGAAAAACCATGGGGCCTAACACCCAACCGATTTCTCCCGGCAAGAAGTTTACTGTTGTCCCACTAGGCCTAATTTGGGGCATTTAACAAAGGAACACCTCACCAAATGTCTGATATTGATCCCAAAAATATTGGAACACCTTGGGAAATCCAAAAATAAGAAAAATACAAAGGTAGAGCTTCCGGCTCAATACCCATCAAGCATAAAGTGGACTGGTATTTTGGTTTGCTAGATGAACACATGGGATTGTTCATCTAGGGCATCACCAAACTCTCCAACCCCTATGACTCTACACCTAAAAATAAATAAATCTTAAAGTACATCCTTGTGGATAAGAAATCACCCAAGGCCATTAAATTCCCATGGTGGGAAGACTCTCAAAATGCCAAGTTTCCACATACCCTAGGAGGAGGCAAAACTGTGCAACCAACACTAAAAGTGGAATAAATTTTGATCCACAACACTTGAAACCTTCAAACCAAAATAATTAGAAGCTCAAAATAGAAGACCATCCAAAAAAACCAAAAATCCATACATGAAACAGAATACCAGGCCGTACAACACCAAAAATCAACAAAATCACTATTTTTTCTTCATTTGGTGATATGAAAAGTTGTGTTAATACAATCTCTTGCATAACCTGTTCTCTCCCAGCCTTGTTGGCTTCCACATTGTCGATCCAAAGCCAATAAATGACTGTTAAAAACCCTTTGGCTTCCATAACTGAAGCTTTCATAAAAAAACAAACTTGCAATCTTGCAAAGTTGGCAACTTTGCAAGAAAGCATCAAATCTTGGATTTTTTCTCAAAATAGAACTCGAGGAGTTTGCCAACTTGGCTAATGACTTAAAAATTTTAAAACATAAAAATAACACTATTTAACCACCTAGGCTCTAATTGGATGCTTAACTCCCTTATATGACATGTTGGTTATAATAGCCCATGCCATGTCATGGAGGTACAAATTGGTGTCTCTTATTACATTAAACTTAAACACACACACACACACAATATTAAAAACATAACTTAGCAATCAAAACTTAATGAAATGTCTTCATTTAATCCATTGGTCACATGTTTGACCCATTTCTAGCTAGGGGTTCTCCTGCACCAGAGAGGATAGATGAGAAGGAAAGAAAGGATAAGTTAGTGGAAGATGAAGTTCCTAAACTAGATCTAGTGGTGGAGCAAGAACCTTTCCTAAAAGCCTTTAAGGTCCAAAGTGGCAAAGCACTAGAAGGTGTACCACTCTTTAATGACAAAATGGAACTTGACTTCATCATTGATTGGATTGAGGGCATGGAGAATCACTTTGAATGTGATGGAATTAGTGAAGCTCAGAAGGTGAGAGTAGCCAAGTCAAGACTTAGAGGCTCCGCTCTTACATGGTGGAAGTTTGTCCAAAAAAAGAAGGAAAAAGAGGGAAATCACCCAATAGCCACATGGCCATGAATGGTGGAAAAGGTTAGAGAAGCCTATATCCAAGAGGATTATGAAATCTAGCTGCATAAAAGGAGGCAAAGTCTAAGGTAGAAGGAGAATGATGTCAATACCTACACTGAGGAGTTCCAAAAGTTATACCTAAGGTCCAAGGTGGTAGAAGAAGAAAGCATCAAGGTTGCTAGATATTTGAATAGTTTGAAGTGGTCTATTCAAGAGGAGATGAGTGTCCTAAGCCCTAAAATAGTGCATCAGTGCTATCAATTAGCACTAAAGATAGAGGAAAAGAGTAAGAAGAAGCAAGACTCTAGCTCAAGAAGCAGAGGTAGAAGAAGAGTCCAAAGAGGTCACATAGGTGGTCACCAAGGAAGAGGGACTAATTATAGAAGCCAAGGAGAGTCAAAGATTGTAGAGAAAAGTGGTGAGACAAGATCTAGAGGAAACTATGGTAGAGGTAGAGGTACTCATGGAGGCTCTAATAGAGGAAGAGGTGCAAGAAGAATTAGTTCTTACTTTGATAGCATGAAGTGTTACAACTATGGGCAGATGAGACATCCAACATATAGGTTTCCAGAGAAAGAATCTTCTTCCAATTTAGAGAACATGGTAGCTTATAGTCAAGAAGACACATCAAGTGTCAAATCACCAAAGGTTAGTCACATAGAGTCATAGATGGGAGAGAACCTCATGTTTAGAAGGGTCCTACTTAGACAACCGGTGAAAGAAGAGCCAAAATAAAGAAGAGCACTCTTTATAATCAAATGTAAGATCATGTGTAAGGTGTGCAAAGTGATTTTGGATTCTAGCTCCACATCATTGCATAGGAAGCAACCAAGAAGCTCAATCTGACTAAGGTACCCCATAGAAACCCCTACAAAGTGACATAGTTAAACAAAGGGAAAAGTGTCCCAGTGAATGAGAAGACATGGGTTGAATTCACCATCGGAGGATACAAAGACAAATTTCTATGTGATGTGCTACCCATGGATGCATGTCATCTCTTATTGGGTAAACCATGACAATATGACAGAGAAGCCATGTAAGATGGAAGAGGAAACATAATCACCTTTAAGAAAGATGGGAGAACATTCAAAATTGAGTCCTTAATGGATGATGATGAGGTGCATACTAAAACCCCTAGTGTCTTTCTTAGTAGTGGAAAGGAGCTATAGCATACACTTCAAGAAGGAGATAGTGAGGGGTGTGCTATAGTTGTGAAACCCAAGGATGTGGAGAAGCCTAGCCAAGCACCTATACCAGTAGAGATCCAAGATTTTCTTGGGAGATGTAAGGCCATAGTCAGTGATGGGACACCGACAATCCTACCTCCTAAAAGGTCTATAAGTCATAAAATAGACTTTATACCAGGGGCCTCATTGCTAAATAAGGCAGCCTAAAATCTCATACCAGAGCAGAACCAAGAAGTGGCAAGACAAGTGCAAGAGATACTTGATCAAGGTATAATAAAGAAGAGCATTAGTCCATGTGTAGTACTGATGGTTTTAGTATCTAAGAAGGGTGGTAAGTGGAGACTTTGCACTAATTCAAGGTAAATAAATAGGATTACTATTAGATATAGATTCCCTATACCTAGAATAGAGGATCTAATGGATTGCTTAGGTGGAGCTCAATACTTCACCAAGTTGGATCTCAAAAGTGGATACCATAAAATTAGGATAAAGGATTGGGATGAGTGGAAGACAACCTTCAAAACCACTGAAGGGTTGTATGAGTGGCTTGTGATGCCATTTGGGGTTACTAATGCCCCTAGAACATTCATGAGATTGATGAATGAGGTGCTAAAGGACTATACATGTAGATTTATGGTGGTATATCTTGATGATATACTCATCTTCAACAAAACAAAGGAGGAACACCTATAAAATTTGGAGGTTTTTCTCAAAAGACTCCATGAATAATAGTTAGCTATTAATTTGGAAAAATGTGAGTTCCTCAAGAAAGAATTGGCCTACTTGGGATTTTTAGTGTTTAAGGGTACATTGAAGATGGATCCAAGTAAGGTGTAAGCCATTTGAAACTGGCCTACACCAACCACAGGGGCATAAGTTAGGATTTTTCATGGCTTAGCTCAATTTTATAGAAAATTCATAAGGAATTTCAGTGGCATTTTTACATCAATGCTAGACACCATTAAAGGTGGATTGAAGACAAAGTTCAAGTGGACTCAAGAAGAAAGCATGGCATTTGAGAAGTTGAAACAATAAGTAGTCACCCAACCTATTCTCCTAATACCAAGCTTTGATAAGTTATTCACCTTGAGTGTGATGCAAGTGGGATAGTAGCTGGAGGAGTGTTAAGTCAAGAAGGTAGACCCATAGCCTTATTTAGTGAGAAGCTCAATGAGGCTAAGAAGAAATATTCAGCCTATGACTTGGAACTATATGCCTTAGTGTAGTCACTTAGGAAATGGAGGCATTACCTCCTTCCTAAAGAGTTTGTGGTGTTTACAGGCAACCAGGCCTTAAGCTACATCAATACACAAGAAAAGCTAAGCAATAGACACCTAAAATGGATGGATTATTTGTAGGCCTTCACATTCACTATGAAGCACAAGAAGGGACAAATGAACAAGGTGGCAGATGCATTAAGAAGGAGGTTGTTGAAAGTCAAGGAAGTCCAACTCCAAAGAATTTTCATAGACAACTTCAAGGATCTCTACAAGGATGATGAAGACTTTTTAGAGGCTTAGAAGGTATGCTCTCATTTTCGAAACCATTTTCATAGTCAATTTTCTAAATACACCTTGCAGAGTGGGTTATTGTTTTAGGGGAATCAGTTATGTACTCATAAGGGATCAATAAGAGAAAATCTCATTCAGGAGAAGCACAATGGGAGTCTTAGTGGCCATTTTGGCATCAACCTGACTATAAAGTTAGTCCAAAGATTCTACTATTGGCCTAAACTACCTAGGGATGTGAGGAGATATGTGGAATAATGTGTTATATGCATGAAGACCAAAGGAGGAGAAAGAAATGCAGGTGTATACCAGCCTTTACCCATTCCCAATAGGCCATGGGAATGCATCAACATAGAATTCATAGTGGGGCTTCCTAAGACAAAGACAAGGTTAGATAACATCTATGTGGTGGTAGATAGGTTTAGCAAAATGAATCACTTTATCCCTTGCAAAACAACTCATGATGCTAGCCACATAGCTCATCTCTTCTTCAAGGAGGTTGTGAGGATCCATGGACTTCCCCTTAGCATTGTTTTAGATAGAGATGCTAAGTTCATGGGCCATTTTTGGAAGACCTTATGGAGAATATTGGATACAAACTTATCTTTTGGTTCATCTTACCATCCACAAATAGATGGTCAAACTGAAGTGATCAACAGGGTGTTGGGTAATTTACTTAGGTGCCTAACCAAAGAGTATGGGAAAATATGGGACTTAGTCCTCCCTCAAGAAGAGTATGCCTATAATGATAGTGTGAACCAAACCACTAGAAAGAGCCCTTTTGAAATAGTGTATGGGATGCACCCAAGAGGATTGAATGAACTGAGAGATCTAGGGAGCATGGAATATAGGAGTGGCCATGCAGAGGACTTCTCCCAAACTATGAAAGAAATCTAGGATAAAGTCAAGAAGACCCTAGCAGAAGCAACCCAAAAACTAAAAGCCAAGGTGGATGAAAGGAGGAGAGATGTCAAATTAGTAGTAGGTTACTATGTTATGGTTCATCTGAACAAGTCTAGATTGAAAAAGGGAGTACCTACCAAGTTGCAGATGAAGAGGGTAGGACCATGTAATATTTTGGCCAAGTATGGAGCCAATGCATAAAAAGTGGACCTTCCTTAAGATATATCCATCTCACTGGTCTTCAACATTGCAAACCTAGTCAAGTATAATGGAGACCAGTCAAAATAACTAGGAGGTACTTTCAAATGTTAGCACAATAGCCATACCTCCTAAGACCAAGCCTCAAGTAGAGAGGATCTTGGAGTTTAGAGTGAAGAAGAAGACCAGACATAGGGTCTACATGGAACACCTAGTACAATGGAAGGACCACCCTAAATATGAAGTTACTCAGGTGGAGGAGAGAAACTTCAAATAGTTGGGTATTGATCCTTCTCTAATATCCCCTACTGTACCTTAGCTACTCTTTGTGTAGAGGAGAAGAATGGTGCAGGAGCACCCAAGGGTTTGTTGATCCAATCCATCTTGTTTTTCTTTGTAAACCATCTTTGGCATGTGTGTTTTTTCCATAAGGTCATGTTGACCACAATGTGTAATCCAATAGGGATGAGAGGTCTAAATAGGTCCTATGTCTTAGGTCATTGCAATATTTGAGGCTTAAGTATTAAAGTCTCTTGCGTGATTATTTGTATTTAGATGATGTCACCATGATTTCATTGGGTCTAGGGTGTGTTAGAGGTCATGTTAGGACCTAGCATGGAGTCTAGGCTAGTCTAGGACTTAGCCAAAGTCATGGATTTTTAAAAATATAAAAGTTATAAAATTGTTGTAAAAAGTTGCTTAGCAACTTTTGCAACTTTTCAAAGTTTCTCGGACAAGATTTTCCAAACACCCTAAAAAGAACTAGGGGTGCCCTAATGGAAACCTAAGAAAAATATTAGTCTATTTAAGTCATTTTTGGAACAAATCATGAGGTTGGATAGTCATATGTACAGAGCCTTGATTTTGGAGTGTGAAATAGTGTATGCGAGTTTTTGAAGCTTTGTGATTAGTGAATTGCAGAGGAATGTTTTGAGTTGTGTTATGGATTGAAATCAATGGAGTTCTTAGTTTAGTGTATTTTCTTACATTGTGTGTCATTAGATTAGGAATTTTTGTTTATTTCCTTATTTTGCATTAAATCTTTGTGTATTTCCTGATCACTAGTTCAAACCACAAAGGTGTGTGAAATGGAGACCTAGTTCACTATCACACTGTTCAATCTGTACAACCACTTGGGGATAGTGAGTAGAATCCATATATATATTTTATATAGGAGTATGGGCCTTGAAAATCTCGGGAAGAAATTTAAATGTCTTTCCCTAGGCGAGCCTATGGTGAGCCCGACTTATTGGGGGGAATCAACCACAATAGTCTCATTATCAATTAGATCCTGAATGATATTCTTAAGTTTCATGTAGTCATTAGTCTTATTTCCTTTGTTGCAATGATAATCATAGTAATGGTTGTCATTCCACCATTTAGGCTTTATCTCAGGATCATAAGGCCTTGAGTTATTAGAAAAGGTAATAATCTTGTTAGCCAAGAGTGTCTTCAAAGCATTCTCAAGTGATTCTCCAAGAGGAGTGAATTTTCTCTTAGGCTTAGAGGCCCAAAGCTTGTCATTTTAAGATTTCCCAATAGTAGATAGATTAAATGATAGCTCTTTAATAGTGGTAGACACTACAGTTGCACCCATGATTTTGTCATTGATGATATCTTTGGTCTTGTGTTAGAATTTGTTTTTATATTTTTTATGCTAGTTGTTAGAAGATAATTTATGCTCTTTTTATTGAAGAGTGATACTGCCCTTATGGACAAGAACATCCTCTATGCGAATAGATGATTCAACCAGTTTATCAAATGAAGCATGAGTTTGCATTTGTAATGCATAATTCATTTCAGGAACTAAGGCATTGATGAATATGTCTATCTTCTTAGTCTCAGGAATCTATTGAGGATAGCGTGAGTATAGCTTCCTCCGTCACTAGAGAAATACCACAAAGGATTCACCTTGACATTATTTTATGTTGCAAAGATCAAGCATGGTGATAGCATGTTGGAAGTTATAGGAATATTGTTGGATAAATCTTTGCATTAGCTGGTCAAATGATTTAAAAGGAGGAGATAGTTTGGTGAACAATTCCATAGCTTGACTACTAAGACTCCTAGGAAAGAGTCTCATAAGATAGGTGTGTTCATGCAAGAACCCCATGCTAAGTGCACAAAATTCCCTAATGTGATCATGAGGATCTTTGCTACCATCACACTTTTCATTTTTAGGAAATTTAACTTTACGAGGAAAAGGAGGCATGTATAGATCTTTATCAAAAGGGAATGAGCATATAGCCTCAAGTGAGAAATACATGCTTGGTTGTTACTTCTCCTTTTCCAAGCATTGCATATGTTTCATCATTTCTTCCATCTATTTCCTCATGATTTTCATTTCATATGGTTCCTCTTTCTTGATTAGATTATCAACATCAAAGTTGTGGGGTATTTTAACTCCTTGCAAGGCCAAGTGCAAGAAGTATCGATCTTTTTTTGGCTTAGAGTAAACTTCATAAGCCTTTGTAAGTGTTCATCTTGTTGAAACTACAAGATATCTTCCTCAGTTATTTCATTATTTGAATCACCACCTTGTGAGCCATGTGATCTGTGTCTAGTATGTTGAGAGCTATGTTGTGAATCATGTCTAGAGTTGTGATGCTCTTGGTTTTCTTGTCCAAATTGGTTATCACCCAGTTGTTTTAGAAACTCCTCAATCATCTTTCTTCATTCATCCATGGTTGGAGTGTAAGAAACAATATTTGCCAATC
This sequence comes from Chamaecyparis obtusa, assembly GCA_027943335.1. Classification (NCBI taxonomy): domain Eukaryota; kingdom Viridiplantae; phylum Streptophyta; class Pinopsida; order Cupressales; family Cupressaceae; genus Chamaecyparis; species Chamaecyparis obtusa. The sequence goes on from BSBK01001448.1 coordinate 324,742, forward strand.
TAGGAGAGAAGAAGGTGGATTCACTAGAGATGTTAGCAAAAGGTTTGAAACCCCAAGGTATATGACCTTTAGTTGAGTTGTCAAAGATAGCTTCGAGTTTTTATCCTTCATAGATCTGAGATCTAGTTGTGACCAGCATGAAAGAAGGTAGTCAAAAGCCAAATATGATGACTTATGATGACTTGATGTTCAAGCTAGGTAAGTAAAAGTGTTCACTTGTCCAAAGTGTAAGAGTGTAAGAGATATATAAAAGATAACTTGCCACAAGGTGTCCAAGTTGTGGGTAGATCCCTATGTATGACACTTGTGAACAAGAAACATATATGATAGAGAATCCAAGAGATATAATCAAAGAGATGGTGGACAAGTGAGCATTCTACTAGCCAAGAATGTATTCAAAAGACCAAAGCTATCTTTCTAGCTAGAGGCAATTCCTAACATGATGGAATGTACCAAATAACAAGATGAGGTAAGGATAGAAATCGAGAAGCAATATTGACAATGTTTAAGCTTAGTCCAAAAGTTTGATTTCTAAAGATTGCAAAGGTGATTGATAAGTTTGAGGCATTTCTTAGAAAAAGTTTGTTTTGAAAGCATATAATGTGATCAAGCAATAGTCTCAAAGAAATCCAACAAGCGACAAAGCAACCTTGTGGATACAAGCATATGTGAGGTCTAGTAAGGTGTCAAGTATACCAAGTGTATGTTCAACAAATATTTTCACAAGTCTTAATTATTGGAAAGTAAAGTCCACCAAGATAACTGAGAGGGGGGGGGGGGGGGGGGGGGTGAATTAGTTATCAGATAATTATAACTTTTAACATCTTTAACAACATTTAACCATGTAAGTAATGCAATTACTAACCATACAAAGATATTCATACACAATGACACAATAACACAAGATATGTTGACTAGGGAACCTCTTGATCAAAGAGTAAACTCCAGTGGGAATGATGCCCACGAAAGATGCACTAATTTGAATATTCCTTGTGAGAGGATGGACTCTGTTAGGAGTCTTATGAAATATATTCAGTACATATAAATCCTTGTTAGGAGATTTTGAATCTCTTTTAAAAGATTCTAACCCTGTTAAGAGTTATGGAAGACATAAGGACCCACTGCCCAAACAACTTCAGGGTAAGATCACTGGACACACTGTCCAAATAACCTTAATATTATTTAGTAGAATACTATGAAATATGTTACCTCCTTACTGTGCCAAACCACACTCACTGCTACACCAGATCTCAATTCTAGATCTCTGTACTTTGCATGTCTTCCTTCACAATTTCACTTTCACAATCTCTTAGGCTCTTTTCTTCACTTCATGCTTACATTCGCATGCAACCAAACCATGCTCACACTTCTTTAATATTTCAAATATATAATGTAAGGAAAAACATTCCTTCCTTTATACCACACTCAAATAATTAAAAATGAGTTGGCACACAATTACAAAATAAAAGTTTCCATATGCAACATCAAAATTACACAAAAACTGTCAGCTTCCAAATGAAATATCTCTTCACTCATGTGACCTCAAAGTTTTTTCTATGAACCATGTCACCATCAATGTGTCTAAAACTTCCCTTTAACTGTGCAAAACCAGATTCCACCCCGATTAGGAGATATCATCCAATTTCCACAAACCGCTACTCAGGAACATTGCTTGAATACTGCTTTTACCAAAATGCTCATAACTTTCATGAATCAATGAATTACTCTCTGTTCTCTTAATGATAGACATATAACATATCAAAGAGTATAACCTCAACATCACATAGCTTCAACTGCAATATCCCACTTGTGCTAATCAAAACATTATCTGCTTCTCTGCTAGTCTCCAGAAGATCACAGTGTTGACATCAATGAAAATCATAGTCATGAATGCAACAACAACTGCTATAGAATGACTGCCAACATCTAGCATTCATTCCTAACAATCTCCCCCATTGGCATTGATGGCAACATAGATGAAAAACATCTAATGTTCCAAAAATCCAATACTGCAACACTGCTACACTAATGCTTTGAAAATTCTTCAAATCCTCTTCATCAATCAAATCTTGCTTCGTTATCCTATTAAGTTCTCTCCAACAAATGGTACATAGGGTTTTTCATGTACACTTTTTCCCCATTGACATCAATGACAAAAATTTCATCACTATGTCAACAATAACTCAATGTCAAAAGACACTATTTCAGAAAATACATTCACAAGAGTCCTCATGACTCAGCTCAAATACACATACTCCCCCATAAAGGAAGTACCAACATCCAATCTAGAAAAATATAGGTCTCATATACCACTGGATAGATGCAATCAACTGCATCATTACTCAAAAGTAGGCTGGGGCATAACCCCAAGCATACCTCTCAGATACTCAAATGTATCCTTAGGAAAAGGCTTTGTAAATATGTCTGCTATCTGATCCTTTTTGCTTATGTACTCTAGTCTGATTTCTTTCTCAGTAACTTTCTCTCTTACAACATGATACTTGGTCTCTATATGATTAGTTTTAGAATGCAATACAAGATTTTTAGACATACTGACTGTGCTGGTGTTGTCACAATGTATGACAACAGGCTCAAAAAATTTAATTCCAATATCCTTCAGCATCTACTTCATCCAAATTATCTGGTTACAATTGTTTACTGCTACTACATATTCTGCTTTTGCTGTACTCTATGAAATACAATTCTACTTCTTGCTCAGCCAAGAAACCAATCTTCTTCCAGGAAAAAAGGCTCCACCACTGGTGCTTTTCTTATCATCAACACTACCTCCCAATCAACATCTATATGTGTGCGCATAGGGTAAAATCATCAGATTTTTCATACCACAATCCATAGTCCATTGTGCCTCTTAAATATCTCAATATTCTCTTTATTGCTGCATAATGTGACTCTCTAGGTTCAGCTTGAAATCTTGCTACCATTCCAATTGAATGTTGTATATCCGGTCTAGTGTGTGTTAAGTATTGCAATCCTCTAATCATGGATCTGTATTTCTTCTGCTCAACTGCTGGTTTTTCATCTTTTCTCGATAGTTTGTCCTATAACCATAGGTGTTCCAACTGGTTTACAGTTCTCCATTCCAAATCTTTTCAGCAAATCATTCAAGTACTTTTTTTGGCTAACAAAGATACCATCATTGTTCTATGTTATCTGTAATCCCAAAAAGTATTTCATCTCACCAATCATGCTCATTTCAAATTCAGTCTTCATTTCATCAACAAATTTGTCACTAGCTTCATCTTCTCCTCCAAAGATAATGTCATCAACAAAAATAACTATAACTAAAAATCCATTTTCAATTTCTTTTGTGTACAAATTACTATCTGCTGTTCCTTTAGTAAATCCCAATTTCAACAAATACTTATCCAATCTAGCATACCAAGTTCTAGGTGCTTGCTTTAGTCCATATAATGCTTTCTTCAGTTTACATACCATATCTCCTTCTTGAGTCAAAGGAAAACCTTCAGGCTACTCAATGTAGACTTCTTCTTTCAATTCACCATTCAAAAATGCGGACTTCACATCCATCTGATACACTTTGAATTTCTTAAAAGCTGCATAAGCCAAAAACATTCTTACTACTTCAAGTCTTGCTACTAGTGCAAAGGTTTCTTGATAGTCAATTCCTTCTTTTTGCGAGTATCCCTTACATACTAATCTTGCTTTGTTTCTTACTACTTCTCCTTGTTCATTCATCTTGTTTTTGAATACCCATTTAGTTCCAATCACATTCTTGTCTTTAGGTCTAGGAACCAATTCCCATGTCTTGTTCTTTTCAATTTGATATAGTTCTTCTTTCATAGCATTAATCCAATGTTCATCTTCACAAGCTTCATTAGTAGATTTAGGTTCAATTTGAGAAATCAAACATAAATGTACCTTATTTCTAGTCATAACTCCTCTGTCTAAACTTCCAATAACTTGTTCAACAGGATGATGTCTAGATAGATACCTGTTCGGTGTCATAGTCACAGATCTTGCTTCAACTGTAGATTCTTCTCTGGTTTCTTCTGCAGTATGATTCTCATTCAACAATTCACTGTCAGTTTTATAGAATAATTCAATAGTTTCAATGTTAGGCCAAGGATTAGCTTCTTCATCAGATTCATAATCAAGCATTCTTTTCTAAATTTTAAACTTCTCATCAACTTTAACATTTGCGCTCTCAAAAATAGTTTTAGTTCTCTTATTGTAACATCTATATGCTTTTCTCTTCAAAGAATATCCAAAAATTTTAAAATACTTAACTGAGGGTGCATGTCCAAACCATAATTCATAAGGTGTCTTATCTGTGTCTGCTCTGATTTGTACTCTATTTATTGTATATACTGCTATATTCACTGCTTCTCTCCAAAATGACTTCGCTAAGTCATTCTCAAATAACATAGCTCTTGCTGCTTCAGTTATTGACCTATTTCTTCTTTCTGCAATACCATTTTGTTCAGGTGTTCTAGGGGCTAAAAACTATCTCTTAATACCATTCACTTCACAAAAAGTGTTAAACTCTCTAGAAGTAAATTCTCCACCTCTATCAGATCTCAAACATTTAATCTTCATTCCAGATTCATTCTCAACTTTATTCTTAATGATATTAAACTTATCAAATGCTTCAGATTTTTCTTTCAGAAATGCAATCCACATCATTCTTGTAAAATCATCAACAAGAATCATAAAATACCTTTCTCCATAGAATCCTCTAGTCCTGGTAGGACCACTCAAGTCTGTATGAACAATCTCCAACTTCTCTATCGATGTGAACCTCTTACTAAGAAATGAACTTCTCTTTTGCTTAGCCATCACACATTCTTTGCAAATCATGTTAGTAGGCTTCATAATTTTAGGCAAATCCCTTACTGCAAGTGTAGTACTCACTTTCACAATGTTATCAAAGTTTATATGACAAAACCTTCTATGCCATAACCAACTGTCATCAATTTTAATAATCAAGCATGTCATCTCAGTAGGATTCAATTGAAATACATTACCTCTAGTTCTAGATCCAGTTCCAATTAGATTTCCATCTTTATCCTTTATCACACAAGTTTTCTCAGTAAACCAAACTTGATATCCCTTATCCACTAACTGTCCAACACTCAAAAGATTATGTTTCAATCCATCAACAAAGTAAACATCATCAGTATTAGTCTTTCCATCAAGAGTAATAGATCCTATACCTTTAATCAAATAAGGTGCATTGTTACCAACTCTAACAACTCCTCCATCATAATTGTTAAACTTTATGAACTTCTTCATATCTCCAGTCATATGATGTGAACAACCATTGTTTATAATCCAATCAGCTTTCTTTTCAACTTGGGAAACTAATGCTTTTTCTTCTTTAACATCAGATTCAAAATTTTATTCTTTAATTGCTACAAATCCTATTTCATCATTATTCTCAGTATCACTTTCACTCAAAGTTCTTTCTATACTAGCTTCAAGATCTTCATCATTAGCATAATAACATTCCTTAGATCTTCTAGGCTTGAAATTATTTCTATACTTCTTAACTCTCTTAGGACATTTAGATGCAAAATGACCATATTCTTGACAAGTCCAACATTTAAAAATTTTCTTACCATCTGGTTCTCTTTTCACAAGCAAGGCAATACCTTCTTCAATCTTCTTATCTTCTTCATTTCTAGATTTGCTACTGCTAGCATAATCTCCACTCACACTGGTACTTCTTGACAAAGTAAGACGAATACTAAGAGCACTGAATGATGTCTCCATTCTAGGTAAGTCTCCTGATAACCTCAAGTTCATCTCTACTGCTTCCAATCTTCCAAGAAGAGTCTCTCTTGTAAAGTTTGTAGTACAAGGTATAACTTGTTCAATCATCAGTGTTGTCTGCTTAAATACAAGAGTCAATGTCCTCAGAATTTTCCATATCACTTCATTCTCTATCTTTGATCCTCCATAAGATTTTATCCCTGCAACAATTTATGACATTCTACCAATATAGCTTCTAACAGATTCATCTTCTATCATTCTAATATCTTCAAATACACATATCCAATTATGTAATCTAGCTCTTTTTGCATGTTCATCACGTTCAAAAGTAGAGTGTAAAGCTTTCTAAATTTCATTAGATTTTTTAAAACATTTTACCTAACTGTATTCATTCTCCGGAAGTGCTATCAAGAGTGCTTCTCTTGCAAGTATGTTACACATGAATAGATCTACCTCATCTTTAGAACTTGTTTCAAGACTGTCTTCTTCAATTATAGTCCTATCATTCTTTGTAATCAACCAATAGCCTGGTCCTAAACACAATAGATGTGTCTTCATCTTTTCCTTCTAGTTGTCAAAATTTACTCCATCAAACTAAGGGCTTTCTTTCCTAAAATCTGCCATGGATCTCCTTAAGCTGTTAAACTTTCCTTTCAAGGACCTACCGCTCTGATACCAATTGTTAGAAAGTAAAGTCCACCAAGATAAATGAGAGGGGGGGGTGAATTAGTTATCAGATAATTATAACTTTTAACATCTTCAACAACATTTAACCATGTAAGCAATGCAATTACTAACCATACAAAGATATTCATACACAATGACACAATAACACAAGATATGTTGACTAGGGAACCTCTTGATCAAAGAGTAAACCCCAGTGGGAATGATGCCCACAAAAGATGCACTAATATGAATATTCCTTGTGAGAGGATGGAATCTGTTAGGAGTCTTATGAAATACATTCAGTACATATAAATCCCTATTAGGAGATTTTGAATCCCTATTAAAAGATTCTAACCCTATTAAGAGTTATGGAAGACAGAAGGACCCACTGCCCAAACAACTTCAGGGTAAGATCACTGAACACACTGTCCAAATAACCTTAATATTATTCAGAAAAATAATATGAAATATGTTACCTCCTTACTGTGCCAAACCGTACTCACTGCTACACTAGATCTCAATTCCAGATCTCTGTACTTTTCATGTCTTCCTTCACAATTTCACTTTCACAATCTCTTAGGCTCTTTTCTTCACTTCATGCTTACATTCGCATGCAACCAAACCATGCTCACACTTCTTTCATATTTCAACTATATACAATAAGAAAAAACATTCCTTCCTTTATACCACACTCAAATAATTACAAATGAGTCCGCACACAATTACAAAATAAAAGTTTCCATACGCTACATCAAAATTATACAAAAATTGTTGGCTTCCAAATGCAATATCTCTTCACTTGTGTGACCTCAAAGTTTGCACTATGAACCACGTCACCATCAGTGTGTCTCAAACTTCCCTTTAACTGCACAAAACTAGATTCCATCCTGATTAGGAGATATCATCTGATTTCCACAAACCGCTACTCAGGAACACTACCTGAATACTGCTTTTACCAAAATGCTCATAACTTTCATGAATCAATGAATTACTGTCTGCGCTCTTAACCATAGACATATAACATATCAAAGAGTATAACCTCAACATCGCATAGCTCCAACTCCAATATCCCACGTGCGCTAATCAAAACATTGTCTGCTTCTCTGCTAGTCTCCAAAAGATCACTGTGTTGACATCAATGTCAATCATAGTCATGAATGCAACAACAACTACTACAGAATGACTGCCAACATCCAGCATTGATTCCTAACATTAGTACAAGAAAGTACATCAAGAAAACTACCTAAGGTGAAACGAGAAGTGTTTCAATCTTTGCCCACAACTTGATACTCCTTCACCTCACACAAAGTGATGTTGGTTTTGTCATAGATTTGCATCCAAGAGAGTACATATGGTGAGTGTCTTGGGGTGATTCAGGTAAAGTCCACTTGGATCAATCCTCGCACAAAGGAAGACACACAACCAAAAAGGTTAGCCTCTAAGTCCTAAGGTGTTTAGTAAAGGTCTCCGTTCATGACCATCCCTTGTAGTTTCATAAGAAAAATTAAGGCTTATATCTCTACAAGCACCCAAAATGCATAGTCTCACAAGCAATATTTAAACCTCTCGGCCCTATACAAAGTGAATTTACTCCCCTTGTAGTCTTGTAAACAAGATTTAGACCAAGAAAGCTTGACAAGTGCCCAATTAAGTGTAGTCTTTCTTAGCAAGATTTAGGCAACTAGGCCCTACACACGAAGAAGCATTAGAAGTAGAAATAACCACGTCTTTCCTGTCTTTGGATTGAAAGAAGCTTTTGATTATAGTGGGGTAGATTTTGTTGGCTTTTCTTGTTCTCCACTTGGGTCATTCCCAAAAGATTTCTCCCTTGGCAAGCCCTCTAAAGGTAAATGCAAGAAAGGAAATAGATAACTAGTGGAGGTCTAGATTTTTTATTTTCCATGAGGAAAAAGAGCATACTCTCCTATTCCATAGTGTCTCCCAAACACGCCAAGCACAAGTTCATTTACCCAAGATTACTTGCAACTGATCAAGTACGTAGGTCAAGATTTCTGATTTTCCAAAAGGAAAAGAGCATACTCTCCTACTACTCCACCAATCACAAAACAAGAAGCCTTCTAGTTAAGCTAGGTGCCTAGAAATAAAATGTAAGAAAACACAAATTTAATTTGTATCTCCAAGGCAACCACAAGACAAGTAGCATTAGTAGTTTCAAGATGGAGTCTTTGACAAGTCCTACATCACAAAGCATTAGTAGTCATGAAGATATTGATTTATTTGTCAAGAAAACCCTACAAAACCACAAGTTAGGGCACAAAAAGTAAGAAAAATAAAATCAATAACCTGCAAGATCACGTGTTAGTCATTGTTAGAAGACCAAAAAATCCAAAAGTACAAGAAAAATCAACCAATCTCAGCTAAAACTCAAACTGTGACATAAATTAATTCTCGACGATAGTTAATCAGTCTGTCAGAAAATCGTATGATAGACCATGAAGAAGCTAGATGAAATTTCAAAATTATATGATATACCTCATAAAGAAAGAATGATATTTTGCTATGAAGTAGATGATGTTTCTTAGAGGGACAAGACGATATTCCAAAAAATGTAAAGTTTCACCTAGCAATATGTTGGAATGTTGCCTGGGTATAGTAAGAAATGTTGTACAACTCTTTAACCTATAAAATCAAAGTGACGAACCTACAATAGAACAAAATTGAAAGATACAAGAAATAGAGCTAAAAATAAATATCAGCCCCATGCTGGGCACCAAAAAAAGTGTTATTAAAAGTGTGCCACACTCCTATGAACCATTACACTTGAGAGAATCCGTTGAAGAGGAAAATCACAAGAAGCATCTCATAGCTTCCTAGTTGAGGTGAGTTTAATCCTTCTTTGAATACTCATCAAATTGACATTGAGGATTAGTGACTTGATTACTTCATAATGGAAGATTCAAGTGCAAGAATGAAACTAAGATACAAGAAGGTAGAAATGAGAAATTTAAGATAAGAATCTATGCAAGCAACTAGTAATCTATAATGAGAATGCAAGAGTTATTCTATTGAAGCAATGCAAGAAATAAACTAGATTAACAATGAAAGATTTAAGCTAAGAAATGGAGCTAAGCTAAGAAATGAGAGCAACTAAGAGCTAAGAATTCAAATTACTCTAAGAATGCAAGATGCTAAGATGATGAGATTACGAATTAGGGATCCTTGAGCAAGGGAAGAACTTCCTTTTATAAGAATTGCCTCATGAATGGAGGGTGGAGATTAAGAGGCAATAGAATGAGTGGTTGAGATGAAGAGGCAAAAGGAGATGCAAGGAGATACAAGGTTAGGTAGAAATCCCTTTTAATTGCCAATTAATTAAGATTAAGTGGGTGCACACATGTGAATGTGTTCTTTTAATAAAAGTGTAGGAACTTTATATTAAAAGTAATGTTTTAACAATTAAATAAATATGCAAGCTCTAGAAATTACCATAGTACAAGCTTGATATAAGATTTTTGATTTTTGATTTAATTATACAAAGGGAAGTTTTAAGGGTTACTCTACACAATTAAGTCTAGTATGTCTTTGCAATTTAGAATTTAAATTGAGGCAATTTGATCGAAAAGAGAGCCCAGGTTCTATAAAAGCAATTTTAGGTGATTACAACAATGTGACAACCAGGTGAGAATATCTCCCCACCTATTTATCAGCGCACACATAGGCCAACCAAAATTTGACCCGACCTTCCTATTTTGTTGAAGGTTCCCTAGCATCACATATGCAAGCAAGCCTAGAGGATAAATAAATTAGGGAAATGGAAGAATCAGTTACATTTTTTATAGTAAAAAAAATTACCTTCTCTGCGGGAACACTTGTAGATGTTAACATTTACAAAGTAAACAATGGTGAGTTACACTCCGGATTGTCTAGTCGAGGGAACATTTTGTGCGGAAATAGTTGCGAGCAGTGGGCAACCCATGGGCTCAGAGCCAAAAACAAGTAGTCATATTAAATTTTAAATTTTGGGTGGGCAACCATATTGATTTAAAATTTTGGGTCGAATTTAAAATTTACTTAGATATCGGGCGGGAGGGTGGTTTTTAAAATTAACAACACGTCCCGTTTACATATTCCATTATCATGTTTTACATGTGATAGGTATGGTATGGTAGCATGTGTCTTATAACATGCACTTTTGGGGAGGGATTAGCTAGTGGCAAATAAAACGTGTCTCCAGAATCAATCTTACCCGAAGGTCTGAATGATTTGGTTTGTTGTGCATCACATTAAAAATTGAAATTCAAAACAAGAAAATGCCTTGAACAGCATGCAGAGAAAGTATTCTGACGACAAAGAGAACCCAACACAGCTAGCTGATAATCTTTATCGGCAACAGCGTAAGACACATGGAAATTTGCGTAGGAGTTTCCCACACAAATAGCCTATCGACTCATTGAGACAAACGTTACTTTATAATTAATATAACTGCTATTTAGATTTATTTTCATGCTATTTAAACCACAAATTTAACAAACCGATTCTATCTTATGAATACATTTTCTCTCTCAATCTTTCAAATAAAGAGATAATATCATTAAATTATATAATGAACATTTTTTGAAAATAGTTTTTATATTATTTTCTATTTTTTTCTTATATCATCATTAGCATAAAGTTACATTACAATAAATATAAATAATATAGAGATTTATTTATATGCTATTGGGACCACATCCTTAATAAGTTGATCCTATTTTGTAGGATACAAATTCTTTCTCAATGTTTCAAATAGAAAGATGATAAAGTCATCCATGAATTTGAAGCATGGGATACCCCATGTTTTGTTGAGCCACAATATTCCCATTACAATTGAAAAGCCAACTACAAAGCCTGTTGCCATTCCCATATCCCACCATATATAATCTTCTGAATCTTCATTATTTTCCTCATGTACTTTTGGAGAACTAGGAGGACTACTTGAGCATGACACATATATTTGTAAGCCACATAGACCTGAAGTGTTGGAGAAGCATGAAGAATTGAATGTCAACATCTGTCCTCCTTGTGGTATCACCCCTGATAGATGATTGTAGGATACATTAAAGCTACTTAAGTATGTGAGGAGTTGTAGCTCAGTAAGAATAGTCCCAGATAGATTATTTTGTGAAAGATCAAGTGATTCAAGAAGTTTCATCTCTCCAATAGATTTAGGAATCTCACCAGTAAAATGATTTCTTGAAATATTAAGAATAATCAAACCTTTGAGTGATCCAATATTCTTAGGAATGTTACCAGACAAGCTATTACTAGAGAGGTCTAGACATTTTACTAAACTCAAAATTTTCATGTACTTCATCTCTTGTCCTTTATTGGAAATCGTTATTCCATCTATATAATATTCTACTTCAAGCACATTACTAGATAAATGCTCAAAGATTTCTATGTTTTCTGATTGATTTGCCATTTTAGTTAACTTCATGAAGTCTTTTGGAATGACCCCTGAAAAATTATTTTTTGACATATCCAAAATTTGAAGATTTTGTAATTTTGTTAATTGTAATGGGATTGTACCCTTAAAAGTATTATTTTTTAATATCAAAACTTGGAGATTGTGCAAGGTTTTAACCCAATTTGAAATTTTCCCTTGCAAATTATTGTTTCTCAAATCAAGGATTTGTAGATTTTTACATTTTCCAAGAGATAATGGAATATATCCTTCAAGTGCATTGTCTCCTAATTTCAATGTCTCAAGAGAATCTATTTTTTTACATGTATTTGGTATCATCCCTTCTAAGTTATTCTTCTCTAGATTTAAGACAGTCAGCCTGGAACAATTTTTCTGACATTGGAGAATCTTTCCATTGAACTTATTATTTGACAAATCTAAAATATCCAAACTCTTCAATTTAAAAATAGAAGTTGGAATATTACGGGTAAGATTATTTCCAGCTAAAGAAAGGAAGCTAAGATATTGCGTATATGTGTTTATTGATTTTAAAATTGATCCATCAAATGAGTTATCTGACAGATCTATGTACTGAATATATGTGAATCCCCAAAGCCAATTTGGAATAAAGCCCCTAAGAGAATTGTTTGACAAATCTAAATACCTGATAGAATATTGAGTTGAAATAAATGCAGGAAAATTTCCTGCAATATTACACTCACGTAAAGCTAAATAGTCAAGTTGAAATTGAGGAATGATAGAGGCACTGATTTTTACGGTCAACATATTGCTTGAGAGATGCAAAACATAAAGTTTCGGGCAATTGTTCAAAATAAAAAATGAGAAAGTTCCATTTAATCTATTTTTGGCTAAATTAAGCCTCACTAGCTTGGATAGTTTAGCAAAGGAAGTTGGAATTGGACCACTCAAAGAGTTATTCTGCAATTCAAGAATATTCAGGGCTGAGAGATTGCTTAGAGTAGGCGGAATGCTGCCATTTAATTTGTTTGAACTGAGATCAAGATATGACAGAGGGAAAGCTCCAATAAATGTAGGAATCTTACCTCTGAATGAATTTCCCCGAAGCGCTAAATGTTGAAGTCGTGAGAGATTTGCAAAGGAGGGAGGAATTTCTCCTGAAAGACCACAATCATTCATGTAAAGTGCGGTGAGATTGGCGAGAGAGACCAAGTATCCTCCCAACCAAGTATCTTCTGCCATGGTGAGACTCATGTTGCTCAGTCCAAGATGCTCCAACCCTCTCAATTGTGTTATCCACTCATCCAACTTGTTGCTCTGCAAACCAGCATTCCAGGAGAGGGAAAGGAATTTCAAGGTGGAGATGTTACCCATCTCCCTTGGAATGACACCATCGAGATTATTGACACTGAGGTCCAAGTGCTCCAATTGCTGCAGTTTAGTCAATTCTCCTGGAATTCGGCCAGCAAATTTACAGTAATATAAGCTGAGATACTTCAATCTCCCGAGCTCTCCAAATTGTGGAGGGATGGAAAGAGAAGTGAAGTAATTATGAGAGAGGTCCAAGTGCTCCAAATGAAGGAGTTGGAATAGCCCCCCTCCAACTTCACTCCACTGAATGAAATAGCGATTCAGATCGATGGTGATGACGTGGGCAAGGAGTGGGTGGCATCCCACTCCTTCCCAACTGCAGCAGTTCAGCCCTCTCCACGATTCCAGCGGCTTTAATTGGTCTTCTCTATAATAAGTGAAGTTAATCCCTTGTTTGAAATCCAAGAGAGAATTTCGTTCATCTTGGAAACAGGCAGAGCAACAACTAAGAGATGGGAGCAGTAAGAACACTACCCAAATCCCCAAACCCATTTTAAAATCTCAATATCAATGACACAACAGAATGAGCAGCTTCTCTTTGCAAATCTCAGAGGCCTCTCTTCTCTTCTCTTCTCTTCTCTGCAGATGAGATGGGATTGCAAGGTGGGGCAGATTTATAGCCCATTCAAACTGCAAATATGTGGAAAAGTCCATCCACGAGATTAAAAAATTTGAAGAAAAGCTTTAGATGGCGTTGCATCGGAAGAGGAAGTTAACAAAATTTCCAAGTTTGTCTCATTCGTACGTCTCGTTTTTCAAGTATAGGAGGAGAAAATTCAATGATCGCCCCCAAAGTCTTTGTTTTGTAAAAAATGAAGGGAAACTGAAAGCTACGAAATTTCTTCTAGATTTTCCACCACAAGACTAAGAAAATGTTTGGTCTTAGCAGCTTGTCAAACACGAGGTTAGAGTAAAATATCTTGAACAACTTTCTCACTTAATGTTCCATGACATTTTTTTTATAGGAAAATTAATCATGTCCTACAAATTATATAAAGGAAAATAGTATAATGTATTTTTGAGAACTCGCATATAAAAGATTTTAATTAATTTAATTATATTTTAAATTTTGCACTATATTTTATTTTAATAATACGTACATAAATTATTATAACTAATTTAAGTTAATTATTGGTAGAATATATGTATTTTTAATTCATGATAAATATTAACATTAAAATATAATTTTCATAATTGTAATATATTCAATCAAGATATTCTCTTATTTAATTTTTAATTTAAAATTATATTGGTCTTTCATTACTATATAAATAAATTTTTTAATTAGAATCATAACAAAATATTTAAAAGAAAAATAAACCATCCAAAATAGTCAATCTATTAACTATAATGCACTATTTGTCTTATATATATAATTGTTGATACTATTTTTGTATTCTTTTGTGTGTTTTTTTTAGTATAGATTGTGAAAAATTCATTATGTTAATTATAAATATGTATCATTACTATAAATTGTTGATTGAACATATATTGATTTTTATTAGCAATGATATAAAATATTTACAAATATAAACATTTAACACTAGTTCTTATTGGGAGTGAGAAAAATGCTAATTAATATAAGTGATGAGTATATTTTCTATAATGCATTGATTTTTTTTTGGTAAATTGACTATAATTTACTAGTTTTTATTGATGATTATATAAAAGTTATTATAAATATAAATAAGATATGCATTGAGTATAATACACAAGTTGGTGTAATAGAAAACAATTCATTAAGTGGTTATAAATATTAACATTTGGTGTGTTGACTATAATCTATTATTTTTTTACTATCATTCATATAAAATAATAGTTATAAATAGAAGTAGATGGTGCATTGACTAATTGGTTTCTTTATTGGACATGACAAATAAAAATACCTATCGAATGTAAAACTTAGGATGTGAATGACCTACTTGGGCACAATAGTGTAAAATGGGAAGGTATAACTTTGGATACTCCCCAATATGATAAAGTAGCTAGCTTCATTGGACACAAATGAATCACATTAGTGGAATAATATAAGATGTACATGTTGTGATAAAGTGACATTAACCTTGCAACCCTAATATCTCCAACACATTGGAAACAAGTATATCAACATCTAAGGGGAGTGAGTTATTTAATTATCATTCTCTTTATTGGCATGGAATATTGGTTGTAGTGGAATTGAATAAGGGAGGATATCTTGAGTGGTATTGATGATAGTTATAGTTAAAGAGTAGTTTGAATGTACTTATATACCACTTTCTTGTTTCTAGGTGCTAGGTGAGCGAGTGGAGCATAATTGGTTAATCAGTGCACCCCGCATATTATATTACTTAAAAAATATAGTCCTAATTTTTGGGATGTGAACAGCGAGAGTTAATGGACATACATATTATAATTAATGATTACTATTCTTGTGGGTTCGAAAGGCTTAGCCATTGGGGAATTACACTTTTTCCATACCACGGTTTTATTGTACTTTATTTTTGTGAATCTACTACTTGTTTCATGTCTTTGATTCTCTTTAAATGGGAGGTCTTGGATAGTTGTATTGTAGACATTTTACAACTAATAACAATTATGTTTGTTGAATATTGATAGATTAAAGAGTTGAGTTGTATTGATCTAACACTTGTATTGTGCTTAATATAGAAGTATCTACTTCTTAATGGTGGATATTTTTTATAAGGATTTCTCCATGTACTTCTAATGTTATCTATTTAATTTTATAATATTTCTAAATTTATTGTTAATATTGTTAATTATACGCTTCTCCTTAAATGATTAAATATTATAATACCACAATTTTTTAAATTGTAAATTATATTTTTTATTTTTTATTTTTTGAATTTCACTATAACAGTTCACCCTTTTTATTGACTTTAAGGTAAGAAAAGAATGAATGTAGAAATATGGACCCCCATCACCATTGTAGCAATCGAAATTCAAAGACTCAACCCCTTGGAGAAGGGGATTGTTAAGGACTTACATAGCAACAGATTACTGCAACAATAATATGGTGGGAGAGAATGTTGGTTAGTAGTGGTAGTGAGATTGGTGAGTTATTGTTCGTGTTGTCCCATATTTTTCAATATAATGTTGAGGATAATATTGTGAGGTGGAGGAGAAAGATTTAGATTTTCCATGCTAGAAGCAACATGAGCAGTAGAGTGATCTGACTTAAAATGGAGAATTTAGTTGCAATACTAGATATGCAAAAACCTATAAGTTTGTATACCTGAAAAGTTACCATTCATTTCTCCAAATTGAGTTTTAAATACAAGTATGGAATCCAAATAGTCCTACGATTCTAAGAAACTTTGAACTAAAGATTTTTTAGGGAATACAATAATAAATAGAATTAAAAATATTCTAAAAACTATAAAATTAGGAACCCCAACTTGGCAGGGTCATAAATTTCTACTTGGTGATCAAAATAAAAACCATTTGCATCATTGGAGAGACATTAAAGAGGTCTAGATTTTTTTCTTTAGAATCATGCCTTTGACACTCTTTCTAAAGAACCAACAACACTCTTGACCCTAAATTCTACTTCAGAGACCTCCAAAAATGTTGATTAGTAGGATGTAGAAAATACTAAAAAATTAGATTTGTAATTTTTTCCTTCTCTACTCACTCTGTTAGATATTAATGTCTATGGATTACTCCCAAATGGCTCTAGACCATCCTCAAATTATTCTGGGTATTTTCAATCATGTTTTGCATCTTCTCCATATGACCCCTGACAACTCTTGACACATGATGGAGTTTTATCATATTTCTCCCAACTATTCCCAACATAATTTGGATCATTTATCCTCTCTTGACAAGTAATGAGCCACATTACACCAACACCCTATAACATACAAGGAGAAAATTAGGGAATTTGTTCCTTGGTAGACCATTTTTTGTGTTGATTAGCAAGTTGAATCACTTGAAAGGAAGGATTTTTTTGTTGTCCCATTTCCTTCACCTACTTACTATAAATAGGCTGTATTGCAATAGTTTTAATGATGTAGGAGAATCCTTGGGAAGTTGGCAATCTTGCATGTTGGAGTGTTTCTGTGTTGCTCGGTTGTAGTGTTGGAAGGAATGAATGAGGTACCGATCTCATTTCATGAACATCAGATATTCTTATAGATATTTTTAATCTTATTAAAAATTATTATAAATATAAATAGGATATGCATATCAAGTGTAAGAACATTACTTGGTATAGATCTCATTTCATGAATAGCATATATTCTTATAGCTTAGATAGGTAATAAAGTTCTCAGTATTTTACATATAGCAGTGTCATCATCAATCATACATCTTGCTCCTCAAATAGCATTAACCACCTCTTTGATTCGGTTGGAGTATTGTGTGATGTTCTCACCTTCCTTCATCTTCATGTCATCAAATCTTCCTCTAAGACTTTCAACTCTGGCTCTTTTCACATTTGCATCACCATTATGAACTAGTGCAAGTTTTTCCCACATTTGTTTTGAAGTAGAGCATGACTTAACATCTTTGAATTCAGCATCAGATAGAGAAACATAAATCTCTATCATTGTCAAGTTGTTTCCATGTCTGTCTCTCAGTTGATCAACTATCAAAGGTCCAATATTCGGTTGAATGTAGCCATTATCTAGTGGTGTTAAGGTAGAATCTCCAATACCTGATATGTGTAGCCTCATCCTACTTTTCCATATTGTGAAGTTGTCCTTGTTTGGGTTAGGTACCTCTCTTTTATACATCTTGTGATCTTTTTGCTCAAGTCCTTGAAACTTCCTCCAAGAAACCAAAATTCTATGATACCAATTGTTAGAATAACTGAGATGGGGGGGGGGGGGGGGGGGGGGGGGGGGTGAATCAATTAAATCAGTTATCCTATAGTCCCATACCCTCATATGTACAATTTCAAACTTGTTCCACAACTCGGTAACATAAAATAGCAAACTGTTTGTTCATTTACCGATTATTAGTATTTATCCAAACTGTGATTACTGATTAAATCAATTATGCAGTATGTAAAGTATGATATCAAAACAATCATAAAAAACAACACATAACACAATAATTTAACATGGAAATACCACTAAGGAAAGACCACTTGGGACCGGTAACTCAATTCTTCATCCTTCGAGCCTCTGGCATCATATTTGACCACAAATTTCAAATGCATTGCATTTTATTTGATCATGAATGCTCTCTAAAATGATCACATTCTATTGGTGTCATTCCCTAGCGATTGCTTTATCTCTATTATTTTATGTTATTGGTGTTTTTGCTCAAGGATATCGATTCACTATTTTGAAATGTTTGGATTCACATTTGTTGATATTACTGGCACGTTTAATGATTCCATTGTATATTGCTGAGATGATCACTAAAATGATCACATTGTACTGGTGTCATGCCTTAGACTATTCTTTAACTCCATTATTTGATGTTATTGGTGCTTGTGCTCAAGAATATCTATTTTTTTGAAATGTTGACTGTGGTTATCAAATGGACAGCCCGTGAGCTTCTAGCTAGGTGCCATTTGTATTGATAGCTTCAGGAATCAAATGTATTTTATCATTGATAGTTGAAACTTTTTAAAAAGGAAATAGGACAAAGAATGATTTTGATTTATTTTCTCTATTTTGATCCCTAAGTGGCTTACAAGCCTAGAGAAGTATATGCAAATTTATGGATACAGTTGCAGGATACATAGCAACTAATAATTCACAAGAAATCCATGCATCCAATTTGAATAGAAATTAATACAAAGAAATAGGGTCCTCGAATGGACCATTCATCTGGACCTTGACTATCCCCTCAACTAGTGACCCTTCAAAACTAGGTTATCATGCAATCAACAAGTGATCCTTCATTCTCCTTGTCTTCCCTACATCCAAACATATTGGAAATACACAATACATTGATAAAAAGTCTTTCACAATCCCCCTTCCCTCAAGGAACACTATCAACATCCGAACCTTGACTATCTCCTCAACCAGTGATCCTTCAAAATTGGGTTATCATGCAATCAGTGAGTGATCCTTCATTCTCCTGGTCTTCCCTGCATCCAAACATATTGTAAATAAACAATACAATGATAACAAGTCTTTCACAATCCCCCTTCCCTCAAGGAACACTATCAATATCCAAACCTTAACTGTACCCTCAACCAGTGACCCTTCAAAACTGGGTTATCATGCAATTAGTGAGTAATCCTTCATTCTCCTAGTATGCCCTACATCCAAACATATTGGAAATACACAATATAATGATAACAAGTCTTTCACAATCCCCTTTCCCTCAAGGAACACTATCAACATCTGGACCTTGACTATCCCCTCAACTAGTGACCCTTCAAAACTTGGTTATCATGTAATCAGTGAGTGATCATTCTCCTAGTCTGCCCTGCATCCAAACATATTGGAAATACACAATACAATGATAACAAGTCTTTCATAATCCCCCTTCCCTCAAGGAACACTATTAACATTCGGACCTTGACTGTTCCCTCAACTAGTGACCCTTCAAAAATGGGTTATCATGCAATCAGTGAGTGATCCTTCATTCTCCTGGTCTTCCCTGCATCCAAGCATATTATAAATACACAATACAATGATAAAAAGTCTTTCACAATCCCCCTTCCCTCAAGGAACACTATCAGCCATCCCTATATAGCTCTCTACTATATATCACTCCATCCTGTGATGACCATAGTGATGAGTAAAAGGATACCACTTCCTTGTTGATGCATCTGATTCCACAACTTGTTGATCAACTTCACTCTTTATTGAAGCTATTCTATTAATTAATGGTCTTTCCTTAACCGAACGATGGAAAAACATTGTATTGCAATCCTCATCTTTCAACCAATTCTCTCTAGATTTTTGGCATCAATATATTTCTTCTCTGGTTCGAATTTCCTCATATTGTTGTTACAAGTCCTTTTCAGTTAAGAAATCAATTTTATCCATACCTTCCTGAATCACCTTATTTTTTAAAACCTCTAGCTACTCATCCAATGTTTTTTTCCACAAATATATCCTTGAAATGAATTTGGTTCCAACACTTCCACTTGTTCTTGATATACTATAATTTTTTGAATAATTGAAACCCCATATTTCCTTAAATAACAAGTACAATCTTCCAATAGTTTGCCACCATTTTCCAGAATCATTCTTCTCTTAGCCACATTTTCTCCATCTTCAAAGAGCATCAAATCGGTACCAATTCCTTCTACAAAACTAAAGCATCTAGAAAGTGATTCAACCCGGTCATGGGAAGTATTTTTTCCTCAAAGATCAAGGGGAGGGATCCCCATTCTCTTTCTAGAAAAAATGGTACAATCTCTCTGCGATGTATGAGAATCCATGTCTCCTATTCATCCATGTAAACACCCCATTCTTGGTTTTAACTTCCCACAATCCATTTTTGGTGACAAAGATCTGAAAATCAAATTGGATCCTACTCATAGTCCCCTTTCTCCCTTTCTTATCAACCATATCCAATGTTTCATTGAAGTCATGACCAAGAATGAAGGTCACCTTACCCATACCATGCATGGATTCTAAAATGTTGTTCCAAACTCCTGAAAACTTTTCTATTGCTTTTTGTTCTAGTTTAGTTTCTATTAAACATACTATATTAGGTTTTGTCTCAAAATACTTTTTGATTAAACATCTCTAGTTAGGGGCATTACAACCCATAAATTTCCATGTTATGAGCTTCATTTCTTTCCAAGAGAGAACAAGTCTCTCCCAGATCTTAAATTTCTCTGGTCTTTTCTATTCTCCCTCTCATCCTCTTTCCTCCTGTATTTATCTTTTTGGACTTAGATTTATTTTTCTTTATTATTCTATTTTCCAAAATTCCTTCCCCATCTCTCAAGGCAAATTCATATTATGCCCCTCCCTGATTAAGACCCCCCTCATCCTCAACATGGTCTTCATCACATATAGTCTTGATATCACAGATAGGGGACATGTAAATATCTTTAAATACTTCTACCACAATGTCCTCCTGCCCCATCTTCTTGATCTTCCTGGCTAAAGCGGATGAATCCACACATAATAACCAAAAATGAAGGGTTTTGTATCCTTTAAAGAATATCAGTCACTGGTAACACATGGATAGTCAAACCAGTAGTATCCAAAGCATTCAATAAGTGAATATGAATGTTTGAAAAATTTCCTCTCAACTTCCCCAACCACTCCTAATTAGTTAGAGGGATATTTCTAGAATCTCCACTATTCCTATCCTTACCAACAATTCTTAAACATACTTTATCTGATATGATAATAATATGCTAAACTGAACCAATGTCATGTTCTTCGTGTGGTACAAGAAATATTTGGCTATCAAATCTTCCTTCGTGAAAGCTGAGTGCGAGAGAAGGTATTTGATTTCATCTTTGATTGGTATCTTTGACGAGCAACATCTTTCCAGCCTTTGGCATCATATTTGACCACAAATTTCAAATGCATTGCATTTTATTTGATCATGAATGCTCACTGAAACGACCGCATTCTACTGGTGTCATGCCCTAGCCCATGCTTTATCTCCATTATTTGATGTTATTGGTGCTTATTCTCAAGGATATCGATTCACTATTTTGAAATGTTTGGATTTGTGTTTGTTGATATTACAATTCATCATATCAAATAAAGTATATTTAAGAAGTTTTAGTGTCTAAACACTCAACTAATCCCTCTAACTGATTAGGAGTGGTTGGGGAAGTTGAGAGGAAAGTTTTCAAACGTTCATATTTACTTATTGAATGCTTTGGAGACTAACCATTTGACTGTCCATGCGTTAATGTTTAGAAGAGATCAATAAAGTATTTAAAGACATTCTTACATGTTTGGAGAGGTTTAAGAGGCACTTATCATGACTGTACCCTTACAAACAATGGCATAGACTGGTTTTACTAAGTTTCCTTTCTCTATTTTGAGGTTTCCTTTCTTTGCGACAAGAGTACAGTCAGAGGGTTCATTGAAAAAATGATCCTTTGAATGGTTACTATGAATATGAATGATTTTATATAGCATATTTCTCATTTTACTTGAAGTTTGGAATAGCTTGTGCAAGGGTGAAAGTACTTTTGATCATTTTCGTCATGACTATTCCTCTACACAGTCAGGAAATGTAACTCTCTAATGATTATATGTAATGTTGAATAGATTAAATGCTTTATTCTTGGTAGAAGTGAATGTAAGGAATAGTGTTGGTGTTGGGTTTCATTTATTATTGAATTCAATGGTTTCCAAGATGTGTTGAGGAGTTTGCTCCTTTTTTAATGTTAATTGTTCCTGTGCAATCCACTCATACAACAATGAAATGCTATGTGATTGACAATTTCATACAACTGGTCCTTTGGTGTGTATTAAACAGAATAGATTTTTTAGCATATTATTATCATTCTATTTCTTTGTTGTAAATATGCCATTTGTTCAATTTTGTAAATTATTTTCGTGTTAATTTTTTTTTTCTATTTTTTCCATTTGATAACCATAGTCAACATTTCAAAATAGTGAATAACATCAAATTATGGAGATAAAGCATGGGCTAGGGCATGACACTAGTAGATTATTACTGAACCAATGGCATGTTTACAACAAAGAAATAGAATGATAATAATATGCTGAAAATTCTATTCTGTTTAATACACACCAATTGACCAGTCCCAACAATTCTTAAACATACTTTATTTTGTTTAAGAATTGTTGGGAGTAGTTTTCAAACATTCATACTCACTTATTGAATGCTTTGGAGACTAGTGGTTTGACTGTCCATGCGTTACCAGTGACTGAGATTCATTAAGGGATACAAAACCCTTCATTTTGGGTTATTTTGTGTGGATTAAAATATAGTTTTGATTTGGTTAATATTTAGAAGAGATAAATAAACTATTTAAATATAATCTTACATGTTTGGAGAGGTTTGAGAGGCACTTATCATGACTGTACCCTCACAAACAGTGACATAGACTAGTTTTACTAAGTTTCTTTTCTCTATTTTGAGGTTCTCATTGCCAAAGTGGCCAAAGACTATTTTAGGATGATAAAATATGGGGATTCTCTTTACCGCTGCAAATATTTTAAGGTTTATGCACTTGGATAGATGTGTACCATTGTTAAGAGAATTGGACCAAGTTTGGCTTACCTCAAATAGGTGAGGCAGCATATGGAAAGGTTGTCGTATATTGACCCAAATACCAGGACTATTTTGATATGTGGGTAGCCTAATGTTGGAAAGAGTTCTTTTATTAATTATGATGAGTTGTATCATTCCCATCATGTGCCATGCTTGCACCATGTGTACCCTCAAATATAGGATGTAAATCATTGTTCTCTTCTTGACCAGAGGCTACCATATCTTGAGGTAGTGGAGTTATGTCACTATTATGAACTCAAAATTATGGTCATACCCTGGTGACAAATTTTAAATGGGTACAAGCACCTTTTTTTTGCAATGATCATGCCCAACCTTTATATCTTGAATGCCAATGCTAGATGCCTCTTCTTTACTGAACTCAAAATTATGGTCATACCCCGGTGACAAATTTTAAATGGATACAAGCACCTTTTTTGTGAAATGGTCATACCCAACCTTTATATCTTGAATTCCAATGCTAGATGCCTCTTCTTTACTGATTAATCCATGTGAAAAATCTATAGACTTGTGAGAATGAGGAAAGGAGCCTCCACTATCCAAATTCAAAACTTGGGACTTTTCTTTCCTTCCATCTTTAGATTCACCACACACCACTAAATTTAGATTTTCCTCATAGTCTTATCAATTGAGAAGAGGATTTGGTGTGTCAAATGAATCCCTATCCATATCAACTTCATGTTCTTCACCAATTGATGATTCAAAATCAATCTTTGAGCAATCTGAATACTCATCAAACCTCTCTTGAATGTCCTCACTACAAGACACATGTCATCTTCACTACATCTTTTTATTTCATGTTTTAATCTTTAAGAACTTGATCAAGAGCATAGGTTTTAATGAAATATCAATTTTATTTGCAAAGTTTATGTTCTTTACAAATCTGAAAGGCTCTAATACTTACTAGGGCGGATGTGGATGTGCAACCTTATGCTTTTACTACTAAGTCTCTATTTTTTGGGCATACTGATTATAAGTACTTGACATATATCACAAACATTTCTAATTAAGGTTGGCAGGATGATTACACCTATCCTGAAAAAAGACTGTCAAATCATTATGCTTTCAAATCAATTACCTATTGACATATCCCTTGCGAGGGAGAGAAGCCAAACACATAAAGAACATGCACATAAACATGGAAGCTCAAAAACTTAAATGGAATACGCTAAGAAGTACCAAATGATGAATGCTCAATTGTTGTAATGGAAAAGAATCATAACCATCCATTTCTAGAACTTGAATTTCTAGTCTAAATGATTTTTCTATAGTCATAATGATTTTTCTAGAACTTGATTTTCTAGTCTTAATGATTTTTCTATAATCCTAATGATTTTTCTATAGTCTTAATGATTTTTGTTTCATCCTAATGTTTGTTTCTCTTGATAAATTAGGCCTTGAATTTGAATTTTTGGTCATTGTTTTATTTCAGCTTGATATTTCATTCATTTTTCATATACACAGAGACTACACATGATGATAAAAAAATGAGCTATTTGATTATTCACTGTTCATGATTGTAAATGGTCAATATTTTTGATGGTACTCCTTGGTGTATTCCATTTAAAAATAATCATATTTCTATGACTATGATAAATGTCCCTCTATGGGCCTATGAACTGTGGGCTTAGTTCCATGTTTACTTTCATTCTTGTATTTGAAATGTTAAATATGGGCTGCATACATAGGTATTATGTGTATCGTTGTTGGTGATTATTTAATTGCAGTATTTTATTTTTTATTTGTTTTTCTTTATTTTCTTGTTGTTTCTTTTCCATTTATACAATATGGACATGTACTTTACTTTGAGCAGTGTGCTTTATATTGTGGGATACAAGGTAGAGCCATTAGGCCTTTGTGACAGTGTGAAGCTATTTAGCCTATTGATACCTTGTTATTTTGGACCACCCCTTGGAGGATAGGAACACCATAGAGATGCTTAATATTATTACCTTGTCTCATTTGAAGGCGGTTGTTTTGTTTTTCCTTGATGTTTTGGGGTCTTGTTGTTATAGCATTGTGCAATAGGAAGCTCTATTTCACAGCATAAAACCTCTATTTGCCAATAAGCCTCTTATTGTAGTTTGTAATAAGATTGATTTGAAACCATTAGAGACTACTCTACAAGCTTGAAGAAGTGGTATATTTTGGCAAATGAAGAGTGGAAAGAAGATGCTATTCCTGAGATCATGGATGGACACAATGTTGCAAACTTTATTGATCTAGATATGTTGTAGAGGCTTGAAGAACTAGAGAGGGAAGAAGGGCTTAGGATGGCAGGTAAGGGTGATGAGGATGATGAGATGGGGGAAATGGAGTTGAATCATGATGAAAAGGAAGCTTTGGCTGCAATTAGGAAGAAGAAGAAGATACTTATCATTGAACACAAATTGAAGAAGAGTACTACAAAGAGCACACCTACCATACCAAGGAGGTTTGACAAGAATAAGGAATATGGCTTAAACAAAATGGGAAGACATCTTTCTAGCCTAGGCTTGGATCCTTCGACAATTAGCTTGATAATAAATGAAGCAGATGAGAACTAAGCAATTAGCTTCCAAGAAAAATCTCGTAAATGAATTGTGTGTACCCCCAATTTCTATTCCCTTTGCGTGTACCTAAAGGATATATTTGAAACAACAAGGGTAAGGCTTAAAGAAGTTAATTTTGCATCACTAGACATATCTTTATGCCTTACCCTTGTTGTTTCAAATATATCCTTTGGGTACGCACATAGACCATAGGAATTGGGGTACACATAGTTCATTTATGGGAATTTTCTTGGGAAGCTAATTTCTCATCTATCATCTACTTCATTGTTATGAAGCTAATTGCCATAGGATCCAAGCCCAAGCTAGAGATATGTCTTCCCAAACACATAAAAAATATGCACATAAACACGTAGGACAGCTGAGAAACATAAATGTAGATATCACAACAGCTGAGAAACATAAATGTAGGCATCATGGTCACAATTTTTTGCAGACAACATAATTGAGTTGTATACCCAGATGATGCAAAGAAACAAGTAGTGGTTTCTTTGCATTGTCTGGGTATACCACTCAATTATGTTGTCTCCAAAAACTTTTGACCATGATGCCTACATTTATGTTTCTCAACTATTGTATCCTAGGACCCCTTATGACCCTTTACGACCCTTTATGAACCCTAAGAATACACATCTTAGAGGTCTTAAAATGTTGTAAAGGGTCATAAGAGGCTCCTAGGAGGGGCCAGATGAGCTTCCACCTTCACGTGGTTGGCCCTGTTAAGTAGAGAATGTTAAACTATTCTTGAAACAAAGAGAAGCTCAATAATTTAAGGTCTCAGTCTACAGAGATGGTGAAAAATGATGAGAATCAATGATGGAGAGTTTTTAGATACTGAGAAGACATATATGGAGTAGAGGCCAGAAGGGATTTTTGTGGAGATTTGCTAGATGTGGAGATTTTCTAGAGAGGGTTTCCAGATTGAGTACCAGTGTAGAGATGATGATTCAATACTATGTCTATAAAACCTTCACAAATACCCCTTTTTTGGCCTCCATTCATACCTCTTCTCAGAATCTAGAAACTTTGGATATTGTTTCTCATCCATGCATGAAATGTGCTAGTGATTGTATAAAATTACTTTTGCTAGACTAGGATTGTGTGTGTTTGAATGTGACCTCTAAATCAACCACATACGCAACATAGTCATTACTCCTATGGTCAAATTACGAAGAGAATATGAATTATTCAATCCAAAATTTGTGAGGAAGCGACCTGTTGCCTCCTATGCAGGCGGGGGTGTATAATTGCTCTCAGATTGGAGAACCAACAACCATTAGACCACTACTACAACGGAGGATTTTCCAAGAAAGCCATAAAGATGATATGCAAAGCTAGAATCAAACTAAGATGAATGCAATTAATCTAAGAATACTTGAAAGAAGACATGAAATGCAGATTTTTTTTAGTTGATTTTGGAATAAAAATGATCTTAATCTAAGAACAATTAAGCAAATTTAATTTAAATGAGAAATACAATTACACTAGAATGAGAAATTAAACTAGTTGCAAATGAAAGCTTGAAATTCAATCAAAAATTCACTATAGTGCCTTTACTCTCAAAAATTGTCTTCCCGAATGAGAAAAAGAGGTCAAATAAAAAGAAGAGCCAAGAGGAGGAGGAAGAGTTTCTTGATTCGAAACTCCTGACCCTTCATATCCCTTTTGGGACAAATAAGCATAAATTACTTTATTAAAAGAATGAAAAATGCCACATGAGGACCTTTCGAATATCTCAAATTATTAATTCAAGAAAAAGGTGTCCATTCAAATAACAAGCAATTATTAATTCCTTTTTTATGGGTAATTAGCTAAAGAGGGTGGTTTGATTTAATTTAATTTAAAGCGCATAGGACTTTATAATTAAATTAATGTATCATAGGGGTAATTTAGCCAATTAAGTCAAAGACTTTAGGAATTAATTTAGCATTTGATTATTGCAATTTATGGTCTTTGCAATTGACATCAAGTCAAATTAAGTCAGATAGGAGAGAGAAAATTGCCTAGGGAACTAGGACTTTGGTGATGTAAAATCGAGATAATGCACCAAAATTGATGAAATTAAATAGGTGCCAATTTTGGGGTATTACATTTGCCCCTCTTTGAATTGATGTGCGAACAACGCGTTGATTCAAAGAATAGTCTGAAGTGACAGATGAAAGCAGATCAAAGCATGAATTTTTTGAAGTCTAAGTTAGATTGCGAAGACAACGATCTTAGAAGAGAACCAGAATCAGGGTTAGATTGCCCCAATACCAATTGATGAAGATGCAGATTTAGGACTATCTCCGAATCAGGGTTAGATTGCCCCAATACGAAGCTTAGTCCTCCGAGACCCAGGTTAGATTGCCCAGATAACGGTCTAAAAGAGATTTCGAGAGTCATCTCCAGAACAAAGCTTGACTCCCAGGAATTAGGGTTAGATTGCCCCAATACCCAAAAGATTTCAAGAACCATCTCCAGAACGAAGTTTGGCCCTTGAGGATCCGAGTTAGATTGCTCAGATACCTAAAAGATGGATGATAAGATAACAAGATGCGAGGCACCAAGATGCCCCTAGCGATGAGAACTGATGATTCAAATCAGACTAATTCAAGAATAGATTCGACAAGATTCAAATGATGTAATCATCCTACCCCCTCGGGAGTGAAATTGAAAGATGACATGTCAGAAGGATGATAAACAACAAGAGATTGCAGAGCAAAAGAAATTAGACTAGATTCACGAAGCTATAGAAGTGAAACGGAGCAAAGCAGAGGTCCTGTTGACCAAGTTTGACCATAGTTGACCAAATTTTGACTAGGGTTGACTTGATGAAAAGAAGCAAAGATTTGAGAACATGATGCAAAGATGAGGATCTAGCAGGAAGATGACACCAGGAGACTGACTGCACAAGCATTCGATCCAGAAGGAGTCCAATATTTAAAACATGATTTTGAGCCACTTAGAGATGTCAGATTTTGATTTCGATCCTGAAAATGGATTCAGAACAGTCGATTTAGCAAAGGGTGCAATTTTCAAGGAAAACGGAGCACTTTCAAAAATTAGGTCAAAGGCTATATAAGGGTCGGAGGAGTCATTTTCAAATCATTATTCAGCGTTGTCTCTTAGTGATTCTGAGCTCTAAGATAGAGAAATGGAGGGTCTGCCACTACATACACACCGATTTGAGCACTCTCGACGACATGCCCGGCCACCGGAGTATGACGCACCTGTAAGTAGTCGATAAACTGCTTTGTATTTCAATTCGTATAGCGTGATAGGTTAGATTTTTTTAAAAAAATGTGAGCATAATGTAAAAAGGGTGAAATATCGCGCGAGAAAGTAGTTCTCTCGCGCGAAGGCAGGTTTCATTTCGCACGATAAAGTGGTTTTCTCGCGCGAACTAACAAGTTCCAAAGATAAAAATTCGCGCAAGCTAGAGGGGTATTCAATGCGAGGATTCTATTTTCTCGCGCGAAATGGTAGTTCTCTCGCGTGAAGTGATAGTTGTCTCGCGCGAAGGAACAATTTTCTCACGCGAAGGAACAATTTTCTCGCATGAAAGACTGTTGCAAGTGGCCAAATTTTATCAGATTTGCATGAAATCAGCCAAATAAAGTCTTGTAGAGCCTTGTCATAGGATAGATACTCTGCTGTAGTTGTTGTTGTAGTAGTGAAAACCAACATGATTGAGTTACTGACCCAGTGTCGTCATTTGTTGTGCAGGTTGACTTTCCAGATATCGCATTTCGAGCACATCACCTGGTGATTACTACATTAGTTCAGAGACTGACAGATGCTGAGAGTGCTCACATTGATGCTCTGGGCTTGGGATATTTGCGTGAGTTACCCGACATTCGGGTGAATCACGGTCTTCTTACTACATTGGTAGAGCGTTTCCATTCGGAGATGAACACATTTCATTTTTCGATGGGAGAGATGACAGTGACCACCGAGGACATATATAGGATCCTGCAGATACCCATTCATGGTACTCATGTTGAGTACAATACACAGCCGCGGTAGGGTACAGTGGCCTTGAGGACTATCTTCAGGGATGATCTTGTGATGGGTCGGGCCATCTCCTGGGAGGATCTGGTGCACAGATATGGTGGAGCGCATCCATTCGAGGTCATGTTGGCTATATTTCTGAGTTGTTACCTCGTACCTGATCGAGGTCAGCATGGACTAGAGTGTGGTTGGGGTACTATGCTGCAGAGGATGTTGGACAGACCAGCTGTGAGATTTGGATGGGGGGAATGTATGCTGGCACACATGTATCATGAGATGCATGAGATTGTGTACAGAGGTGCGAGATCGATGGCAGCAGGAGTCTTCATCTTACAGGTCTGGGCCTGGGAGCACCTCCCCATTTGTAGACCCCTATTCCATGATACGCGACAGGCGCTGGAGCCTTATATTTACAGATATTCAGGTGTGATGACCCAGCCCCTGCTGGGTAAGACAGAGTAGTTGAGAGCACAGTTGGATGACATAGTCGCTGTAGTTTGGAGACCTTGGATAGCTACTGACCCTTGGGACGATGCTCGGAGAGAGTTTGCTACCATGTTCGTATCACGTCCACTGATTGGACGAACCATTCAGATGATTGAGAGATTCGTGGTTACATGTGTTCTGCGTTAGTTTGGCAGACAGCAGGATATTTCACAGGAGTATTGCCCCTACGCTCGCTTCTCTGACGAGGAGAAGAAGGGGTGGCATGCACGATTGGATCCAGGGTGATGCGCGATAGAGTCACGCATCCCACCAGCGCGATGGGATTACATGGTGGATGTCACCAATGCAGGGGTGACACCTGCATACAAGGACCAGTTGATTGCACGGCCTCATCCGAGGTTCACAGATCCAGTTGGCATAGGAGCACAGTAGCAGGCACCACAGCAGCAGTAGGCACCACAGGATCAGCAGGCGCAGGTAGAGCAGCCTATACAGCAGCAGGCTGTGCAGCAGCAGCAGGCAGCACAGGATCAGCAGGCACAGGCAGAGCAGCCTATACAGCAGCAAGCACCACAGCAGAGACCTGGGCAGAGAGTTTTGAGGCCCCGATCAGGACAGGTGAGCATCCCTGCTAGGACCATGGGCTCAGATCCCGGAGCAGGGAGTAGCAGTACACAGCAGAGATCCACGAGACCACATACAGCTGATATATCCCAGCAGGTACCACAGGGGGAGGATACTGACATGCCAGACGTGGCAGCTGGAGCAGGTGTAGGACAGGAGCAGGAGGCTCTCAGGAAGAGCTGAGAGAGAGTACGGCAGGTGCAGCATGAGCGTGACGATTTTCACATGCATCTTATCCGAGAGGAGACCCGAGTAGCAGATAGGGATGCAGAGATTAGACAGCAACGGGCGGAGTTAGTGCATTCGAGATTAGAGATGAGATATGAGGCTGCGTAGGCGGCTTATTACTATGCAGCATACTGTGGAGCTGTTCCAGATATATCAGAGCAAGTGCCACCATTTTCTGAATATGCTGGGGCTCCCCAGGCTCCTCCCCTAGTGCCTCCACAGGCTCCTCCACAGGCTCCTCCACAGGCTCCTTCACAGGCTCCTCCACAGGCTCCTTCACAGGTTCCTCCACAGGCTCCTCCACAGAGACCGATGCCACCACCGCAGACATTAGGACAGCAGGCTCCTCCACCTCCACCCCCTCCTAGTGGGAGTGGATCTTGATTGTATCATAGCTCATTTTTGTTGTTTTGGTACTGTGCTCGAGTAGCACCTCTTTGTATATGACATTTAGATCGAGAGATATATATATATGAGATCGATGATTCCATTGATATCATTGTACTTGTTGCAAATTGCTTGAATATATAATGTTTAGGAGATGTGCTCTTATATGCTTTAGATGTATGAATAGAAATGTATGCAAATGTAGTGATAGATAAATGGTTTATGCTTATAGCGGATACACATGTTGATGCAGATGCAACGAGTTTATGGATGGAAATAAAATGCAATGGATATGGTACTAATCATCTCATGCAAGATTTTAGCAATATTTAACAGATACTAATCAAAGGATAGATATGTTTGAGGATCGACAATGAAGACCGGATACTTGTGCAACCAAGAAGAACCCGAGGTAATAGATGAGAGCTTTTGATGAAGACTATTAAGAGAGTAAATAAGGCATCATCTTAAGTTCAAAGCCTAAGCTAAAGATGCAAGCTTAAAATGAAAATGCAAACCCTAGGACTTGGTTGTTGGACTCACCGTATTTATCATCATAGAGCCTTTCAAGTTCAGACAATCGCAAGATGTCATACAATCCTTACTAATATTGCTATCATGAGAATATGAATATGACATGAGTCTTAAATTTGTCGAAATAAGGTGTAAGCATTAAGGCACAAGAAGCCAGAATGACCTGAACACCTATTCCTTTTAATCTAGCAAGTTAACATAAGCATTAGAGCATAAATGCTAGAATGACCTGAATGTCTCTTGCGAACAAACACACCAAGCACGCAGGAGTTCTTTCTTTTGCCAAAGATTACTCGCAGTGACCCTTACGTTCACTTAACAGGACGAGTGTGCAATTTCATCAGTAGCAGAAAGAAGTCACTCAAAAGACAAGGAGAAGAACCAACCTCACCAAAGCATCCATATAAAAGGAGTCGAGGTACGCATGGCCATCCAATACGAGATAGAGGCTCTTACAGATGGACACCCCTCTTAAATGAATTCTTTGGATCATTGGAACTAAACCAACAAGCAGAAAGCAAAGAAAGCAAACAAACAAACACTCAAAGAAAACAAAGCTCAACATGCCTCAAAGAAACACACATTTAGTTTTAGTTTCAGTTTAAGTTCATGTTCAAACGGATTGAAGTCGATTCAGAAAGATAACGTTCGAAGTCTCAATGAGATAATGACCGTAGGCAGACGTAATGAGAATCACTGGTGATTGATGTAAGGGAGAGGTCCCAAAAGTGAGAGGTTGAACGAAAGCTAGGTATCCGCAGGTAAGCATAGTGAGAACCACTGGCGACCAATGCTCAAAAGAGTTTCTGAAAGCGATAGGACAATGCCCCCTAGACTAGGCAGGTGCCCCCAAGTGTGAACCAGTTCCAATCTATGAAGAGTCAAGAAAAATCTTGAAGACACTAAAAGCAAGGCATGAGCTAGCAAACCAAAGTAGGAAACAAACTAAAGCAGGAAAGCGGGAAAACAAACTAAAGCAGGAAAGGAAGGAAACTAAAGCAGGAAACTAAGAGCCAAGTGATGCTGAGATGAGATGTTACTTCAGGAAAACAAGAGGCGCCTGTTTACCATGTTTTCACCATCTTGGCAGAGATTCTATTTTTGCTACCATGACGCCTGTTTACCAGGTTTTCATCAATGGCACATTTTTTTTCTTTTTCAATTTTTTTGTACTTTTCTCATTTTTGATTTTTTTTGTATTTTTTTGAATATCTCATTTTTTTGTATTTTTGATATTTTCATTTTTTTTTTGTATTTTTCACATTTTCTATTTTTTTTTGTATTATCAAGGTGCCTGTTTACCAGGTTTTCACCAAGATAATAGATACATCAAAGTGCCTGTTTGCCAGGTTTTCACTAAGATGATTATTTTTTCAGGACATTTTGCAATTTTTAGGATTTTTTGCAATATATCAATTTTTAGAATTTTTTCAGGATCAATAAGTATGTACATGAGCATACAAGCAATGTCTCAGTTGTAGAACTTCTTCAGATGAAGAGCGTTGATAGGCTCTTTGAGTTGCTCTCCTTCAGTGGTGGAGAGGCGGTAAGCACCAGATCCAAATGCTGCAGTAATAATGTATGGACCAAGCCAGTTTGGTTCAAATTTTTCTTTCTGAGTTCTCTGCTGCTGATTCTTGGGGTTCTCCCTCAAGACGAGGTCACCCACTTGGAATTCCCTTTGTCTGACTTTCTTGTTATATGTTTTTGACATTCTCTTTTGATATGCTCGAAGATGATCGAACGCCACCTTCCGACGTTCATCTAATAATTCAAGCTCTTGCAACCTAGATATTCTGGTATCTTCATCAGTGATGAGGCCCTTCAGAGAGATTCGCAATGTCGAAATCTTGACCTCAATTGGCAATACTGCTTCTGCCCCATAGACTAAGGCAAAAGGAGTGGCTCCCGTTGGTGTTCAGATACTTGTTCTATAAGCTCACAAAGCCGGATTAATCTGGAGATGCCAATCTCTACCAGATTTATGAACTGTTCTGTGCAAAATTTTTAGGATTGTCTTATTAGAAGCTTCTGCTTGTCCATTAACCTGAGGATAATAAATAGATGACCAATGCTGAATGATCCTAAATTTAGTGCATAAGTCTGTCAAATCTTTGTTCTTAAAATGTCCTCCATTGTCAGTGATAATAGATGAAGGTACGCCATATCTGCAAATAATATAGTTCAAAATGAACTTAGCAATAGTCCTTCCATTAGCTATAGTCAGAGGAACTGCCTCGACCCATTTGGTAAAGTAATCTATAGCAGTGATTATGAATTTATGTCCTCTTGAAGAAGAAGGGTGTATCTGACCAACCAAGTCAAAAGCCCATTGTTGAAATGGCCAAAAACTAATGAGAGGACTGAGCTCCCTAGCAGGAGCGTGGATCAAATTCCCATGATATTGACACTGCTTGCAAGTCTTGACATATTGGACAGCTTCTTTTTTCATATCCGGCCAGTAGTATCCAGCTCTAATAAGTTTACGAGCTAACGTCAGACCACTCGAATGAGAGCCGCAAATACCTTCGTGTACCTCAGCTAACGCACGTTTGGACTCATCGGGTTCTAGACACCTAAGTAGAGTACCATCTAGGCCCTGTCTATACAAGTCATTTGCTATAAGAACATACCGTGAAGCAGTACGAATGAGGTGACGTTTCTCATTCCAGGTATAGGTATCGGGGATAATTTGGTCCCGAAGATAAGAGTAAATATGGTGGTAGCGGGATGAGTCATGTCCAATGACTGAACAGATCATCTTGGATTCAGGATTGTCATAGGCAGGGTAGCATAATGTTTCCACCAGGAATTCATGCCTGAAGTCATTTTCTGGCATTTGTAATATTGAGGCCAAAGTAGCCATAGCATCAGCCGCCTTATTATCTGCTCTTGGAATCTGCTGGAAGGAAATATGTGCAAAGTATAACTTAAGATCATCCACCATTCTTTTGTAGGGTATTAGCTTGTCATCCTTTGTTTGATATACATTATTAACTTGATTAATGATCAACTGAGAATCGCCAAAGACTTGGAGCTCATCTATACGCCATTCAAGGGCTAATTTCATACCATTGATAAGAGCCTCATATTCAGCTATGTTGTTGGTGCAAGGAAACATCATTTTGTAGGCCTTAGGCAAAGAATAGCGTTGAGGTGTTATAAATAGAATACCTGCACCTGATCCTTGTTGAGTAAATGAGCCATCAAAAAACATACTCCAAGACTGATGTGTGAGATGCAGAATGGAGTCATCTGGAAACTCAATGTTCAAAGGTTGGTGATCATGTAGAGGAGCCTCTGCCAACTGATCAGCAATTGCTTGTCCCTTAATAGCTTTCCTTTCCACATATTCAATATCAAATTCACTGAGGATCATGACCCATTTAGCCAACCTACCCATGAGAGCAGCCTTGCTTAATAAGTATTTTAGCGGGTCAATTTTTGCAATAAGCTTTGTAGTGTGAGCCAACATATAATGTCACAGTTTCTGTGAGGCAAACACTACAGCTAGACAAGCTTTTTCAATAACAGAGTAGTTCATTTCATAGGACACCAATGTTCTGCTGATGTAATAAATAGCTCTTTCTTTATTGTTCTGATCTTCTTGAGCTAAGAGAGCACCCAAAGATGTACTTGTGGCTGAAATATATAGTATAAGTGGCTTCCCATGGATAGGAGGCATCAAAATGGGTGGATTGGCAAGATATTGTTTTATTTGATTGAGTCCCTTGTCACATTCCTCGTTCCATTCATAGGTGACACCTTTATGCAGAGTTTTAGTGAACGGCTGTGACTTATCAGCTAGCTGCGAGATGAACCGCCGAATGGATTGCAACCTTCCTTGTAGACCTCTCATCTGACTTATGTTCTTAGGAGGAGGCATGTCCATAATAGCTTGAACTTTTTCTGGATCGACTTCTATGCCTTTGGCTGAGATAATGTAACCCAAGAGTTTTCCAGAAGTGACTCCAAATGCACATTTCTTGGGATTAAGTCTGAGGCTAAACTGCTCCATGCGGTCAAGGATGGGACCCAAATCTGCAAGGTGAGTTCTTCGCTACATACTCTTGGCTAAAGTATCATCTACATAGTCCTCCATAGTTTTGTGCATCATATCATGGAAGATAGTAGTAACAGCTCTCTGATATGTTGCTCCGGCGTTCTTAAGCCCAAAAGGCATAACATTCCAGCAAAAAGTGCCCCAAGCACATGTGAAGGCAGTTTTTTCTTGGTCTTCTGGTGCAATTTTAATTTGGTTATAGCTAGAGAAGCCATCCATCAAGGAGTACATCTCATATCCTGCTGTCATGTCTACTAGTATATCAATATTAGGCAGTGGGAAATCATCTTTTGGACATGCCTTATTGAGATCTCTGAAATCTGTACACACACGAATGGACTTATCATGTTTAGTAACTGGAACAATGTTTGAAATCCATTCGGCATAATCAATTGCTCTTATGAAACCAGCTTTAAGGAGCTTTTCTAGTTCAGTTTTAACCAATAGTGCCACATGAGGGTGCATCTTTCGAAGCTTCTGCTTAACAGGTTTGACATCTGGTGCAATGGACAAATGATGCATGATTAGATTGGGATCCAATCCAGGCATATCAGAATAACCCCATGCAAAGTTTATTTTCTTGCGTTGGAAGAATCTAGTGAACTCTTCTTTTTCTTCAGCAGATAATGACTGTGCTAAATGTATAATCTGTGGAGTAGTCTCAGTGCCCAAGTTCACCGGCTATGTCGGTTCAATCAGAACTGATGATCTTTCCTGAAAATGGCTTGGTAGAGTATCAAGAATCTCATCCTTGGGCGCCTCAAAGAGGTTTTCACCCTCAGATACGTCTTTTATTTTTACTATTTTTGGCTCTGATACTGCCACAAAATGGTTTTCACCATCAGAGCTCTTATTTTTTCTATTTTTTATTTTTTGACTAAGATACTTGATATCCCCTTCTGTCATGCTGATGCTGTATTCACTGGTGGAAGACATTACAGGTTCGAGAGCATGGAGGTAACAGGCTAGTTCATAATCATTTTGGAACATAAGGACTTCATTGGATGCGAGAGGGGAGTTCCAGTTTATTAGATCAGGACGGTGGAGTGAAAGGGAAGTAGTGGCTGGTTCAACTGCGTTCACGGTATAACCCTCAAAAGCGTTAACAAGCAAGTCAAGAGCTAGAGTAGTCTCATCCAGAGGAGTGTTCGAATCCCTATGAGATCCTACGTCGGAAGCGGAAGACAAGTCGACATCTACAACATCAAATTCTTATGTTCTAGCGCCAAACCCTTCACCTACTTCAAGGAGCCTTTCATACTCATGAACAGTATCTATGTCTACATCATAAGTGGCATCGGATGTAGAGTCAAACTCATATTCATGTGAGTCCGTACTTGATGTAGGAATTTCATTAGCAGCATCATTAGTCTCATTATTATTCCTTCTATCATTGACAACTTGCTAAAGTTGTTCTTGTTCATAGTATTTTTGAAAATATGGTGGCCTATATTGCTCACCTGTAAAATTGGGATCATCATTTAATGCTGCTTTCCATTCCTCATATGTAACTTGATGTACTGAAGAAGTTTTCTTAGAATCAGCCTCAGAGCACGTCTCAGTATCAGTCTCTACCAGATGAACAGGTATGATAGGCTCATCAGGTTCAGCAAGGAGTTTCGCAATATCCGAAGGGATAGGATATGGAAATGTATCTTCATCAGAGCTGTTTTCTGGATTCATCTTTGGAGTGGTATCTTCAATTTCTTGTTCATGCTCAGGTTCAAGCTTGGAATCAGACATAGGAGCCAACATAAATGTCTTGGTCCCCAAATGAAAGGGAGTCTTTTTAAAGCCTAAGCCAGTAGTGTCCTTTGGGCTACGACCTACAGCTTCAATAGGCTTCAACAATCCATTATCATTTACCCCTATAGGACCACTTCCCTTGTATCCAAAGCGCTTCATGATTTTGAAACCTTCACTATAAGGTTCTTGTTCTAACTCTAGAGGAGTAGTTGTTGCAGATATCTCCTTTCCTTTATAGATCCAAGCTTTGATAGCTCTTTCCTCATCTTCATCTTCTAAAGGTATGGAGGCTCGCACAAAAGCACCATCATAGATTGTTTGAGGAAGATTATCAGAAAGTCCATGAGTTTCCGAAGGTTTCCCATAGAGGCGTGGAGAGGGAGGTAAAGCTACTAGAGATAGCACAGGTTCTATTTGATATTCTCCCATGCCCGTATCTTTAATTTTCAAAGTTTGCTCCATTTCTCTAAGCTTAGTGTCATAGAACTCAGTGGAGTCCCTATTGGCAGGAACAAAGCTATCTGTAGTTTGCATGAGAGTATTACAAGAGAGATTGGTGTTTGTGGGTACAGTGACTTCCGCCCCGTGAAATGGGAACTTGATGCATTGATGATATGTGGATGGAACAGCCTGCATCTCATGAATCCAAGGCCTACCCAACAAAATGTTGTATGCTAAAGGAATGTCGAGCACTTGGAAAGTAACATCTCTCTCAACAGGACCTACGCGGATAGGTAGCACAACTAAACCCTAGGACTTGCGTTCTTCTTCATCATAAGCTTTTATGGTAATCGTCTTACGGGAGTCTATGCAGTCCTCATCATAACCTAGCTGAGTGAGCAATGTAGCAGAACAAATGTTAAGACCAGCGCCATTATCAATAAGCACATGACGGACATGTTTGGGACCTATCATAACCTCTATGTGTAAGGGAGCATTGTGCGGGTGGTTCAAAGAATGATCATCTTCCTCTGAGAAGGACAAATAATGTGGTGAGGTCAAGTGACCCACCATAGATTGGAACTGGTTTAGATCAAGATCCTTGGGGACATTTGCTTCAGCGAGGGCTTTATCCAAAATTTGCCTATGAGCAGGCGAGATTTTTAACAATTCAAAAATAGTAATCTGAGCATTGGTTCGCTGGAGTTGATCTAAGATACTATAACTAGTAACACTAGATGTGGGAGTCGATTTAGAAGCTTTGTTGGTAGGGCCAGTGGTAATCTTATCCATTGTTTGTTTCGGAGCAACCTTGTCTGTGCTTTGTCTCGAAGTATCCTTGTCTACAGTTTGCTTCGGAGGATCAGGACCTTTCAAAACAACTCTTCCACATGATCGAGTGACAACAGTTGCACAATCTTGAGTTTGTCTAGATTCAGATGAACAAGATGTGGAATTTCGTAAGATGAAAGGAACTCTAGGCTTGGGAGCATCACCACTCCCCTTAAAAGTGATCACATCACAATATTCAACTCCCATAGGTTCAATCATGTTAATAACATTATCGGTAGAAGGGTAAGTGTAATTCACCTTAGCATTGTTGTTCTTAGTTGTAGAAGACTCTCCTTTCTCATGAGGAGGGAAAGGATCTTTAAATGCCTGATGATCAGAATTCTTATTATGACCATCCACAATAATATCACCGCTGTCAATCAAATCTTGAACTTTATGTCTCAACTGAAGACAAGTGGATGTCTTATGACCAATATTTTGATGATAGTCGCAATAATCATTGTCATTCCACCAGTGAGGTCTTGGTTGTGGGTCATAAGTTCGCTTGTCCAAAGGAGTGAGAATCTGATTTTGTATGAGAGTTTTAAAGACTACATCAAGAGGCTCTCCCAAAGAAGTGAAATTGCGCTTAGGTCGAGGAGCCCACGGTTTATTTCTAGAAAATCTTGAACTGTGCTGATTATCTGTTGTATTCTTTTCGACAGCCTTAGCCACTTGTATGCTAGAAGTAAGATTAAAGACAAGCTTTGAAGGCTTTGTGGTGACATTATCGACCACTCCATCATTTACCACCTCTCTATTCTTGTTTATAGACTTCCCTTTATCCTTGTTCGTTGAGAATCCTTGTTTATTATCTTTATTCAGAATTAATTCTCCCTTTTTGACCATAAAGGCTTCTATCCTCACAGCTTGTTTGATCATGCTGTCAAATGTCAAAGGACCTTGTAATTGTACTTGATATCCAAAGTCTGGAAGAAGGTTGTCTAAAAAGATATCAAGTTTCTCAGATTCAGCCAATTTACGAGGATACTTTGTACAAAGTTGTCTCCACCTCTGGAGAAAAGACAAGAAAGGTTCTCCCTGTCGTTGTTTCAAATTACACAAGTCACGAATATTGACAGGGTGTTGGATGTTGTGAGAATAATGCTGAAGAAAAAGATTGGCAATCTCGTCAAAAGTTTGAATACCAGGATGTAATCGGCAAAACCATTCCATAGCTGGCCCACCCAAGCTGCGGGGGAAGAGTCTCATAAGATACGTTTGATCGTGCATGAATTCCATGGATAGCGTGCCAAACTCTCTTAGATGATCTTGAGGATCAGTTGTACCCATGTACTTGTCATATTTGGGTAACTCTACTCCTCTTGGAAAAGGAGGCATGTAAACATTCTTATCAAAAGGAAAAGGACATATATTCTCCAATGTAAATTGTTGTGTGGGCTTATCCTTTTCTTTTGTCAGTTGAGTAATTTGATCTTGCATACTTTGAATCATCTTTTGTAGCTTAGCGGTTTCAGTTTCTTCTTCTTTAGCTACAATAGTTTCCACTTGGAAATTCGAAGGTAGTTTGGCTCCTTGCTTAGCCAACTCAAGAAAATACTTTTCCTTATCTTCCAAAAGAATAATTTCCATCATTTTAATGAGATTCTTGTTAGCTTTCACAGCATTTATATCATTCTGAGTAATTACATCATCCTCGTTACCAAGAGTCTCATATATGCTTTGTGTGTGATCTTGTTGATCATCTTGATTTTGATCATAAGGAGGAGGGCGATAGTTATATGCTGCTTGTTGATCAGCTTGAGTTTTGTTGTGAGATTGATCATCATTATGAGACTGATTGTGATGAGTCTGATTTTGGTCATGAGAAGATTGACCATGGTATTGATTATAAGTTTGACCGTATTGGCTTGATTGAAAGTCAAATGGGTTCTTGGTTCCCATCTTGTCAAGATGAATTTGTGCTGCAATTGAAGCTTCAGTAAAGTGATGAGAACGATGTCGAAAAGGTGCAGCCAATGTAACTTTTGGTGTGTGAATAGCTTCAGATGAATCACTATCTTCAGTGGGATCAATAGTTTCAATAATGGGTTCCGTCCGAGGAAATGATCTCCCAAAGCCACAAAACAATGAATTGTTTTGAAAATAAGAGTTGTCTTGTTCTTGGCGTGACGAACTAGATTGCGAAAATAAAGGATTAAAGCACTCTTGGAAAACCGGAGGAGATGTCTGAGACAAATTATCTTGTGGAGTGCTTAATGACAAATTTGAAGAACTCTTACAAAGTTTAGACTTCTCAACAAATTGGAAATGACCTATGTTTTGATTATGAGATTTACTTTGACCTTGATCAGCGTTCTGGATAGGATAAGTCTTACCACTTCGAGTCGTGACAGTCATAGATGAAGATGTAATGAACAAAGATTCGGGATAAAGCTAGGTTCTGTCTCTAAGATAACGAAAAAGAGATAAATGGCTAGAACAGCCAAGATGCAAGATGGACCTGGTATGAATTGTCAAAAAGAGATGGCTAGAACAGCCGAGATAAGACAACCGCAAAGCGAGGTACAAAAGGCATAAAGAGATAAGATGAATTGATAAGAGACAACACGAACCAAAGCAAAGGTCGATCGATTCCTAACTCAACACAACTAGTTTCTGATGGTAAACAACAGGGAAGCAAAAAAAATAGACCCCAGACAAAAAGCAGACCAGATAAAAAGTCAAACAGTGAACTGCAAATAGGTCTCTGTTTTGGAAAACTGTGCTACAGGTTCGCGCGAGAAAATGCCTGACCGCGCGTGGAAATGACAGCTCGCATGAGAGAACATAGAACTTCACGTGAGAAAATACAATCTCGCGCGAGGAAGTGCTCTGAAGCTAAAAGCTCACGCAGGAAACAGGCAAAATTTGACAGTTTTGATGCAATTTTTGAAGTTTGAGTTGAATTTTGAGGTACAGTTTGAACTGATGTCTGACAGAAAATCCAATTTCCTGATAGGTTGACAGAATTGTTTAATCAACACACTCATTTTAGGATTCTAAGCATTCGTTTAAAGACACAATGGTTTTAGATCAAACACTTGTGAAGCAAAAAGTAGTCATTAACAGACCTATCAAGGACAAAGCAACTTGATAGCATCAGGGAAGTCTTTGTTTGATAATGTATGGACAATGTTTAAGACTCAATAACAAGCACATAGCCTAGTCCTACAAAAAAAATGGTGAGAAGCCAAAACCTTTGCCGCATTGCTTGAATGCATACGTGCACCTCACACAACCGTGTCACCCCCTAGAGGGCGCCCGTGTTTTCAGTGTTTCCAAGGACTCAACAGTGTATGTTCAAAGGTTACCCTTGTAGCAGGGGCCAGTGTCGCAACCGCTTCCAAACATCCAGGTGTATGCCTATGATGGGAATCTGTGTATGATAAACATACGGAGAGATTCTTCCCCCTCCTTGCGCAAAGATAATGACTCCTTTTGGAGATGAACCGGGTAGGCCACTAGCTAAGAAGGTTTTTTACTAGGCTTCCATTCACAATAACCTTCGGTGCCCCTAATACAGGGTTGAGGCCTCGCAGCCACACCAACACCTGAAAATCACACACCCCCGCAAGCAGGGCTTGGAGTGGCGCCGCTCAGTGTAATAGACAGGGCCTTTCCATGATGATCGTCAAAGTCATGAAAAGGAAGTTACCATGGTTTTGGAGTCTTTAGACTCAACAAAACTTTCTTTATTATAGTGAGGTGGAATCACTGGCAATAGGTGTGTACTCACTTGGGTCGTTCCCGGAGGTTCAATACCGGCAGGCCCTCTAAAGGTGACACTAGACTTGGTTTAGATTCGGGAGTCTGATTTTCTGATTCTCCCAAAGGGAGAAGAGCATACTTCTCTATCCCGTTTCCTCACCCAAACACATCAAGAAAGTTCATCTCCGAGTTAGTTTCACCTCACCAAATCTATACGCTTTTGGGTTTCTGATTCTCTCTCAAGGAGAGAAGAGCATAATTCCCTGACGAATAGAAATGTTAAAGATTCACTAACTTTCTCCGCTTCCCCAAGAATTCATCATATTAGTAAGATCATTAGAATTCCGGATTCATTCATGGTCATCACCTCCATGTAATGAAGAGCCAAAATTCCTACTCACTATCAAAATTCTCAAGAAATTTTAACGGAGCCCTATTTATACTATGTGAGTAAAAGCAGAAAAAAAACACAATGTTTTAGCGATCTTCAATTATTCGTCCTGCAATCAAACCATTAGTATGTTTTCAAATTCTTTGACAAGCGTCCTGCAGAAACTGTTAATGCTATAAAATATCAGAGAGATAAAAATCAACAGTTATTAGAAGTTATCAGAAATTAAGAGCAGAAAGAACAAGAAAACTGGAAACTGGAAAAAAAACTGTAATATAACTTCGCGCGAGAAAGTACAAATCTACGCGAGAAAGTGCAGTACACAATGCGAGATAACTAAAATCTCGCGCGAGGAAGTACTCCAGTGTGCGCGAGAAATTGCAAACTCAGGGGCGAGACAGTAAAATTTCACGCGAAAGAGTGCTACAGGAGCAAAACTTCATGGGGGACGCTCTGGATTCTCGCGCGAAGATCCGTACACAGACAGTACGGACGCCCAGCAGAGCAAAATTTCTTGTCAGAAAAAAAAAATGATAATGAGGCCAGAAATTGATCTTTCTGCCCCACGGTGGGTGCCAAAATGTGTGTGTTTGAATGTGACCTCTAAATCAACCACATACGCAACATAGTCATTACTCCTATGGTCAAATTACGAGGAGAATATGAATTATTCAATCTAAAATTTGTGAGGAAGCGACCTGTTGCCTCCTATGCAGGCGGGGGTGTATAATTGCTCTCAGATTGGAGAACCAACAACCATCAGACCACTACTACAACGGAGGATTTTCCAAGAAAGCCATAAAGATGATATGCAAAGCTAGAATCAAACTAAGATGAATGCAATTAATCTAAGAATACTTGAAAGAAGACATGAAATGCAGATTTTTTTTAGTTGATTTTGGAATAAAAATGATCTTAATCTAAGAACAATTAAGCAAATTTAATTTAAATGAGAAATGCAATTACACTAGAATGAGAAATTAAACTAGTTGCAAATGAAAGCTTGAAATTCAATCAAAAATTCACTATAGTGCCTTTACTCTCAAAAATTGTCTTCCCGAATGAGAAAAAGAGGTCAAATAAAAAGAAGAGCCAAGAGGAGGAGGAAGAGTTTCTTGATTCGAAACTCCTGACCCTTCATATCCCTTTTGGGACAAATAAGCATAAATTACTTTATTAAAAGAATGAAAAATGCCACATGAGGACCTTTCGAATATCTCAAATTATTAATTCAAGAAAAAGGTGTCCATTCAAATAACAAGCAATTATTAATTCCTTTTTTATGGGTAATTAGCTAAAGAGGGTGGTTTGATTTAATTTAATTTAAAGCGCATAGGACTTTACAATTAAATTAATGTATCATAGGGGTAATTTAGCCAATTAAGTCA
The DNA here is from genome assembly GCA_027943335.1 of Chamaecyparis obtusa. Lineage (NCBI taxonomy): Eukaryota > Viridiplantae > Streptophyta > Pinopsida > Cupressales > Cupressaceae > Chamaecyparis > Chamaecyparis obtusa. The sequence continues at coordinate 369,398 of BSBK01001448.1, forward strand.
AAGACTTTAGGAATTAATTTAGCATTTGATTATTGCAATTTATGGTCTTTGCAATTGACATCAAGTCAAATTAAGTCAGATAGGAGAGAGAAAATTGCCTAGGGAACTAGGACTTTGGTGATGTAAAATTGAGATAATGCACCAAAATTGATGAAATTAAATAGGTGCCAATTTTGGGGTATTACAAGGATCAATTATGAGAAGGTAAAAAACAAGATAATTTTATTATATCTTTTATTTCTTTTATCCATTCATATTTTTTTGCTTCTCTTATATTGGATACTGTGTAATGTACATAAAGGCAAGGTGGTGATTATTCTTAATGATCGACAGTTATAAGTCTTCCAACCCTTATCTAGTAGCTAGGACTAAAGATAGCAGAGCTCAAGAGAGCATCATAGTTGGTCTCCTTCTTTGGTCCATATACTGACAAAACATTCTACTTTTTGTTAGCTCATCAAATGCGGTGATTTGAAAGAATTTAATATATGATATTTTCATGTATAATGTATATTATTTTAATTTGACAATGAACAAATTTATCTACTTCACGCACTTGTATACATCAAACACAACCATAAAGAAGCATCCCCTCCTGTGGTTTGAGTAATGTAGGCCATGGAGGAGATGCTTCTTTATGGCCGTGCACATAGTATACAAGTGTGTGGAGTCATTAAATTCATGCAATGCCAACTTAAATAATATATGTTATCATGAAAATATTCTATTAAATTATTTGAAATCCCCTCATTTGATGAGCTAACAAAATGTAAAATGTTTTGTCAGTATACGGACCAAAGACGAAGACTAGCTATGATGGTCTCTTGAGCTTTTTTATCTTTACAATGCTAATCCGTCATTTTTTTGATAGGTAGTAAACTATTTTTGATAGAAGAGCTATACGTCTGATGGATTTTCATGTCGGTAGTTTATTTGTTCTGGTCAAATATTTGACAGGTTATCACTTTTGTCTGATGAGAGTGCTATACATCCAACGGGTTCTCCTGTCGGACATCTACTGCATATATGTCACCTTTCCAATTGAAAAAATGTCGAAAGAACCCTTTTTTGATAGATCGGTCCCATAGTAAAAATTCCTATTTATGTGGCCTATTCTGATGGGAAGTTATGTTGGAATACCGATGATTATCACTTTTGTCACCATTTTCAATGCAAAAACATCGACAGACACATATGTCAAAATTATGACAAATAGGCGTTCCAAATCCAAGACATGGCTGTCAAAATTTGTCCTCAAATGTACTAGTGTCACTAGCATTTTTTGGTGTAGGCCAATTCAAAATAGCTTCAAAAATTTTAGGATCCATTTTCAAACCATCAGCTGAAATCAAAAATCCCAAATATACAATTTCTTCTTTCATGAATGAACACTTTTTCAAATTTATCAGTACCTTTTCTTCTTTCAGTCTCTGCAAAAATTGTCTAACTTGCAACAAATGTTCTTCTCTGGTCTTACTGAATATCAAAATATCATCAAAATATACAATCACAAACTTACCCAAGAATTTCTTCAAAACTTCATTCATCAACCTCATAAAAGTACTCGGTGCATTAGTTAAACCAAAAGGCATTACCAACCACTCATAAAAACCTTCCTTTGTCTTGAAAGCAGTCTTCCATTCATCACCTTCTCTAATTCTGATATGATGATACCCACTTTTCAAATCAATTTTGGTAAAATACTTTTCTCTAGTCAAACTATCCATTATGTCATCCATTCTTAGTATAGGAAACCTTTACTTCACTGTTATCTTGTTGATTGCTCAAGAATCAATAAACATTCACCATTCTCCATTCTTCTTCAATGCCAATACAATAGGTACTGCACAAGGAATCAAACTTTCTCTGATCAAACCTTTCTCCAACAATTCTTGAATTTGTCAATTCAATTCCTGATTCTCGGTAGGTGTTAACCGATGAGGTACCTTATTCGGTAAACTAGCTCCAAGAATTAAATCCATGCAATAATCAATGCTTCTCTTCGGTGGAAAACCATCAGGTAAATTATTAGAAATGATTTCACTATACTCAGTGAGAAAATTATCAATCTCCTCAGGAACACTATCCTCTATTTTCTTACTCAGTTTGTTAGAAATTACAGCAAAACATACATCATTCTTCTTCAAATCTTTAACAAACTTTATTCCTTCCATCAAGCAAACTTTCATAGATGTGCAAACATTACTAACAGGTTCTTCCATCAAAGGTAACAAGATTTGTCTTCTCCCATCAGCCCAAATAGTATATTTATGCAATCTCCCATCATATATAGCATGTCTATCATATTACCAAGGTCTACCCAACAAAATGTGATAGCAATCCATAGGCATGATATCACATAACACCTTATCATAGTACTTTCCAATTTTCAAATTCACATAAAATTGTTCACTTACCAAGAGTGTATGCTCATCTTTGATCCATGAAATCTAATAGGGCTTCAAATGTTCCAACCTTTTCAACTCCAATTTTGTAACCATTTCCTTAGATGCTAGATTCTCCGAGCTACCACTGTTAATGATTAACTTTCAAACTTTGTCAGAAACTCTACATCTAGTCTTGAACAAACTTTTCCTTATCGGATCTTCCTTTTTACTTTCATTCCAAAGTGCTCTTCTTACCATCAAGTGATTTTCCTTTTGAGGTTCATTCAGTGACTCTTCTTGCACCAAATCATTTCTGCTGCTACCAACCTTCTTACTTGCATTTGTACATTCAAATGATCTATGTCCTTCTTCTCCACAATTGTAACAAGTTCCTCAGAAACCACCTCTATTATAACCACCTTAGTAGCTACTACCTCTAACTCTAGATGAACTTTCACCTTTCCACTCGGTCTTGTGTTTATCCAGACTTATCTTTTCAGGTTTAGATCTACTATTTTCACCATTAGATCTACCTCTTCCTCTAGGGAATCTACCACCTCTGCCTCTCTATCTTTTCTTATGTCTCTTGTTTAATTTCTCCCTAGCCTTCAATGAAAATTGATAAGACTCTTCAATGTTCTCCAGTTTGACCAAACTGATTTCTTCTTGGATGGAAACTCTCAAACCATTCAAGTATCTTGAAATTCTTTCCACATCATCTTCATCATGTCCAAATTTGATATCTAATCTATAGAATTCCTCAGTATATTCTTTTACCGAGCTATCTTTCTATCTTAAACTTTGCATTCACCTAACTAGGTTAATTTGATAATCACAAGGTAAGAACTTTCCTTTCAATTTATTCACCATTTTATTCCATACCTTAATTTTTTCTTTGCCTTTCCTCTTTCTGTCCAACTATAGGTGTTCCCACCATAAGGATGCATGAATTTTCAACTTTGTGCTTGCAATTTTCACCTTCTTTTCCTCAGGTATGTTTCAATACTCAAAATAATTTTCCATCTCAGTGATCCAGTCTACCAATTCATCAAAATCCAATTTTACACCATACTTAGGAGGATTAAAATGTGGTGTCCACTTTAGACTTGTCAAAGCCTTCAAGAATCTTTCCTCACCCTGATCCATCATAGGTGCAGGTTCTTCATTGCCTTGTTCCACTTTAATTTCATCATCACTAACATCTTCAAGATGTCTTCCTCTTCACTGGGTTGTTTCAACAGCTTCTAATCTGGTAGCAAGTTGTCTCAACATGTCTGCCAATCCTAGATACACATCTCACCTCCCATGAACCATCTTGAAAAACCTTTGCAATTGTAGGTTAGATCACAATTTGCCACCCCACAAAAAACCAACTAGGGCTTCACAAGAAGGAACCTACAAACCTAGATTTGCAAATCTAGATCTAGATCTAACCTCACTCTAATACCACCTAACGCAAGGGAGGATAGGGATGAGGGGCCAAATGAACACCCTAACTAGATCCACCTTACTCAACAACACGTGGAAGCAAAAGAAACAATAGTGAGAGAGAGAATGCAGGATCTTTCATATATTATCTTCAAATCGATTCATACATGCCAGGCTATAAGGCCTTCCCAATTTAGGCTAGATATTACAATCAAGTACAGAAGTCCTCAAACATACGAGGATCTGTGAACAATCTCTAATCTTCTATCTTCTATCCCAAAATTGACTCCCTAAAATCTAACCAAACAACTACATTTATACAAGAGGCTACCAAATCAAGTTGGCCTTCATATCCACAATCAACGGAAGGAACAACCAGATATAGGACATGCTTCCCAATGATGGATACCAACATTAAATCTATGACCCATAATAAATGCACAAGTCATCCTCAACAAAAATCCAAAATAAAAAACTTGGCAAATAAAGGAAACCGAGTGCTAGACAAGCATCACCGAGCGCTAGAGAAATTATCAAGTGCCAGAGAGATAACTGACCAACACCATTAAACAAAAGAAACTGAGCAACACCGAACCAAATTAGTCAAAGAAGGAACCAAGCAGCACATATGAACTAAAATATGTTTTTGGTGACACAGGATTGCCAAGGACTTGAGATGCTTCTGCATCAATTTCTTACAAAAGAGTCTGAGTTCACATGGACACCAGCCTATGAGGAATCTTTCCTATAGCTCAAGTCCCTTCTTACAAAAACACCATTGCTTAGAGGGCTTGGTTGGTCTTTACCATTCCATATTCATACTAATGCTTCTGATTATGCATTTGGAGCAGTCTTAGGTCAGAAAGCTAATAACCTTGAAAATGTCATTTACTATATAAAAAAAAGTTTACATTGACCAGAGCTAAATTATATAGTCACTAAAAAATAATTGCTGGCAGTGGTGTATTGATGCATGAGCATCCTGGGTGTAAGGGAAATCTTGTGTCACCCAAAAATATTTCTGGTTTCTTTTCAATAAGGCCTATCTTGTGCAAAGCTTCTATTTTTGGAAATTTACTATTTTTAGTAAGTTTTTTGTTTGATATGAGAATAGTCTATTTTCCTCCTTAGAGTTTCACTTTGGTCATATCAACTTGCTAGTAAAGTTTCACTGTGAGATCATGTCTAGTTTTAAAGATATTGAAATTTTTTGGTATTGGTAGTAGGATACATAAACTTTGAACTTAGTTTTGAAGGCTTTAGAGGCCCTGAATGAGGTCAAAACTTTGAATGACAAGAGCTTGTATGAGTCAAGTGCTGTAGAGAACTTCTTGCCATTTCCAAAATGAGGTCATAATAGTCAATCTAGTCAACGAGTGATGACTTATGGTCTCCAGAAGTTGGGTCACCTAAAATGGAAGAAAATGAATTTTATTCAAAATTTCTTTTTGAGCTCCGAAAGTTGTTTTGAACTAAATCTAATGTAATAAAATGAAAAATAAATTAGTTCTATGGTTGGTTGGCCTTAAGGGCTAAAATTTTGGAACCTTCCCGGGTGGTGGAAAATTGCCTATATAAGGAAGGTTCGTAGTGTTGTCTAGGAGTCTTGGGTAGCAGTTCTGGGTAATGATTCAAGGTTTTGTCCTACAAAACATTGTAAGGAAAATTTCCATGTGGATTTTCATATTGTAATTCTAAAATTTTTAATTCCACACTTGTGGAGATAATAAGAAGCCCATTTTCTATTCTTGTAAATTTTTGTTGTTTCTCTATTTCTGTTATGTGTTTGTGGTATTAAGGGGAGAACCCTTCATCAAGTGGTATTAGAGTGGGAATTCCTGAGTGTGTAGAAAAATAGCCAACTATGAGGTAGTTTACATCAGGACCATGGTTTAGGGTTTTAGTGATAAGCGCGAAAATGCCTCCATGAAGAGAGCGTGGTGAAAGAGCTGGTGGTGTGTCACCTGACATTAGAACCCTCCAGAGACAAGTGCAAGCATTGAAATAATAGATACATAGATGAATGAACTTATAGTTAGAGATGAAAGCAAGGATGAAGTAGAAGAAGAAGGAAATTTTGATCAGGAAAGAGAAGGCAAAATTATGAACTAAGAGGAAGAAAGGATTTTTTAGGCCATTTCCAAGATTGGGAAAAGACCTAAGATTGAGGTTCCTACATTTTTAAGAAATCTTAACCCAGAGGAGTTTATCGACTGGATCAATGAATTAGAAGAATATTTTGAGTATGAAGCTATCGAGGATCCTGATAGGGTCAATTTTGCAAAGGCTAGACCAAAGGGTCATGCAAAGATCTGGTGGAAGGATATTCAATTAGAGAGAAATAGAAGAGGAAAAGAGAAAATCACAAGATAGGATTAGATAGCAGATAAATGTAAGTGACAGTTCATTCCTGTTGATTATGAGCTTGATCTATTGAAGAAAATGTAAGGTTTAAAGCAAGCAGGGAGATCTGTTCAGGAGTATACATAGGAGTTCTATCTAATCCTCATCAGAACTAGCCATGCGAAAGCTAATAAGGAGAAAATTTCTCGTTACCTTAATGGGTTGAGGCCAAGAATTCAGGAGGAGTTGAATTTGGTTTGAATGAATAGTATTGAAGAGCCATACCAATTTTCCCTAAAATGAGAGGAAAAGTTGAATAATAAGTTTGGGAGAAGACAAAACAGAAGAGGTCATGGTGGAAGATCTAGCAGATGGTCTTATGGAAGTAGAAATGAAGATCAGAAAAAGAAGGATAAGGTGATTAGCAGTCAAAATGAGAGAGAAAATAATCATTTCCATGCTCAAAATAAGAGAGATCAAAGAGGAAGGGGAAGAGGACAAGGATCTAGGAGAGGAGGCTTTCGTGGAACATGTTTTCACTGTGAGAAGAAGGTCATAGGGCATATGAATGTCCACAGTGCCAAGAAAGGACAGTTAGGAGAACTGAAGGCCAAGCTAGAGTTGTCCATGTGGATGTAGATGCCAAATCATCACATTCTGAAGATGTTGAAAGAGGAGAAGCCCTAATTAACAAAAGAGTCTTGCTGAGTGGTGAGAATGAACCTAAGAAAAGGAGGAGCTTGTTTTGCACTAGATGCAAGTGTGAGGATAAATGTGATGTGACTATTGATAGTGGAAGCACTGAAAATTTTATTTCAGAAGAGATGGTCACAAAGTTGAAGCTCAAGAGGCAAAAATATAGACATCCATACCGGATCTCTTAGGTGTAGGATGACCACAAGGTCATGGTCAATGAAAAATGCCTAGTAAAGTTCAAGATTGGTGGATACCATGACGAGGTACTATGTGATATCATACCTATATATGTATGTCATATGTTATTGGGTAGACCATGGTAGTTTGATAAGCATGTTGTACATGATGGTTGTACAAATAACTATTCCCTAAAAAAGGATGGAGTGTGACATAAGCTAAATCCATTGAAGGACATAAAATAAAATGTATGTAGTAATGGAAGAATAAGTTTTGTTGATGGAAGAAAATTCCTAGAGGGTATGAGGCATGAGCATATGTGTTTTTCTTTAATTCCAAAAGCTGGTAAAGAGGACACTCAAAATATTTGTCCTCAGCCCACAGCTTTCGGCATTTCGCACACTAAAAATATTTTTGGCATTTCGCACACTAAAAATATTTGTCCTCAGCCCACAACTTTCTACTTGTCTTGTTTTTGTCAATTTTAGGGGTTTTGTCCTTAGTTTTCTCTTATTTTTGGCCTTGTCGGCCTTTCGCACTTTCAGAGGTCCGAAAGTGCAAAAGGCCCAGTGGAGCGAGAAACCATTTTCCAGCTAACCTTTTTTCAGACCTTTCGGTGGTCCTCACCCTTGAAAGTTTGAGTCTCATAGGAGTCGGCCTTTTGGATTTGTCGGCCTTTCAGGTTTTTCGATGACCCTCAAAAAGGCCGATTCATGGGGTGCTTACATCAGAAACCCTATGAAGTCTATAAAAGGTGCGTGAGGCTTTTCAAATCCTCACTTTGCACTTCACTCCTCAGCCTTCTGCCTACCTTTTTTGCCACTTTTTGCCTTTTCATCATTTGGCTCCCACCTCCTTACTGTTCATCCTCAAGTTCTTCATCTCTTGGGTAGGTGGTTTCTTCCCCTCTTTTTGGGTTTTAGTTTAGCATTTCATTTTGTTATCAAATTTCTTGTTTCATCCTAGGTTTAGGGTTTTGCATCTTTGGCCTTTTTAGCTTGCCTCTTAGGTCTAGGTTGCTTTGAGTCAGTCTTTTTGACCATGGGGATTGTCAACTTAGTCACCTTGTATTCCTTGGTGAGTTTGTGGTCAAACTCAGCATCAGACTCACTTCTTGAGTCAGACAATAAACCCTAGTTTTGGACCTTCAGGGTCTGAAACTTTTAGAGTGCTCACCAAATGATCAGAATCTCCAAGTGCCATCTCCTTTTTGGAATTTTGGTGTTTTCGCATACTGAAACATTACTCACATACAAAACACTAAAGTGGACAACCATCCATTATTTCTGGTGGTTTCAGACATGTCAGCATTTTTGGCATTTCGCACACTAAAAATATTTGTCCTCAGCCCACAGCCTTCAGAAAAATATTTCAAATGCATGAAGCCTATAAAAGGCATGTGAGGGTTTTCAAACGTTCACTTTTCACTTCACTCCTCTACCTTTTGCCTACTTTTTTCACCGCTTTTTTCCCTTTTGTCATTTGGCTCCTCCCTCCATGTGGGTCATCATCGATTTATTCATCTCTTGGGTAGGTGGTTTCTTCCCCTCTTTTTAGGTTTTATTTTAGAGTTTCATTTTGTTTTCAACTTTCTTGTTTCATCCTAGGTTTAGGGTTTTGCATCTTCATCCTTTTCGTTTTGGGTCTTAGGTCTAGGTTACTTTGAGTTGGTCTTTTCAGCCATGGGGATCATCAAGGTAGTCATCTTGCATCCCTTGGAAAGTTTTTGGTCAAACTTGTTGTCAGACTCACTTCTTGAGTCAGACTATAAACCCTAGTTTTAGACCTTCGGGGTCTAAAACTTTCAGAGCGCTCACCAAGTGATCAGAATCTCTAAGTGCCATCTCCTTTTTGGCATTTTGGTGTTGTCACACACCAAAAAATTACTCACATCTGAAATGCTAAAGTGGATGCCCATCCTTTGTTTTTGGTGGTTTCAGACATGTCGGCATTTTTGGCATTTTGCATGCCAAAAATATTTCTCCTCAGCCCACAACCTTCAGAAACCTCTCTTCAGCCTTTCAGCCTTTGCACATGTTTCGGAATTGTCAGACTTCAGGGGTTCATTACCTTTGAATAGTCTAATTTTTTGAAGAGATCCAATGCCCTTTTTTTCCCTTATCACTCCTTTTGTTCTTTCAGAGGACCGATGACTTTGAAAGGCTGAAAAGGCCAAAATCATTTATGTGGCTTTATGAGCATAATTTCAGTAATAAGTTTTGCTTTCCCAATTTTTCCTCCCACTATGTTACTAATTTTGGCCTTGTACTCTTTGTAGATATGGCCAAGAAGGTACTGGCATCTCTGGCAATGAAGTATCAGTTCAAAGGATACCATCCACCATCCAAGGTGACTGATTTTCACACTGGGATAATCGACATAAATACTAGGAATGTTAGTTGGAATGAATACCTTAATAAGTGTGCTCAACTAGTGGGCTATTTAGAGGACTACACTTCATTAGTCCATTGCTCCTTGGTGAATGTGGCAGCACACCCAATCTCAATCCAGTCGACAGACCTGATTAACATACTGGCTAGTAACTACATGCCAGATGAGCGCATGGTCAAGAATGGCCTTGGAGAAGTGGTCCTAGACCTGAGGCCTGACAATATTGAAGATGTCTTCCATCTGCCCAAAGGGGTAGACAAGTTCTTCAATCTCAACATCAATAAGGGTATAGAGTTCTACAAAAAAGATGTGCAGAGGGCTCATAACATCGTCAACAATGAGTACCTAATACAACCATTGCCAAAGAATAGATTGGATAGGATTGACATGAGGAGAGGCTACATGAAAGAGGATATACAAGCCACCATAACAATGATAAGTAGGGTATATGGACTACCTAAGTCCCATCAATTGGAGCCCTGGATGATCTTCTTGATTTAGAAAATAAAAGAAAGACAAGCAAGGTTTGATTGGGTCGCTATTCTAAGTGATCAGTTGGATGAACAGCTGATTCAGGTGAAAATAGACCCACACTTCAATATGACATCCTATGTCATGTACCTACTAGCTACCAGGGCAGTATATCCAAGACTAACTAAAGTGGGAAATATTGGAGAACCAAACATGTGGCCGTTCACTTTATACCCTCAATTGGTGAGGAAAGAGTTGTTTACATACAATAGCCCAGAGTTTAGAATAGTCAACGTTGCCTTCATTTTCACAATCATTCACTCCATTAAAAGGAAAAAAATGCTAAAAGGTTATCAATAGAAGCAGTGGCTAAAGTGAAGGCTATTGGGGCATTTTATATTCAATTTTGAACATTCACATACATTCAGGAGGCCGGAAGCACTTTGGCACCTAAGAAGCTCCCAACATACCATTTTGACCAGGTGATTTTACTATAGATTGCAAGGCAATTGTTTGATGCCCATGAGCATATCAAACACAAGAAGAAACACTGTTGGGAATTTCCTATTTCAATCGGTCCCCACTATGTACCTGACATGAAGGTCCACAAGTCATTGACTAGAGAATGGAATGAATTCCCACTAGCAACCCACAACCTGGTAAGGCCACATTTTGACCCCATTGGTACTTATAGCCACATAATGGGGAGACACTACGTCCATGAGCCGCATGTTGAGGACTATTGGGCTAATTATGTAGATGATTATGAGGTAAGAGTCCATGATTATTGCCTGATGAGTTTGGAGCTGGTGCAGGGCGCCCTTTCCTTGAGAATTCCATAGAAGGTGGTAGATGCCGACTGAGATAAGATTTTGGATTCTATATATAGCACAGAAAAGCTATACAATAGGGCCATTCTAAATGTAGAGGTAGATTGAGATGAGAATGAAATCATGGATTTCAGAGCCTGACATGTGATTAAATAGACAAGGTTTTGGGTTGCTCGTCCATTTCCAATACAACCACTCCCTATGAAGAAACCCCTTGAGAAGCCATCTCAAGAAAAGAAGAAGGTAGAGAAGATACTCAAACCACAGTTCGAAGAGGCTGCCCCTTTGAAGCCAAAAAACTATGTATCAACATGAGCATCCCACCACATATGGTCTAGCTATGTACTCCAAGAAGGTGAAAACTAGGATGACTAGAAGCATGGCATCACCAGAAGCACCTCCCTCTAGTGACCAAGATTCTCCAAGCTCGACAAAGAAAACAAAGTTTAAAATAATAGGACCTAAGCCGACCAGAGTAAACAAGGGCCATGTTTACAAAAGAAAGGAAGGCTCGAACCCCACACAGATGGATACTTTGGTAGAAGAAGATGAGGATGTGTTAGATGATGTTCCCCTTAGTAGGAGGACCTAGTCAGTAGGGTTATTGAAGAAAAGAATGACAATGGATGATGATCCTAAGGATAATGAAGGGGCTTCTCAGGTAGAGCCAATAAATTTGGATGCCCTCAGTGACGATGAATTCAACATCTCAGATTTTGCAGGGTTGCATGGGTTCAAGGAGGCTAAGCAAAATGCTCCTATGCATTTCACTAGTCTTTTTAGCAGCATGGGAGAGGATCTACAACAGGGACCTCAGGGATAAAATGATGTTGAGATGACTGTAGACCAAGGATGAACTACAGAACCCAAAAAGGACTCTTCTATTGGGGTCACCTGGGAGGAAGGAGCAACTACATAGGTACCATTGGTTACATCTATTCTACCTCTACCTCCACCTCATCCTTCTACACTTCCTACCATTCCACTTCAAGAGCTTCCCACCACTCCACTTTCCACTCCCATATAGAATACTCTATTGTCCCAGCAACCTTCTTCATCCCATGTTCCCTTTCCAACTCCAACTCCACCAGCCTATTCAACCACTCCCCTAGTGTCTCCTACACCTCCCCCACTCAATATTCCTCCCCAAGTTTAGGTTGAGTCAATGCCCTAGAGCTCACAGGAGCTAGAGAAAGAAGTTGAGGTCATTGGTGGAGAGAAGATGGAAGAAATTCATATTGGATCTGAAGAGCTAGATGACAAGGGAGAGTCATAGGTGAAAGAAGAGCCACATATAGAAGAAGATAAGCCTCAAATAGATACTAAGCAACAAACAGATGATGAGAAATTTTTTTTTGATGAGGGAGAGCCTAGACAAGATGTAGGGAATGAGCAAGAAATAGGGGAAGAAGAAGAAGATCAAGAGGAAATAAGGACAAAACACTTGAAAACTTCTTCTACATTAGCTGCTCCCTATGAGCCATTGAATGCTTTCTCAAAACCCACATGGTTTACTAAAGAAGTGCAATTGAGGGTTAGGGTATATACTGATGAAGAGGTTCACATAACCATGCTAGGGCACCCTTTCCAACAAATGGCACTAGTTCCCCAGGCAAGGAGAATGTCCTATGTAATGCAAGACTAGATGGGAAGGTGAAAAGCACAAGTGGTTGTTGCTACAATGGATGTTGATATGAATGAGATCACTCCAGATGATTACGTGTTGGAGGAGGTAGACTTAGGAGAACCAACTAGGGAAGGTAGAAAAACGTTGTCTACTTTGGGCTTGAAGCATGCTCTAGGCTTCATGAATAAAGATGAAGAAAGGATAAAAGCCCTGGAGGAGTAGAACAAAGAAATGAAGAAATTCATTTTGAAGATAGTTGGTCCAATCAACCCTAATAACCCCGAAGCCTCATTACAAGAAATTTTGGAAAGGAAGGGGGATATAGAAACATATGTTCCACATTCTTTTGTATAGGCTTGTGTTGAATGGAAGCTAGATTTTGAGCAGTTCATTAGCTTATCCCTCAAGAGGATCTTAAGGATGTTTTGAGGCATTTTGGTGGGAATAACTTCTTTAGTGGAGATTATGAGTGAAGAAAATGGTTTAGAAGAAACCATCCTCAATTGGAAAATGGTATTGGATGAGTTAACAATGATAAGGAAGCAATGTTTCCAGGTTCTAATGAAGATTTATGAAGGGGTAGAATTGGATAATTTTGAAGAATGGATCCAAGAGATAGTAGCGGCATTGGCCATATTTGAGAAGGTTCTCAAAAGATTGAATAAAAGAAGGGATGATAGCATGTTGTTTGTAAAAGAGCTACAGGAGTTCTTTGAGGGATTAGACTTGGATTTATTTAATGATGATGATGATAGGACCATGCATCCAGTGAATGACATCATCAATCAATACCTAAGTATATTCCAAGGGGTAAAGTCAAAAGAAGATCTCTAGTAGATGTTCTACCAAAAGGAAGAGATCCAGAAAATGCTATCTCGAGAAGAGGAGATAAAGGATTTTGCTAAGGAGTTGATGGATTTTAGAGATAGACAGAAGGAGATTCTCCAAGGGACTAAGATGTCAGACTTTGATGAGGTGTTGGAGGTAGTGGATAGGTTCAAAAGGGTACATCCATAAGTGCCTTCTAGCTAGTAGACCTCCAGTCCAAGATCTGCCAATTTCTGTGTATAGAATGTTTAGTTTTGGCACTTAGTCATTTGTGTAGTGCAAGATTTTTGGCCATTTTGGCCATAACGAGTTTTTCAGCCACCTACAAGTATAACAAGTCCAACAAGTCAAAAGCAGTAGAGATAAAGGACTTAGCACTTAGTCAATTTTGGGTTTTGAGTTTTTCAGACCAAGTGTCAGGTTTTGGGCATTTTTTTGCATGTCCGAAAGTTGAATCTAGTTATCTCAAAGATCACTTTTCAGTCATCTAGGCTTCCTTCTTCGGATTGTTTGTGCATGATTGTGGGAAAATGACACTCAACCGAAGTGGCGCTAGAAGGAGGGCCCTGCAAAGGGACACCCCAGAATATCAGATTGTTCTCTCCTGAGAGATTTGAACGAGTCCTTAGATCTTCACCCAACAAAGGGGAGTTCCTTGAGCTCACAGAGTTTCACAAACCTCACAGTAGTAAAAAAAAAAAGCACAGAGAGAATACTTTAGATCATTCGGATCTTCCTCCAATTCAAACCATTTCTACCTTGCCTGCTGCTCCGCCACCATTAGCTCCAATGGCATTTTTTGCAAATGCTTAAATTTCACCATTGAACTTATAGGGATAGCTCCATCAGCTACCCAAAAATCCTTAGAAGTTCTATCCATGCTTCATCTATGGAGAATCCAAGATAGTGGAAGAACACGTCCACGCATTCAAGGAATTGTGCAATCAAAAGGAAATTTCTCATCAAGACATCGTGCGTCACCTCTTCCCTTACATATTGGGGGAGTTCACATATAACTGGTATCTGAATTTTCCATGAGGATCCATTACTATCTAGCAAGACTTTGAAACAAAATTCCTAAATCAATTTAAACTATATGTGGATCTGGCAACTCTTCATCACCAGTTTATTTTGGTAAGAAAAGACCTTAATGAATCTATCACTATGTTCAATCACCGTTTTGACAAGATTTATCAGAAGCTTGAAGCTCCATACATAGTACTAGTTGGTGCTGCCATACAAGTGTACTTATGCACCTTGGACCCACTAATGTCCATATTCCTAAAAAGATTACCTTGAGGAGACATCGACACTTTGGAGAAAGTATGTAACAAAGCTATCTTGTTCACTCAACAAATGGACCCACAAGCAGGAGGAAGTTATGGCATCCCACCAACGTTGGGGAATGCTATTGTGATTGGTCCATTCATAGCAAACAAACAATTTCCAATGCAACAAACCCAAAAGATCAACTCAGTACCAAGTCCATATGTTTTTGCCCCACTGTTGACTATCACATACCCAAGGTATGATACACATAGGGTGACCTTGTGTGAGAAAAAGGTCACTGTCCCAAATGAACCAAACCAAGCTCTAGTTAATGAGTTGGATGCCATGAAGAAGACACTATCCCAATTGACTGGGGAGATCAGACAAATGAAGCTCAACCCAAATCCAAGTCAAGGAAATTACCCACAGCCAGCTGCTATCCTGAATACTTACTCTCAAAATCAAAATCGTAATTATGGAAATTACATCAACAACAAAAAAAATAGTGGAGGAGGTTATGGGAATGAATCTCAAGACAAATCATTTGGGCAAAAAAGGACAAATAGGACTTGGAATACACGTCCG
The DNA here is from genome assembly GCA_027943335.1 of Chamaecyparis obtusa. Lineage (NCBI taxonomy): Eukaryota > Viridiplantae > Streptophyta > Pinopsida > Cupressales > Cupressaceae > Chamaecyparis > Chamaecyparis obtusa. The sequence goes on from BSBK01001448.1 coordinate 384,430, forward strand.
AACAATTGTAGTATCCCCATGGACAATGCCAATTTCTTCAGTTCTTTAGAAGCCTGCTACACCCAAGGTCCAAGCATGCATCAACTAGATTACGAGTATAGGGGGGAATCCGATAATCAAACTTAGGATCCTAAGGGTTCCCAAGCCAATTTTAGTGCCATGGTATTTGAGTCATATGATCCAAGTTTAGACAGAACTCTGGTCAATAACACTTTAGAGGAAGAGTTTGTTTTCCCATTCAACAAAGAAAGCCAACTAGATTATTCTGAAGTCCATGCCTTCTGAAACAACAATAGAAATACCCACAACTTGAGAAGTAGGAGGCAGACCCTGAAGGATGGCATTCCTCCAAGTATGCAGCCCACTCCACCTGACCCAAGGGCCAATAATTATCCTATGCCCCCGAGGAGACCTAATACCACTGTTGTTTAGACAACATCGTATTAGCCAGCTGCATTAAAAGGCCCAATCTGGGCCAATGAAAGGTGCAACACAGTAGAGGAATTGAAAAAGGTTAGAATGAATATGTCAATGTATGATATGTTGCAGAGTTGTCCCACTCAAAGGGAAGCTCTCCTAAAGACCTTGGATCATTCCAAGTCAGCCTTGCCCAACAATAAAGCCAAAGATGTATCTAATGTAAATGTAATAGAGGTGATGCCGACCATGTTCAAAGATAGGGTAGAAGTGCCCCCATTCCTGCTTAGCCTCAAAAAATTTGGAAAGAACTTGCATAATTTCTTAAACGACTTAGGTGCTTCATGTAATGTGATGCCTTTGTCCATATGCCAGAGGCTAGGAATGAATCCTCAGCAAACTAATCATGTGGTGATCTAGCTTGATAAAATAGAAGTCAAAGTCATCAGGGTCTTGAAAGACACACATATTCAATTGATGGCTAATCCGAGGATCCAATATTGAATCAATGTTCATGTAGTGGACATCCCAAAGACCTATGACATGCTTCTCAACCAGGAATGGACCCGATCTTTGAGGGGTTGGTTCTCCATTGATTTTACCCAACTTTTTCTACCATTGAGAGGGCTCAACAATCAAATTAAGATCGATGGAGAACCTAAAATCAAATAGATGATAACTAAGTAGAATGCCCCATATGAAGTTTTGTTCTCATAGGCTGATTTGGGAGTGTACCATTTTGACAAAGCCTTCACATTCCACCTCAAAGGGGAAGAAGATTCTGATAACATAGCCTAGTGCAAGGATTGATAGATGCCCAGATCACAGATGAAGTCTTCACAAAATTCATAATAGGCATGACAAAGAATATGAGACACCTTGGTAGAGATGCTAACCCAAATATACTGATGTTACCAGGTTACTACCACCTCCATCAGACCAACCATTCAAAATTTACATGCTAAGACTGTCAGCAGGTGGTTGTTCAGGTAGTAAGCTAGATGTCTGACATGCCCCAGCATACAAAAGATGCAATTACAGTGGGCTCAAATGAGGATAGGCCCTCTCTCCATGAACAACCCAAGATCCCTATAGCCAAAGATTTTATACAAGAAGAATGGAGTTCCTCTGATGATGGTTGCCTGACCCCATGCGATGAAGTTTGGCACGAGACTCAGGCAAAGCAAAAGATGAAATGGATCCCTTCTTCAAGAAGAGGATGCCCTGATGAAGGGATGTCTAGGGCTCCAAACACCGAAGACTTGTCACCACCCCCAACTTCTAATGAACCCCAAGTTAAGTTACCTCCACCAGAAGTGATCCCAAAACCCCAAATCAAGACATCTCCCAATAAGAATCACTCGGTCTAGAAACTTCATTTTGACGGTTACAAGTGTAAGCTAGGATCAAGGGTGGGGATCAAGCTAATCAACCCTCATGGGGGTTCATATTACACCACCTATCAGTTGTAATTCCACTACACTAACAATGTTTCTAAGTATGAGGCTCTAGTTTGGGGTCTCATTTTCACACATGAGAAGAAGGTAAAAGAAATAGCTATGGAAGGTGACTCACAACTAATAGTTTGATAGATCAAGAGCTAGTATTCTTGTATGGATAAATGATTAATTTCATACCACAACTACATCTGGGATTTAGTCAAAGATTTTGAAGCTTTTAACATTCGGAGCATCCCAAGGAGAAGGAATATTGTTACCGATGCTTTGGCAGTATTTGCAAGTTCCTTGTGACCACTAGAGAAGTCCAAGTTGAAAAATTTCTCTATAGAACTTGTGGCTATGCTAGCTATTCCTGATAACATAAAAAATTCCAAGTATTTCAGGATGATAAATTTTTTTTGGAATTCATTATGAACACAGGGATCTTTGACAAGCAGAGCATTGATGAGGAAGAAGATAAAATAGAGGATTCTGATGACTTGGGGATTTCGAACATGAAAAAAAATTCCATTTTGAAAGGCATGGTGGCTCTAGAGATAATTTTTGATAAAGATGAACATGCTCAAGAAAAAGGGAAAACCCCAGTAGTGAGTGGAGATGATTGTGAGCTCTACAACTTGGGTACACAACTTGAACCTAGGGAGGTTCATATAGGCAAGGTTGGCACACCAGATGAAAAGAAATAGATGGTTGAGATACTCACTAAATACAAAGATGTCATAGCATGGTGCTATGAGGATCTGAAACCTATGACCCCAGCATTATAGTCCACAACATCCCGCTGAACCCAAATGCTAAACCTTTCCACCAGAGGCAAAGTTCGGTTAACCCTATGATCGATCCAATAATTCAAAAGGAAGTACAAAATTTTCTTGATTCGAAGATAATTTTTCCCATCTGACATTCAACTTGGGTAGTCAATCTAGTTCCTATAAGGAAGAAAAGTGGAGAGGTTTGGCTTTGTGTGGAGTTTAGAAATTTAAATAGATCCTCTTAGAAGGAAAACTATCCCTTGCCTTCTCTAGATGAAGTGTTATAGGTGGTCAATGGTTCTTAGATGATGTCCTTTCTATATGGCTACTCAGGATACAACCAAGTGATGGTGAAGGAAGAAGACCACTTGAAAATGACCTTCACTACAAAATGGGGAACATTCACCTACCATCACATGCTATTTGGTCTGATCAATGTAGGAGCTACTTTCCAACGAGCTATGGATGAGGCATTCAAGGGTCTGATCAACAAGTGCATTATTATATATATGGATGACCTCACAGTTTTCTCTAGAAATCAGACAGACCACATCAAAGACTTGTGAAATTTTTTGAAGAGGTGTCAACGTTATGGGATTTCTTTGAATCCTAAGAAGTGCATTTTCAGGGTGACTCAAGGAAAACTTCTCAGGCACATTATATTTGAGACATGCATCTCAATTGACCCTGAAAGGGTTGAAGCCATCCTCAAATTGGTTCCACCAAATAGTAGGAAGGAATTGAAGTTCTTTTTCAAGAAAATCAACTTTGTCAGGAAATTCATCAGTGGTTTTGTAGAGATAGTGCATCCCTTAAATAATATGTTGAAGAAGGATGCTAGAATCAAATGGAACACTTTGGCTAAAGAGGCCTTCAAAGAAATCAAGACATCCATTGCCACTACTCCAGTATTGGTTAGTCCTGGTTATATTCTACCATTTAAAGTATACTCATTTGCTTTAGAACACTCATGTGCAGGAATCCTCATGTAGAAGAAAGAAGGTGAAGATGAAAGGCCGATTGCTTTCATGAGCTTCCCACTGAAGAATGAAAAACTCAAATATCTTAATTTGGATAAACAATCTTTCACCTTGGTCAAAGCTATTAAGAAATTTAGGCACTACATTTTATGGAGTAAGGTCATTGGTATTGTCCTAGATCTAGCTGTCAAATCCTTACTAATGCAAAATGAACTCGGGGAATGAAGAGGAAAATGTATGGCAATATTGTAGGAGTTTGACATTGAGATCCAACCAATGAAACTAGTGAGAGGTCAGGGCCTCACCAAGATGATGGTTGAAACAAAATAAGGATTGGTGTCCCAGGTGTTCACTAATGAAGGAATAGTCACTAACATATGGTATTAAGACATAGTCTACTACTTGCTACAAAATTATTGTCTAGAAGGATTGAATGGTTCCCAGCAGAGAGCACTTAAGAATAAGAGAAATTCATACATGCTGAAGAATGGGAAGCACTACAAATGCAATTATGATGGGTTGTATCTATGATGTTTAGACTGAATAGAAGTAGGGTTAGTTCTCACATAATTTCATGATAAGTATGGCACTAGACATGGGTCAGCGGAAGCTACGGCTCATTAGATACTAAGATCTAGCTATTACTAGCCAGCTTTATTCAAAGATACTCATGAGCACGTGTGCTCTTGCCATGTTTTCCAAACTAGCACCATTCAAGAAAGACATCCAACGATGCCCTTACAACCGGTGTACGAAGTGCATCCCTTCGCCCAATGGGGGCTTGATTTTGTGGGAATGATCAATCCCCCATCCTCAGCAGGTCACCGATACATCTTGATAGCAACTGATTACTGTACACATTGTACAGAGGCATAGGTTATGAAAAATTGTACCACCGAGGTGATCACCAAATTCCTGGAAGAGTTCATCATTGTGAGGTTTGGCACACCCTTTTTCCTGGTATGCAATAATGCTCCCTACTTTTCATCCATGAGTCTCATTCAATGGGCTTTCGAGAACTAGGTAATTCTAAAATTCTCATCCAATTACTACTCACAAGGGAATGGAGTCGTTGAGTCAACCAACAAGAACCTGACAATGGTAATCAAATGTCTGTTGGATGAAAATCTCAGAGACTAGCACACCCAGTTGAAATATGCTCAATGGATAGATCGTGTCAGAATCAAGAGTGCCTTAGGGACCTCTCCCTACTAGTTAGTGTATTGTTTGTAGCCCGTCTTTCCAATGAACCTAAAAATACCAATCTTGAGATTCATGGATCAATACATCGAGGGTGAGGAATAGGTGTAGATTCACCTCATGAATTTGTTGAACCTTGAAGAAAAATGAACTATGGCCCTGGAACATGTAGCCAAACACCAGGTTGTTGTTAAGTGATGGTTTGAAAAAAGAGCAATTGTAAAAGCTTTCTGAATTTATGATCTGGTCCTAATTTGGGACAAAGCAAAAGAAAAACTAGGTAGCCACACCAAATTCCAATGTTTGTGGATAGGCCCACTCTAAATTGTTGATATCCTGGGAGAGAATACCTTTCAGATTAGTTCTCTTGATGGAGGATTGGTCCCGTTACAAATCAATGGCCAGTTTCTGAAACATTATTTTGAGTCTTGATTGGCCCCTTGTACTTTATTTTATTTTCTTGTACTATATTGTTCTTTTTTGGTTTTTGGTCAATCTTGTTGTCCGTGTCTCTTTTTTGGGGTCTTTTGTTTGCAGGAGGTTAGTGCTTTCAATTTTAGTAGTTCATTTAGGTAGCCTCGGTAATGAGTAAAGCTTCCCATGGTCTAGACTATGGAAGTAGTTCCATCTTTTAGTGAGTCGAAGATAGGGATCGGAGGAAAGGTTATTCCTTTTTGGACTCCTTAGGGAGCCTACCAGAATCAACCATCCTCAACACTGGAACACATTTAAACAAAAGGGGATTCCAAGCCATGGGTTTCTCAAGATAAGATTCTAACTTACACCAGGAAATGCCCATGGTCATGAAGGAAGCCTAAAAGTTAGAACCTTCCCTAACTGAAATACAGACTAAAAGAAAAGAGCAAGAAAATAAAAGGGAGGAATGCATAAAGATGAGATAAACAACAAAATGCTCGAAACCCAGACAACACAGTCTAAGCGCTGCCCTAATTTTTCAAAAAAAAAGAAAGAAAGAGGAAGGAGCAACCGACGGTATTTTTACAAAGCTAAAAAGAGCATCGAAGTAGTCCACATTGAATAAAATTTGTTGATAAATGGATGCTCTCAAAGGAATTGGTGTAAAGCTTAAAAAAAATCAAGTCCAAGAGCCCTCCTATGAAGTCTAAGCACTTTTATTTTCCAAAGCTCATCTACAGTTGGGAGAGGGTGACTTTAGAAACCTCTATCGGGGCTATCAATGCTTGCTTGGAAATAGAGCAAGGTTTAATTGACTTATGACCAAATTTTGATTAATGGGTACTGATATGACAATCATGGGTTGATCATCAATGGGAGCTCACGATGAGGGTTTCTTGGGAAATCTAAACTCATGCTCTCACACACTAGATGTAGACATTATAATTTTCTCAACCTTGGTGATGATAAGGGACATACTCAATCCAAAGATCCTCATCCTAGGCTCATTGCTAATCGGGGTTGTCTCTAGATAGACTAGCTCTGGACGTTTGGTCATTTTGTTTTCCTTTGTTTGGGCTATTTGTTTTGGTCCCACAACCATCTCCCCTAATGGCCCTTTTTGGAAGTTAATTTTCAGAATAAATAAGAGTCTTTGGCATGTTACCTTCTGAGAAGCCCTGTTCCATAGACATTTAAGAAAAACCTCACTTTTACCATTGATAGTAATGGTCTTATTTAGTAGAATATCAATGACAATCATGCTCAGTTTAATGTGATGACTTTCCCCTAATTACCAGAGGAGATCCAACCATTCCAATAGTATGTTACAATGAATTTTTCTTTTGTGTTACTATAATATCTTCAGATCATGTTTTATTCTAGGTAAGTACTACGTATTGCTACATATTAAAACCATGGGAACTAAATGTTTAATGCTTAGATCAGCAAGTTCAAGAAACCAGTGACTATTACACATTAGGGAAGCATTGACTGTTACTACAAAGATTGGTGGCATCGTTAAGGGTTACTTCATTTTTAAAGATAATCCCCATATGTGTTTGTGTTACTCTAATTGAGCTAGTAAGAAAATTAATTATTTCCCTTGCAACCTTTTGTGTTGTTGGTTTGTGCTACAATTCAAAATCAGTCAAGTGATATTACTTTTTGTATATTTAGAATCTTAGCAAACACATCACTTCCCTGTTCTAAATGGGAGACCTCAATAGACCATACAAATGTGAAGCTTTTATCAGTTGTGGGGGTCAATCTAGTGACTGTGGAAAAATAACATGCACATTCTCCAACCGACAACTATGTTACTAGAAATGAGAAATGAGAAACATAATGACAATGACAATGTGATGAGAAATGATAATTTAAGAGGTTACATATAAGAAATGGATTTCCATGAGATGTCTTGATTAAACCATTAGGATCACATCCTTGCCTTGCCTTATACCATGCTAGATGATATTGTTCCAACTCTTTCTCCCTAGTTGCAAAGGTGACATGATTGGGACAACTATCATTGCCAATCATGAGTGAGAGGGTAACCTCTATCTCACCTCTGAGCTTCATTACTTTGTCATATTGCTCAAGTTGTCTAGCCAACTCCATCAAAACTACACGATCGGGTGGGTACCTTGGAAGCCTTTTGGGACAAGTCATGCATCCAGCCACTCTTATGTAAGTAAATTGTAGAAATTGGATGAACCAACTCCTAAACTTCTTGATTTTTGCCTCTGCTTCCGGTGAGAGCCTCTGGGTGGGTGCCCCTTGCAATATCCTTACTGTCTTCATGGAAAATGCATCATAAAAGATCTTGTAATCCTTGGTGTTGTGCAAATGAAGTTGTGGATAGCACTCATGCACCAAGTATTGTCCAGGCCCATTGCCAATTACTCCTAAAGCCTTAAGTCTAGGATGCTCATACAGTCTCACAATGAAATAAAAAAGGTAGGACCCCATATAGAATTGTTTTTGATTTTGTACTATCCTAAGTTGCAACTCTAAATTTTCACAAGGATGATTCTACCCTAATCAAACTTCCTTTTTCCATTTTCAATTCCTTCAATTAAATAGTACATCTAAGTTTCAAACTGCATACCTTGAGCAAAGCCCATGACTCGGTTGAGAAGCACAATGAGGTCGCCATACTCAGATTTGAAATCTGACTTGGTGAGCTTTGACATCTTGGTGACTCCCTTCTTGCCTTCATGTAACCAATTCTATTTTAGTAGAGCAAAGTAGGCATCCTGATTGCCCTGGAAGGACCTGGTTGCTTGATCCATTAACATTACTATCATGCCTTTCTGCTGGGGTATATTGAACACTTCCTCTATCACTTGCCCACTGATGTTAGAGAACACCTTCTCTTCTTCACCAAAGATGATGGACTTGGTCAAAAAATCTAGCCGAGATGCACACTCCATGATTAATTTCGGACAAGGCAAGGTAGGAGGGAAGGTGGCAGCATGCACAATTCCTGACTTATACATCCTTTTTGCCATAGATGATTGGCCTTCTCTCAACCTATCTCTCAGTTGTATCATGTCAATGGTACTGATGTTAGTGTCTTAGACTCATTTCAATTTTGAGAAGAAGGTGGTCTTGGGCATCATATCTTCCTTGTCTCCTATTTTGGTATTAATTCGGTTCTTTCTTGCACTAGCATCCGCCATCCTAAACACTTATTTTTGCCCCTTCTTTCTACAGTGAGATGGGACTACACTTATATCTACCTCTTTTCTTAGGGGTGATAAAACATATTTCTGCCTCGCCAATTCCTATCACACTACACTTATCTCTACCCCTTCATCTAGTGAGATGGACTACCACTTATTTATGCCTCTTGATTACCTATGAATGGACTACACTTATATCTCCCAACTTCTTTCCTAGGGGTGGGACTACACTTATATCTCCTTTTCTCCAAATCCTAAATGGAAACTACACCTATATCTCCCAACTTCAAGCCCTAATGAGATGATGAGGTGATGGAATGGATGATGCAAGCAAGAAGGGAAAGAAACCAATCAAGACAATTGAGAAATCCGCTTAATGAGCCAGCCTTCTCTCAATCCTAAAACTTATCTCCAACACCCAAACAAACAATACCAATGAAAAGATAACAATTGAAGAGATAGATTAAGTTAAATTACTCACTAAATTTCACCAATTTGTCCTAAAAAATGGTAGGGCTAAAGCAAGATCTGTAGCTTTTCTTTATCCCAACTGAATCATGGCAATCCTTTCAATGCTCTCTTCACCTCTTTGTGTCAATAATTGCCCCTAAAGATCAGATTTGGGCCTCTAAATATTAGATATGGTCACACTTTGACAAATTCTTCATGCTAGATCTACCCTTAATCTATGTCAACTCGAATCTGATCTTCACAAACCTCAAATTTGCTGCTAATGCTCAGATTTCAGACCTCAAAGTCTGCTCCTCCTCTATGATTTTCATTGGCTCTACTATCACATACAGTCACTGCCCCCTCTTCACAAATTCGGCTCCCCCTCAAGGCAAATTTTCCTTGGCTCTACTTTCATATAAAGTCGCTGCCCCCTTGACTGCTTTTTCAAACTGCTTTTGTGTTGTGTGAAGTGAGAAAGGAGGGGTAGCAAGTCCCTTTATATACCTGCCTATGACACCTATTTCTAGGGCTGACCTACACTCAAGCAAACAAAACTTATATTAGTAGCCATAAAGAGGGATGACTTGTCCTAAGAAATTAAAATTTTCATTAAAATTTTGTATCAAAATCTATTTATTGCACCCAGATTTTGTATTTTATTGGGCCATATAGGTGGCGCTACCATAAGGAGGCCCCAACTTGCTTATTTCTAATGCCATGCGCCATACTCTAAGGGCCCTAAATCTCAAAATCCAAGGCTAGATTTGATGTTTTATTACAAATTTCAAAATTTATGAGCCCAGATTTTAATTTCAATGCATAAATTTATCCTTTTATGACCAGACTTTACTTTCCAAAGGTAAGACCTCTAAAATAAATGCTTATATTATTAATCTCAATGCAAAATTTAATTTTTATTGCCCATACTCTTGAATTCAAATTAGATTTTAAATTGAATTGCCTAGATTTTTACAATTTATTGCTCCATTTTGGAATTCCAATGCCCAAAATTTCAAAAATTGATCTCAGACTTGGCCAAAATTTATAATCTATTTGCTCATATTTGAGAATTTTGATCTCAAATTTTATTTTCATGCTCAAAACAAATTGATTTAGAGACTAAAACTCATGATCTCAAAAGGTGGTAAGTTCAGATTTTTGAATTGCTAAAGCAAAGTGCCAAAATAAAAGCCAAAATTCATACATTGGTTAAGCTTTTATTTTGACAAATTTGAAATTCAATTTCATTTTACAATTCATTTTGACAAATCAACCATTTTAATCCAAAAATCCATTCTATATCACTCTTCCAAGTTCGAAGGTTTGATCAAGGCATCGGGATCCAAAGGAAAAGCCAAGGCAATATTGAAAACGGGGGTCCCCAAAAAATTTTGGGGCGATGATGTGAAAACCTCACAACATCTGGTGACTCAACTGGTGAAATGTTCCTAAAAATTTCAAGAAAACAAAAATAAGTTATAACAAAAAATTTCAAGATGACTTATTCAAAAATTGACTTAAGGACAAGCACTCAACTTGGGAAAAAACTTTCAAGTTGAACCTAACCATAAGCTACTCACATGTATGCAAGTGATTTATTCTCCACTTGACAAGAACTTGATAATCTTCCAGATCCATTATACTTAGTTATTATAATATCCTTACTTCAAAAGCATCCTAGATAGAGCCCCACTACCAGTCAGGTGTCCATAGCCCCAACGGAGTTATCATTGTGGCACACAATCATGGTTCTACCTTTAGTGACTACTTAGTAGCACTGGTAGAGATGATTGCACACCCTTGAACCAAATTTTCATCTTCATTTTCACTTCAATATTGCTTTCCATCTTGTACTTTTCATTTTTCTCTTTTTCTCATGATATTTGTCTTTTCTCTCTTTTGTTTGACTTGCAAGCAATAAAGCCCACAAAGGGTTTGGAAGACCATAGTGGTGCTAAAGCAGGTGTATGATTTTCACTAAGTCCATTTTCACTTTGAAACACCAAGAACTCGGAGCAATTAAGTGTGAGTAAAATGTTGTAACCATGTCAAAGGTAACTCAAGAGCCACTATCTAGTTTGACCCAAATTTAGTACAAGTCCTACAATAGACCAATGACCAGGCACAACCTTCAATCCCCTGAACTTTGTCAAATGTATTCAAGAAATGAATGAGACAGAATCTAGGTTTTGACACCAAAAGTGTAAAAATCTACACACCTTGTCCACGAGCGATAACATGGACCCCCTTTGCACTTGTAAGGCTCCAAAAAATAGAACTGCTCTCTAACTGAGGGAAGCTAAAAGATCTCAAGTCAAATGACTTGGCACAAATTAACCACTGAGCTCCCTCAAAACACCTAAACTAACCAACTGAAGGAAATCTACTCTAACCAACTGAAAGGAAAACTACTCTAACTCTTGGGCCAAGTGGTCCAAGCCAAACTCTATTCTAAGAATAGAAAGAAAAGTAAACTACTATGTACAAAAGGGCTCTGGACGGAGTCCTAGGCTTGGAAATAATGCTTGAGGAATTTCCCATTGATAGGAAACAAGACATCCCTACTAGTGAGTGTCTTAAGTCTAAATGCATTATCTCTGACAATTTCTGCAATCGGAAAAGGACCTTTCCATAGTTTGTCAAATTTTTCATGTTGTCCTTTCTTTTCATGGCCTTTATCCCAATATAAGACCAAATCAGAGATCTTGAAGATCTTGTTTTGTGTTTTTCTGTCAAACCAATGTTTCACTACCCCTTGATGTTTGGAAAATTTTTCTAGGACTTCATCTCTTTTCTCATCTAACTGGATTAGTTGAATCAACCTGACTTGGACTCGGTCTTCATTCTCATCATAGTATTCTTGTATGAACCTCAAAGTTGGGATTTTCAATTGAATGGGAAACGCAGGATCCTGTCCATAAACTAGATGGTAAGGAGTGATTCCTATTGACTCTTTAACTCTTGTTCTATCTGCCCACAAAGCATATCTCAACTGAGTGTGCCAATCCCTTGGATTCCTATCTAAATTTTTTCTGATTAGAGTCAAAAGGTTCTTGTTTGTAGATTCAGCTAGGCCATTTCCCTAGGGATAGTATCCTGATGAAAATTTTAAAATAATCCCATGATCAAATGCCTAATTATGAAACTTCAAGGAAATGAAAGCAGAACCATTATCACATACAAAAGCAGAAGGACAACCAAACCTTGTAGTGATTCTTTCTTCTAAGAACTTAATAACAACCTCAGCAGTGTAATTCTTAAAAGCTTGAGCTTCTGACCACCAAGTATAGTAGTCAGTCATGGTTAGAATATACTTGTGTTGCGCTGAGGAAGGTGGATTGATGGGACCAATGAATTCAAGTCCCCACATTGTGAAAGGTCTCACCTCAGTGACCAGCTACAAAGGCATTGTTGGGTTCCTCTCCCTCTTTGCCAAAGTCTGGAAAACATGAAAAGTCCTCACATGTTCATGAGTATCTTTTATTAAGGTTGGCCAATAGTATCCTGCTCTTATTATCCAATGTATTGTGGCCAAATCTGATCCATGTCTTGTTCCCCATTTATCATGAAAATGTTCCAAAATGTTCCTAGCTTCCTCCTTTCCAACACATCTCAGATATATCCCCTCATGATTTTGTTTATATAACACTGCTCCCTGTAGCATGTACCTTTTGCTCTTGAATTTTAATGCATTCTTCTATACTGGATTCAAATATGAAGGGCATCGATGATTTAGAAAATAGTTGATTATGTCCTAGTACCATTCATCGGGGTGTACATCATCCAACTCATATACTTGTTGTACAAGTCTAGGTCCCTCTGATGCCATGGTCTGTGCCAAATGCTGAGCTCTGACCAACTTCATTGGTTGAATTTCTACATCATATTCCTAGATAGTGGCAACCCAATTTCCTCTTCTCTCTTTGAGTTTGCTTTGCATTAAAAGGGACTTTACTACTATGTCAGGCACAATTGCATGTACTTTTCTTCTCAAGATGTAATACCTAAACTTCTTCATTGCCTTCACCAAGGCATAAGCTTGCTTTTCCACATTTGGGTAGTTCAATTCAGCTTCTCAGAAAGGTGCACTCATGAATGCTATTGGATGCTCTTCACCTTCTTCATTCTTCTGTGTCAAGATGGTAGTGCATGCATGATTAGAGGTGAAAGAATATATATTGAATGGCCTCTCATAATCTGGACTCACTAAAACTAGGGCATTGATGATAGCTTGCTTAATCTCTTCAAATGCTTTCTTCATTATTGGAGTCCAATCCATCTTTGCATCCTTCTTCAACATGTCATTCATCGGCTTCACTATTTCAGCAAATGCAGATATAAACTTTCTCACAAAGTTGATCTTTCCAAAGAAGAACTTAAGTTCTTTCTTACTAGCTAGTAGGCCAAGCTTGGAAATAGCCTCTACTCTCTCTAGATCTATCATGATTCCCTTATCTAAAATTACATGTCCCAAAAGTTTCCCTTCAGTCACCCCAAACATACACTTCTTTGGATTCAAAGAAACTCCAAACTTTCTCATCTCATGAAAAATTTCCTTAGATCCAAGATGTGATCTTCTCTATTTTTTGAAAATACTATGATATCATCCATGTAGATGATGATACATTTTTATTTTAAGTACTTGAAGGCATTATCCATGGCCCTTTGAAATGTTGCACCTACATTGATAAGGCCAAAAGGCATCCTCTTGTATGCAAACATTCCCCACTTCATGGTGAAAGCCATTTTCAGTCTATCTTCTTCTTCTACTATAACTTGGTTATATCTTGAATACCCATCCATAAATGTCATCATTTGTGCTCCATTTACAACTTGCAAAACCTCATCTAGTGATCGCAATGGATAATTATCCTTTTCTGATGCTCTATTCAAATTTTTGAAATCAACACATAGCCTTATTTCTCCATTTTTCTTTCTAACTAGGACAAGATTGGTGACCCACGTTGAATGCCTCACTGGGAAGATGATCCGTGCATTTAGTAGCTTCTTCACCTCTTGGAAAATTAGTGGCTCTAACAAAGGATTAACTAGCCTCTCTCACTGTCTGAATGGCTTACTCCCTTCCTTTAGTGGAATTTTATGTGTACTGATAGAGGGATCATATGTTTTCAAATCTTCATATCCCCAAGCAATCACATCTAGGAATTCCCTCATCAAACCAAGTATATATGCTTTCTCCTTGGGTGTGCAAACTTTCCCAATGTGAATCATTTTGGGACTTTCCTCTACTCCCAGATTTACCTTTTCACACTCATTACCCCTTATGGGTTGATATGGTACTTTATTGAATTGATCCATGTCAAATATTCTTTCTAACTCAATCATTCCCTTTGGAGTGGTGTTTGTCTTTAATTTCATAATCTCTTCTGGATTGATCTCTGCTTCTTCATCTATTTCTCCATCAATGATCTGTGCTATGAAGACATCTGAATTGGTCAAGAACTTGAGGATATGTTTTTCATCTTTGAACACTTGAAAGTTCTTGACATTATCTGGTACTGATGGGACCGAAGCCAACTTGACTTTAAATTTCTTCAAGCCTTCCAACTGGATTGGTGCTAGTGAGCTTGCAACCTGCGTGAGGGCATTAGCCACCTAGTTATTCACTCTATAGCTAAACTTGATATTGAAGGCATCGAAGTCCTCTATCAAATCCCATACTCTATTCCTATACTTTTTAAGTCTCTTATCATGGCAAGTAAACTTCCGCTTCACTTGCTCCATTACCAAATATGAATCTCCAAGCACATGGAATACCTTAGCACCTTTCTTTATAGCACACAACAAGCCTAGAATTAAAGCTTCATACTCTGCCATGTTGTTGGTGCATGGAAATTGTAATCTATGTGCTACCAAATATGTTGCCCCTGTTGGGCTAACTAGCTCAAATCTGGCTCTAGCTCCTTGCTTGGTCTTAGAACCATCAAACCTTAGTGTCCATACTCCATTTTTCTTAATTTTGGTATTGGGAGGTGCAATTTGATTCTTTGTTTCACCCATCATGCTACTTTCTACTTCATTAACTTGTGAAATCTCAACCTTTTGTTTTCCATGTCGATCATCTTATTTGAGCACCCTTGGGATTCTCTTCTCCACTTGTTCCAATGTAACCTTGCATAAAGAGCAAGAAAATTTTGAATGGAAGGCATTGTGGATTCTGCACCAATTGGGCAATAATAAGTCTCTCACCAATGTTCTATTACCCAACTCTATACCTTGTTGTATAGCTCTTAACACAAAG
Source organism: Chamaecyparis obtusa (assembly GCA_027943335.1). NCBI lineage: Eukaryota > Viridiplantae > Streptophyta > Pinopsida > Cupressales > Cupressaceae > Chamaecyparis > Chamaecyparis obtusa. The sequence continues at coordinate 399,556 of BSBK01001448.1, forward strand.
TTTCTAAAATTCTTGAACATGCCCTCACCCTCGTTAGATGAAGTGTCGAGATCTGACTCAATTAGAATTTCCATAGAATCCTTTGCTTCACTTATGACATTCAATGTCAACACTTCTATCTTCTTAGGCCTATAGATGCCCATGCCTGTCTCTACAAACAAAATTTCATTTGGTTCCCCATTTTTAGTAACTGTCAATCTCAACCTTGGGGAGCTGTCAATTTTAATTTGGTTGGTAGGTCCTCTCCATGGGAGCCACATGTGGGAAAATTCAGTCACCATGTACCCATTCAACCTTCTGGACCAATCTCTTCCTAGAATCAAACCATAGGAATCGACCACATCCACTACTAAAATATCCACCATGTGTTCCATCCTTGGATTTGATGCCAACTGCATGTGTATGTTATGTAATTCACCTACTACTGGGACCTCAGTCTTTTCCAATTGGGTAACTTTCTTGTTTGATCCTAAAGGTGTGATCCCTAGCCTTCTACAAATGGCCAAAGGCATGACATTACTTGAAGCTCCTAAATCTATCAAACAATTATTGAGAAGCTTTCCAAATATTCTTACTGAGAGCAAGAATGGGGCTGGTTCATCTTTCCCTTGATAAAATACTATAGGTGTCTTCTATACTTGCTTAGGCTTTGTCTCAAAATCTGTTGGTTGGACCGCCTCTTCTACTTTCACTATTTCTTTATTCTTTACTTGATCTTGACTCCCTTGAGTTTGTTGTGCCACAACGTTGATCCTTGAGCCACATAAACTCATTGAGGCTCTGGCTATCTATTGAAATTACTGATGTCTCCATATGCAACCTCTTGTGTAGAGTTCTCCATCGCACCATATGGAATCCATTGAGATGGATTTTTTGTGTTCCTACATGGAACATCTTGGATCACATGCACTGGGTTGGGAGGAGGCCTCCCTGTTGCATGAGTTGCTTGGGTAGGTGCCACTACACTTTGAGTGTGAGACCCTTGTGACTTGTCATCCTTCAAACTATTAAGGAATGTATCCCTAATCTCCATTACCTTCAACAATTCAAACAAAGGGAGACTAATTTTGATCTTCTTCATCTCCTTGGTCACACTCTATCCTAGTCTCTTCAACTCGTCATTATTCACAAAATTATTTACCATCCTTCCTTTGTTTGCTTCTTGTGTTGTCACGACACTTTGTGACCCTTGAACACCTTGATTAATTTTTTGTGTACTCTACTAAGAACTATGTTGTCCATTACTACGGTTGTGGTTACCTTGTCTATATTCAGGTGCACCCCTTGGAGGATTTGGTACATTACTTAAATTGGGATGTGGAGGCATATTTTAGTTATTTGGAGGTATGGAGGATGTGAAAGGTCCATCATTCCTCTTACTATTATTGTTCCTCTAATAAAAACTTGCATTGCTAGCTGGCTGTTGAAACGTCTAATTCCCACTTGTTCCTTGAACTAGAACAGAGTCACCCAGTGGTGGGAAAGAAAACTCAAACCCATTGCTATATCCATATTGATCTATTACTTCACTAATTGGTCCATTGGCTGACTCAGGAGAGAATCTCCCTTGATGTTCTTCATATGCCTCAAATTCTGGTGGAAATGAGACCTCTTCAAAGGTCAAGCATTGAGAATAACTTGGGGATGGGACAATTTCATACCTTGTGACCTTAACATCTTGATTCATCGACTCATCCACCACTTTCTAGAATAGGTTAGATGCCCTCTTGAACTCAGCACATCCTAACTCTGAATGTTGATTAGGCTTATGGAATCTGTAATATTGAGACAAGGCAGACTCAGCTAGAAATATTCTCTCCACTGGTCTACTATCTGTTGGAGCTTGATTATCAAGTGGCGACACCACATTTCCATTGTTTGTGCCAGTGTTCCAAGTCCTTTTCTGATTAGACTGATTATTATATCCTTGATCTTGTGACTGGTTACCACCTTGGTGATTTTTATTTTGATTGTTCCTCTAATAACCACCACCTTGGTTGTTTCTTTGATAATCTCTATCCTGATAGTTTCTTTGGTATCCACCTTCATAATTATTCCTTTGATAACCTCCTTGATAATTTCCACACTGATAATTATTTCCTTGATAACCTCCTTGATTTTTCCTCTGAGTGGCTTGGAGTTGATTGTTTTGATTCCTCAAATAAGTGATCTCTGTGGACAACTTCTTGACTTGTTCGATAAATTCCTTTATTTCATCTTTCTCCTCTTTTGTTCTCATGGATGAACTTGCACCTTGCAGATAGACTAGCATTGATGGTGGTGCTTGAGACAATGGAGGCCCTAGATGTACCACAAGCTGATTTGTAGGTGTTTGGTATGTAAGTTATGGAACTGGATTGTTTGAATATCTAACACTTGGGGGTTCTAATCCTTCTTTGCCTAACTGCTTCCCTATCTCGATTGCTTTAGCATAAGCTTCATTCAATGTTGTGGGGGAAGGGTTTTCCATCCTTGTAAACATAGTAGTTTGACTATCTAAGGCACTGTAATATGCCTCCAAAGCACCAACCTCTTGGATTGTGTAAAGAGCTTGCAATCTTGTGTAGGCCTTGTGGAAATGATTGTTGAAGGAACTTATTGATTCTTTATCTTGTCTCTTGATGTCCAAAAAGAGCCTATGCAACTCCAATGGTGTGGTGGGCATGCCATATTTTCCTATAAAAGCATGTCTGAGCTGAGTCCATCCTGTTATAGATGACACTAGAAAATTGACAAACCAATAATAGGGCTCTTCTGCCAATGAGTAAGGGAAAAGCCTACATGCTACATCCTCATGTTGAATCCTTCGGTTGCACAATGCATCTTCAAATACTTTGATATGCTCCTTAGTTGTGTGGTTGGGGTCATTGACAAAAAACTTGGAGCAAAATCCAAATGGATTCTTTGTTAGGTCATGGTACTATTGAAATGAGATGGGTGAGGCATTGTTTTGGATCCATGGAGGTTTTTTTTTTTGCGGTGGTGGTTGTTGTTGGTGTGCCATTGTAACTTGACTAGCTTGAGCCTGAGCTGACTAACCCACTGGGGTTTGTAAGCTTGCAACTTTTGGAACTTGAACTGGACTACTTGAGGATCCTATTGAACTTGTAGTATTGGCCACCCAATAATTCCTTCCTTTCTTGTGAAATTGCAACTCAACTAAGTCTTCCTCTTGATGTGGCATAGATCTCAATAACCTTTTCTTCCTATCTGATTGTAATTTCTCAAGCCTTTCGGGAGAGAAAGATCTAATTCTTTTATCCAAATTGATTACAGTTCAGTTCGTTTGACCTTCCCAAATAGGCTCTTCTTCAAGGGTGAGCTGAGCTAGTCTATGGGCCTCTCTCTCTCTTTGAATCCTTTCTACTTGTTCTCTTTTTCACCTTTGTTGAATCTCAATTTCAATCCTTTATCATTCTCTTTGGAAAGCAATGCCAACTTGTTCTTCTTGGTCTAAGACGATCCAAGCAAATTGGTAATGTGTATTGTTTTCTTTATTATTCCAAATGAACTCTCCTAAATCAGCAATGATGTCTCCTTGTGTCCAATTAATACCTAGTCCTAGTTGTCCAACTGGGAAATGAGCATAAGAAGGTAGTAGCATTTTAGTTCATTTCTTTACTTTCACTCTCACTACTATGTAGAGATAACCTTCATGCTTTCCTTTCTATTTCAAGTTTCCTTTCTAGCTCTCTTTGGTGTTCAAATCTTCTTTGAATTTGTCTGTCAATTCTTTGGACTTTTTCTTCTTCTTCTAACACAAAGGTTGCTCGCATATATTCAGGTGCACTTTGTTGGTTCCTGAAAAGGAGTTTACACTCAAAGAGACACCAATATGCCTATGATGGATATTAAGGATTGGTTAGTTCCAAATGTGGGCAATCTATAGGCAACTGGACCAACTATAGGGATGGATAGTCCCTCTTCTGCTTCTGGCTCTGTGAAACCAAGGCGGGTACACCTGATCCAATAATATTTAACTCTTAACTGATAGTCTTAACTCTGCCCCCTGTTTCTTTATTGGATCTTTTAATAGATAAAAATAGTGAGAGAATACTAAACAACAACCTATTGTTCATTGATCCTCCATCACTGGGTAGGACAATACATAAAAGTAAATGAAAGTAAAGTACTGGTAATGATTAAGGTTTTCTTTGCAGAATGTAAACAATCATGCAACACATGTATCAGTACAGGGGATACTGGCTCATGATTAGTGCCTCATCCATTAGGCATCACACCTGAAACAGACATGAAATACAAGAACAACTACTAGATTCATCTGAGAAACCAAGCCATAAACACAATCAAACATCTTTTACACTACTTACAGACATCCTTCCTGATTGAACCAAAAGAATCTGTGCTTCACTCAGAGGCTTTTAACCTGATCCTGGATCAAGGCTGAGAGACAAAACACATACACCAGTAACCTAATGCAATGAGTCAAAAAACTCAGAATTCATCAACAACAACTGAAGGAGAGATCCAAGAATGAGTAACTATATTAAGTATATGGGTTCAAATCCCTGTATTACAAACTAATTCAGTGATACCATAGACAATATGCAAAGGATACATAAGTTTTCTTCCTAATACTGATACAGAAAGCAAAAATGGTTACAACTTGGATTGGAGATACACACTTTCCTTTCAGCCTCCTGTGTCAAGAAAATACAGCCAGCCTCTTCAAAATGGTTACAAAATTCCCTTTATAGAAACAGGGATACACAAAAATATCAATTAGGGCAAACCTAGGGCAACACTAGTCAACCCTAAGACTTCTCCAAAATATCTGAAAACAAATCTGATTACATTTCATTCCAGAAACATCCTTACAAAATATCTGTAATTATTTACCCAAAATTGACCTCAGATGACATAGTCCATTACTGCTCTCACCAACCTTCTCAAAACTAAAAATAAATGCCACCATTGCATTCCTTGTTCTGAGCTGATTCTGGAAACATATAATATCGATATATTTGGCCAAAAAATAAGCCCTGGGCGCCAATTTTCGTCAGAAGACTATTTTATTTAAATATTTGAATTTTTATAAAGTGCAGACTTTATTATTTCAAAATCATATTATGCAAACATTTGAATTTGAAAACGGGCCCACATGCCACTTGTCACATTCTGACTGGCTCACAAATCCACCTCATTGCCTCATTGGACTACCAGCACATCCTTTCGCCACATGTCGCTCTCTGATTGGCTCCTCCATTTGACCAAGCACTTATTTGCTAGCTCACCTTGGGACACGTGTCACACCCTCGTTAATCTGCTACATTAACCTTCATGCATCTTTGTGTTTACACTTTAGCGAGGATCGTTAGATTGGCATGCATCCCAAGGTAGCTGACCATCTTCTTGTCCTCTACCTTGTCACCTCTTACCACCAAATGTCACATTTTAATTGGGCTATTGATCCCCCTGGGTGCTCTGCCGCATCTTGTTTTCACATCATTGGAGTGCCACTTGTCACGATCTCGCTGAACCGCTATGGTAAATTGTATGAAACTTTATCCTCGCGGAATAGCGAGCACCGTTGGATGGGCACATGTTCCAAGGTGCACGACCTACATTTTCACTACATATTTCATCAAAAATTATATTGTGCTCACGCCCAGCTGGCACACGTGCCCCAAGGTGGGCCCACAAGCCTAGGAGATAGGCGCAGTCCTTTTCCTCTTGTCTTTAGATTACAATCAAGTCTTGTTTCTTTTAAACACTATTTAATATCCCATCGTAACAAATGTGGGATAAACCCCATAACACAACTCTTCTTTTATGCTTATCTCCCATCATGCCTCTGCGCATGGACACTGGCTCTTTCATGGACTGTTATGCTCGGACACCACAAGGTAGGATCTCTGGCATCTTCCCATTATCCAGCACATGCAACTCCTCCCATTTTATCACTACCAAAGGAGTACGCATACATCAAAGTATGCGGTGTGAAAGGTTTAAAGAATAAACACTCCCTGGCAGCAAACAAACACAGTCTACTTGCTCTTATTGGGGACTGCAAGTGCACCAAAGGAGCATAGCCAGTCTTTGAAACACGTATGCAGCACAAGCTTTTCTTCATGTCATTGGGCCTTGGCAACAAGTACGCACCCTTCCCTTATGTCTGCAAACAATGCTTGGATGGAGGGCGCACACAAGGCAAGTCTGGGGAAGTCCACACAACCTCCACCATGTCTCCCGCAATGGATCTAGTACGCACATCTGATATCAGTCACATTTCATAATGGAAACACAAAAACAATGCACAGAACATTCCTCTTTCCTACGCTGGTATGCTTGGTTCAAACGAAGCACAATGGATAGTATTGAGAGTGCCAGCACTTTAATAGTGCCCCAATCTATTTAAATAATATGAGCAGCACTTCAAAAACTCAATGCTTTAATCAATTTGGTGCACATAAAAGTTTTGAAAGTAGCAGCCCCCCATAGAGGCTTATGAATTCTTTTTGGTTTGTGTGTTGCAAATAGCAACCAAAGAAAATTAATGCATGCCTATCTTATTTGCAACATTCTGTGTACCACCAATAAGCATCTCCAGAAATGGATTCGTTATGAGATTCTCAATCAATTACTCAATGAGCAGCACTAACCAGCTGGATTCCACGTTGAGCAATAGTACTAGCCACCAATGCTTCAAATTTGTCCCAATCTCGTCAATTACAATAGTCTCAAGAAAATAGTTCTCAACTGCTTTAATCATATCTTTATGTTGCAAATCAACACTTGGGATTAGAATTCTTTGATTGTTTCCACTGCCTGGATGAGGTATACCTCCATCGCCAGCTATCTCATTTGATGTGCCAATAATCACAATTCATTCCTTATAATTATTGGCCAACATTCTAGACATCCCTCATCTTTAATCAATTGATTTGAATAAAAAATATCTTCCTCTTATTTGAAATTGAAAAGCTCAGAGCCTTGTTTTATAAATGTTGTGCATTTCCCTTTTTTAAAATTACTAACTGCCACCCGTAACTGGCAAAACATATGTTTTAAAATAATGAGGCAGGCTGGACCCCAAGCGGGTCCGGCCTAAAATTTTTTCGAACCCAAACAACCGGCCCCAAAAACATCACCAAGACAACTAGCATTCGCAACTGGATCCAATCCGGACAATCGGATATTAAAAAACTTCAATTTCCATCATTTTTGCCGTCGCCAAGTTTGAATAAAACACCTCCAGTGGCCTTTTAAAAACACTGAGCAAAACTAAATACTGGAAGCTGACAGCTGGCAGAGATGGACCTTGTACCACAGACAACAACCCCGTCAAACGGCTTCGCCCAGAAGTGAACGAGGCGAGAGATTTTAAAAGTTGAAAATTGCCGTTCAGAATTGCCGACAAGCAAAAATTGAAAATCATTGCCGACTGCTCCAGAAAGAGTCAAACTAAAAATATCAAATGACGAGTTGGAGATGAGCCCCTGGAACTAGAAGAAATTTCATATACAAGGATTAGAACAAACCAACTGCCAACTGGAGATGATCCCCCATTCAAAAGCTACGAATTTAGGAAAAAGGCAACTTTGCAAAGTTTTCTATCCGCACTTCATCATTATAAAACCCCCTTTTATCTGACCTGGCAATCTTGTCAAACAGAAACTTCACAACTTGAAACCCAGGATAGATGATCCCTTTTCCATGTAGAAGATGAGGCCACGATTAGATTTATCAAACGATCACTTGGTTGCCCAGAATAATCCTCAAAGTTGTGCCCTCAGAACAGTCTGAATTGAAAACAGTTAAATTTATAGAAATTGGTTCTGGAATCGATTGAGAAAAGTCATCAATCGGATTCGTCATAAGCTGAAACTTATCATGGACAAACACCCTCATGTCTACATTACAAATCAACCTTCAATTATGGTTGACCTCGATCCAGGCGCGAATGACAAGATCTCAAACTGGGCCACTCACCAAACTGAACTGTGCACTGCTGAGAAACTTAACATCTTGCAATCTAAACGGCTCTGGAAAACATGTCAAACGAACAGATGGGAGGCTGGAAATTGGCACAGACCTTCTTTCTCATGCTGACAACAAGATGTAATAACCGGCACACCTTCATCAATCTCAGGGCACTTCATGTACTCATCCGAATAGGGCCTCCGACTGAATTGTGCAACTGATCCTCATTAAAATGTTAGAAATTAGAAACAGAATCAGGTCGGCAATCTGGGCTAATGGATTCGTCATGGCCTAAAAATTGGAACAGAAGAAGTATTTGACCCTTGGAATACATGGAAAAAGGAATTTTATCAATTGGGTCACAGGCTTGAAAATTATAGCCAGTCAAACAGGGCCACTAACTAAAATCAGGTAGATTAGAGAAATAGGACTAATCTGGAAAGCCAACTTTGGGGGAGTCGAAAACTAATCAAACGGACTCGAGAAGGCTTGAGTTTTGGAACGTAAGCTGTCTGATATTTACTGTAAACATTTCCAAAGTGGTAGGGCATGAAACTCAACAGGCCACAAGATATTCACATACAAACAGGGCTTGCTATAGTGATTTGTCATTTTGGCAAAACCAAGCCTTAGGTGCACACCTCAAAACGACTACACCCTAAACACTTTAGATTCTTCAATTAGGAGCTGGAACCCACTACATAGGATAAATGGAAGGTACTGGAGCCTTTTCCCAATCAGTACCTCATGAAATTCATTAGGCCCATCTTTACATGCTCTTGAACTAGGTCATTTGAAACTGCTCCTTTGAAGCACTGAACCCTGGAAAGTGAAAACTTTCTGATTACGGGCTTAAAAACCTCGAAGATTTTCATAGTACTAACACACTTCTCTTAACTCTCCAAGTGAGTGAGTTCAATCCTGAGATCATATCTTCTTGGTCATCTTCAAATCCGAGATTAGGTTGTAAAACTGGTTCAATGTCTCTATGTGGAAGCACCATCTTTCATCATAGCTAAATGTCAACAAGTCCTAAAAGAAACACTATCAAGGCCCTCCTTCTAGCACCAAATAATGTTGATGTTAGTTTTGTACCACTACATAACATATAGCAATTGAATACTTGATAAACCATACCAAACACTCAACCCTCTCTTGAAAAGTATATACTCATGAAGAATATGAGAATACTCCAAGGTTCCTTACACTTGTGGATACTAACTTAGTTATATTAATGTGATTTGCTGATAATCACTTAGGCGGGCTTACGTTGTTCTTTTGAGGATATCAAACTCTTGCTATGATGATGATAGGATCTAGCTTTGCAATGTATACTCAATGACTTTCTTCTTTTATATCACTTCCAACTTTGCTCTTCAAAACTCTAACTACTAAGCTACTTGCTGCTTTGCTACTACTCCTATGGAATGGAAAGATTGGCAAATGGATGGGGATCAACCTAATGAAAGCTTGTCAGTGGCATTACCTCCATAGATGCAATGATTCAAGGGGAACAAGACTAGATTACCACACAAGGCTCCTTAACAAGCCGCTAAGATGCTAGTGGCCTAGTACATAGATCCCTATCAAACATTCACCAATATCACCATACGACTAGCCATCTATTTCTACTCTTACTTTAACAACTTTATTGAAATGAAATCTACCTTAACAACTTCAATGAAATCTAACTTTAACAATTGGAAGTAGAAACCATGCAATAACACCAAGTGTTCTTAATCACCATGCAAGACACAACAATGATAAGAGAAGCAATTTTGGTATTATATTAGTAACAATTTTCTTCAACCCTTTACAAATGAGAGTACATGGCCTTATATAGAGGCTCAAAATTACAATGAGTGGCCAAGATTAAGAGGCAAAATCAACGATCCAGATTAAATCCCAAAAACCCTAATTAGGGTTACCACCCCATTGGCCAATGAGAAGATGCCACCTCATCAATAGATAATGAAAAAAAAGAAAAGTGGTAACTAATGAGAAGGCACAAAAATGGTAGCCAATCAGAATCAACCACCTACCATACCCAAGAAGAAAGGAAAAATTGCCACTTGGGCTTACATCAAATAATCTTCTAATACAATTCTACCCCTTTCTTTCATCTTTTTAGCATAAGCATTGAATTTAGCTAACATTTTTTTGACTTCCTCCATGGGAGGGCAAGGTGTATGCCTCATCCGGTGCTTAGTTGCATTCATCATGTCCTTTGCTGCTTGCAGTGTCTTCTCACTTTCCTTCTCATCATCTTTTGCAAACTCTATAAGGGCCCTGAGAGAGGCAAGGATGTCCAACTATTTCTCTTTGAAAACAACCTTCCCCAACTCATCCAATCTCGATCCAAACTCTGTCTCATTAAAACTTTCATCTTTGATTTCCTCAAAATCAAGTGCAATCTTTGCATCACTCAACATGTTTGAAATGAAAGTGTCGATGCTTGGACTGTGTTGTGCAATTTCACTATGTATCTCTTCAAGTGCCCTTGATCTAGCAATCAAGGTAACATACCAAAACTTGATAATAGTCTTTCCTCCTTCATTAATCAACCTGGCCTTCACCAAAGATTGCTCTGATAACTCTATGGCTGCATGTAGTCTGGGAATGTGTAAGTCACAAATTGGAAGGAAATCCTTCCACTTCTCCTTGAATGCTCTGAATTTGTCCCTAAGAGACACAAATGACCTGAATGTCAAAATAAAGGCATGCAAAAACCTTTGCCCTTCCTAAATTTTACTACTAATCCACCTTTTAGTTCCTTGTTCCAGTGCTAATATTTCTTCCATGTTGCTCCCACTATCTTGTGGAAGGGCTGCCTGATGCAATTGTTGGATAGGCTGGCTATCTCTCCAATACTTATTTTCAATCTCCAACTATGCAACCCTTTCATTCACCTTTCTCAACCTTTCCCTAATTGAAGTTGTGCCTTCCTGAACCTCCACACACTCCATGTCATCTGTGACTTTTCCCAAGTCATGCTCTACTATCTCATAGTCTTGGGCCACAATTTCATCCACTGTGTTGCTAACCTTTGGTACCATGATTTGAACCTTTTAGTGACCATCATCACTATCCCTGATTACTTTTTCCACTATTCCTACAATTTGGTTCTGTCCAACATCATCCTCCTTTTTTGCTAACCCTTGAATATCTTCAACTGTCTAGATAGCCACAACCTATTTTCTTGGCATAAGCATTTGTCTCAACTATACTGGTGCAATGCATCTCCCCATTTCTAGATTAGGCTTAGCTAACAACACATCACCAATGGCATTGGGCCCTTGGCCTCCTTCCTCATATAATAGAGTCTCGATATTAATTGGTCTATCCTCTTCATTACTAACTGTCATATCTTCCTTATCTTGATTCTTTGAAAGAGGAGAGTACTCTGTAATGTTACTATAGCCACTTGGCTCTAAACCAGACCTCACCTCTACTGCTGCCCTTTTCTCACTTGTACCAACCTCTTGGCCCCTAGCCTTAACTATGCTTTCTCTTGATGGCACTGTACTCTATTTCATCGCTAGAGGCTCTTGATGTTCTTTATCTTTCTCAACCTCCAAATTCCTCTTCTTGTTTCTAACAGCTTGCTACTGTTGCTGGCCACTGCCTCCACCTTGTTGTCCAACTGACTCTATTGGAGCTTCTTCCTCTAGCTTCATCTTTTCATAGGTGAGGTTCACCCTTTGACTTTGTAATTGCCTATTTTTTTCATTATACCACCATTCAGTGTGTAGCTTGACTGTTCTATTAATTGCTTCTAAGGATAGATGTTGATGATCCTCCCAATTATCTGGATCCAACTCCATTCCTTCTACTATATTATAATCTTCTCTTAGCACATCTTCATCCTCTTCTAGTTGATCTAGAATATTGAGATTCCTCCACCTTATTTCCCTCATCATGCTCACTGATAACCTTGAGAAAGTTAGCTTCCTCACATGAAAGTCATCCTGCGCATTGGCCCAAAAATCCTCCATACTAGGGATATGTTTGAATGGATTTCCATGAGATGTCTTGATTAAACCATTAGGATCACATCCTTGCCTTGCCTTATACCATGCCAGATGATATTGTTCTAACTCTTTCTCTGCAGCTACAAAGGTGATAGGATCGGGACAACTATCATTGCCTATCATGAGTGAGAGGGTAACCCCTATCTCACCTCTGAGCTTCATTACTTTGTCATATTGCTCAAGTTGTCTAGCCAACTCCATCAAAACTACTTGACTGGGTGGGTACCTTGGAAGCCTTTTGGGACAAGCCATGCATCCAGCCACTCTTATGTAAGTAAATTGTAGAAATTGGATGAACCAACTCCTGAACTTCTTGATTTTTGCCTCTGCTTCCGGTGAGAGCCTCCGGGCGGGTGCCCCTTGCAATATCATTATTGTATTCATGGAAAAGGCATCATAAAAGATCTTGTAGTCCTTGGTGTTGTGAAAATGAAGTTGTGGATAGCACTCATGCACCAAGTATTGTCTAGCCCATTACCAATTACTCCTAAAGCCTTAAGTCCAGGATGTTCATATAGTCTCGCAATCAAATAAAAAAGGTAGGACCCCATATAGAATTGTTTCTAATTTTGTACTGACCTAAGTTGCAACTCTAAATTTTCACTTATGATTCTAGCCCAATCAAACTTCCTTTTTTCCATTTTGAATTCCTTTAATAAAATAGTACATCCAAGTTTCAAATTGCATACCTTGAGCGGAGCCCATGAATCGGTTGAGAAGCACAATGAGGTCACCATATTCAGATTTGAAATCTGACTTCGTGAGTTTTGATGTCTTGGTGACTCCCTTCCTGCCTTCTTGTAACCAATTCTATTTTATTAAAGAAAAGTAGGCATCCTGATTGCCCTGGAAGAACCTGGTTGCTTGATCCATTAACATTACTATCATGCCTTTCTGTTGGGGTATATTGAACACTTCCTCTATCACTTGCTCACCGATGTTAGCCAGCACCTATTCTTCTTCACCAAAGATGATGAACTTTGTGACAAAATCTAGCCAAGATGCACACTCCATGATCAATTGCAGACAAGGCAAGGTAGGAGGGAAGGTGGCAAATTTTCATTGGCTTTTCTTTCATATAAAGTCACTACCCCCTTGACTTCTTTTTCAGACTGCTTTTGTGTTGTGTGAAGTGAGAAAGGAGGGGCATCAACTCCCTCTATATACCCGCCTAGGGCACCTATTTCTAGGGCTGACCTGCACTCAAGCAAACAAAACTTAAATTAGTAGCCATAAAGAGGGACAACTTGTCCTAAGAATTTAAAATTTTCATTAAAATTCTATATCAAAATCTATTTATTGTGCCCATATTTTATATTTTATTGGGCCATATAGGTGGCGCTACCATAAGGAGGCCCCAACTTGCTTATTTCTAATGCCATGCACCATACTCTAAGGGCCCTAAATCTTGAAATCCAAGACCAGATTTGATGTTTTATTGCAAATTTCAAAATTTATGAGCCCAAATTTTAATTTGAATGCATAAATTTATCCTTTTATGACCAGACTTTACTTTCCAAAGGTAAGACCTCCGAAATAAATGCTTATATTATTAATCTCAATGCAAAATTTAATTTTTATTGCCCATACTCTTGAATTCAAATTAGATTTTAAATTGAATTGCCCAGATTTTTACAATTTATTGCTCCATTTTGGAATTCCAATGCCCAAAAATTTGAAAATTGATCTTAGACTTGCCCAAAATTTATAATCTATATGCCCAGATTTGAGAATTTCAATCTTAGATTTTATTTTCATGCTAAAAAAAATTGATTTAGACACTAAAATTCATGATCTCAAAAGGTGGTAAGTTCAGATTTTCGAATTGCTAAAGTAAAGGGCCAAAATAAAAGCCAAAATTCATACATTGGTTAAGCTTTTATTTTGCCAAATTTGAAATTCAATTTTGTTTTACAATTCATTTTGACAAATCAACCATTTTAATCCAAAAATCCATTCTATATCGCTCTTCCAAGTTCGAAGGTTTGATCAAGGCATTGGGATCCAGAGGAAAAGCCAAGGCAAGATTGAAAACAGGGTCCCAAAAAATTTTGGGGCGATGATGTGAAAACCTCACAACAGTGATCATGGTAAAATTTCAGGGAGAATTTTTCCTATGGCTATCATGTTTCTGGTGCTTGGGGTGGGTAGATTTTCTAGTAAAGCTATTATTTGCACTCAAAGGGCAAAGTACAATACATAAGAAAGTTTTGTAGACTGCATTTGACAATTCCCTTCATCTATGGATGCCTCTGAATCGCAGGAGAATATGGGCACTTATGAACACCTCTGAATCACTGAAAAATATGGGTGCATTCACAGCCAAGCTCCATTTTACAAGGGCTAGCATCCTTGACCATGTTTGCTATTACTATTAAACAGTGATAATTTTATATTTACTTATGTTTCAAGACTCCAAACAATTAAAACATGAATTATAGACCTTTGATTGGCTACTACAGCGGAAGGAAGTTTGTTTTTAACAAACTAATTATAGAGGTTAGATTTTACTATGAAATTTCTGTATGTTGAATGTGAATTTCAAAAGATTATTGTTGTCAAGTGGAATTGACAAACACCATAACTCCATAATCATGCTTAATTCTCTTTAAGCAAGGATTCAACCCCACCATTCATGTTTCTGCCTACCATCTTCTCATATGCTAAGTTAAGAGCTACAATACTTATAATTGCCAATCATTATTGAGCTGCATCCCTCTGCAAGAAACACAACAATTGCCTCACTTTTGAAGATCATATGTGGTGTTGGAAGTTAGTACACTACCTTCAACTTTCTCAATCTCTGTAACAAATTTGTTGTGCCCTCTTTCAATTTTCAATTGATTGAAGCTTTTAGTGTTCTAGCTAGCACATATTCTAACTAAAACATTATGTGAGTTCTGAATCTCTGATATAGATCCATGGACCAGAACAAGAGCATCAAAGATAATTACAAAAGACTGTGATACATTTGTGCAAGTAGATATCACCAAGGGGCCAAAACAGTGAGCTTGGGAAAGGTACAGAGCTTCTATGCTCTAAACAACACGACCTTGCAAACCTCAATCTCTTCAAGCTTGAACAAAAGGCTTTCTATTATCCTATTCCTGATCACCTCTACTGAAAGGTGGTCCTCAATAGCTAAAGGTTAGTTAAATTAATTTGCAACTATTCCCTTCAAATAGAGCAAAGAAAAGACTAGCTTGTTTTCAAGGCTAGGGGAGTAGTTGCTTCCTCCAAGACAAAGGAATTCTATATCTAACAAATGAATCACTGATGTGGCCCTCAACCATATTTTCTTGGTGAATAAATTAATTCCAATATTATCTTTCCATTTTTTAACAAGAGAAGGGGGAAGAAAAGTAGTGTGCGTCACAAAGTGATCTAGATTCTAAACCACCATGTCTAATTGGACTTCATAGATCCCATATCAGTTCGATTACTAAACAATATTGAAAATATGTATAAAAGAAATGCATCCTTTAAAAGGTCAAATCTTAGTTTTATTCCAAGAGAACTTCACTTTGGTATTTTTTTAACTACAGATATGCGAAACTTCCAGTTGAAATAGATCATAACTTTGATCCATGAAGATCCTTAGTTGTGTGGACATGCCAGTAACTGCAATATGCAAGCTCACAGAATTAAAATTTCATTGTATTTCCCTATCATTAGTTTTTGAAGCACAAGATGTGGCATAGTTTTGGGACCATTATAGAAAATTTGAATATATGATTTTTATGCAAGGACAAGAATATATGATATCCGACATCAGAATCTTGCTTGTTATGGCCTACCTTGTTAATGGTACTAGTTTTTCCTTGATGCCTTGTCATTGCTCAGCTGGCAATGTTGACTTCGACACAATGCATAAGATATTATTTTATTTTGATTATCTTTGATGCATTTTATATTTAACTATGGGTTATCATTCTTTTGTTTGATGTTGACTATGGTGTCAACGCATGGTCATTATGCTATTCACGTGGCATTTTATCCATGGCGGATTTGAGGTTATCATTATGTTTATTTAATTATGCACTTCTTTACAAAGCTTCTCTTTGACAAATATCATTTTTTGGTTTACCCTAATCTTCAGCCACTGTCATTACATTTTTCTTCAGCCCTGTTCAGTAAAGGTTGGTTCATTCATTTGTTTTGGGTTTTTTCTATGTTACAGAGCAATGATAAAGCTATAAAAGAAGTTCTGGAGAAAAATACCATACTAAATGATGACATCAAAACTCTAAGGAGAGAACAAGAAATTCAATCTGTCAAACTTTGTGAATTAGTGGAATAGAAAAGGAAAGCTGAAGAGGATAAGACAATGGCTGAGGAAGACAAAAGATAAATTGCAATCAGGGTAGATGAAAGAAAAAGTGACATGCAAAGGTTGACTAATAATCAACTAGACATGGTAAATCAGCTACTAATGGTTAATCAGGAATTGGGCAGGAAAGATATGGAAATCAATCAACTAAGGTCTGAAATGATTAGTTGAAACATGATTTGAGAACTGAAAAAGAGATCAATGAAAGGATGAACAAACCTAATGAAGTTGCAAAATATTTTGAAGAGCTATTAAGATCACCTAGAAGATTCGGTGATAAATCTAGACTTGGACTGAATGAACATTCATCTACTAAAGGAGGAGAATCATCAATGAATGGAGAACAAAAGATGGCTAAACCAAAGAACACCAAGCCCACATGTCATCACTGTGGAAAGCCAGGACATATAGCCAACATATGCAGAAGCAAACATGGTAAGTTTGATTCTAAACCTAAGTTTAATGGACATTGTTTTAACTGCAAGAAGCATGGACATCAAGCACATGAATGTAGATCTAAGGCTAGCAATTCATCCACCTCACCTAAGTTTCAAGGAAGTTGTTTCAATTGTCAGAAATATGGGCACAAATTATTTGAATGCAGATCTAGACCAAGGTGGTCATCAAATGAACAAACAAAGCTAGTCACAAAGCACAACTGTTACAATTGGGATTACAACACTTGGTATAATTGCCATTATTGTGGTAAATATGGACACATCAGAGCCAATTGCATGAAGACTCACTTTAGAGGCAAATCTAAAAAGCTGGATGAATGGAAGCATGGTTTGTTACAAGTGCAACAAGGTTGGTCACTTAAAGAAAGATTGTAGATCACCTATGCCGAGCAATGATAATAACCAAAATGAAGGTATCCATGAGAAACTAAAGAGTCAGATGGAAAAGACATGGAGGAAGAAAGAAGAAGAAAACTCAAGCAAAGCTAGCACATTGACGATCACCCAATCCAATGGATCAGGTGATCACCCCTCTTCTAAATAAGCTTAATAGGTATGTTCAAAACTGAGTCTTGCAAAGTCTTATCTTTCATTAGTTCCTAACATAGAAGCGAGCAAAAGTCCACATTGGCATAGATAAAGATGCATCAGGACATATGACAGCAAAATAGAAAATTTCATTTTTGATGTTGAGCATCAGTGTCTTGACCGAGCTATCAGTGTATGCCGAGCACCTGCTATGGCCAAAATGTTATGTATGCCGAGCTGTATCACAATGGTTATATTGACCGAGCTTGTGAGTTTTCTGAGATAGTTGTATTCAACCTAAATCTATATGAATCATTTATGAGGCCCTAATCCTATTTTTTGGATTCTATTAAATGGAAAGTTGCCATTAATTTCATTTCACTAGGCTATTCAAGATTTCTAAGAGCGATTCAGAGTTTGTGCAACTAGATTAAGAAAAGAGATTCCAAATTTTCTCAGCGTGCCATCGGCAAAATTCATCTACAGGGTTATTGACAAAAAGGTACTTTACCGAGAAAATATTTCTTTTTTTAAAAATTATAGTTTAAAATGGCATCATCTTCATCCACACTAGTCAAGAAACAAGGAATGGAAGTTTTCGATGTGCAACTCTTAAGGAACGAAGTTTGCAAACTGAGGGTATTCAAGGCAATATTGGAAAGTGTTGTCAAAGGAGATTTGAATGGATCCCTATCTTCTATTTTGGAGAATGTGTTATTGATGAATGATGTTAGGTCTTTCTATATGTGCAAAATTGGAGAAATTTGTGATTATGAGATTAGGGAAGCATATGACAAATTATGTGTCAATGGAGTGCTAAAGCCGGAACATAAGGTTGTTGCTGATAAAGGGTTAGTGCATGCCCTAAATTTCCCACAAAATTTCAAGATGGAATGGATAAAGATCATTTTGGGTCAAGTACATGACATGCAGTTATGGCTGGAAGATGGACCGATGAAAATCACAATGGAAATGATACACAGAGTCACTGGTTACCCTACAATCACCGGAAAGAGAACAATGAAATGTGTAGGAAAAGAAGAAATTCAAGTAAACACCTAGGTAGTTTGGAAAAAACACAGAATGAAAATTTCCACCATTACTAATCTGGAAATTGACTTCACTGTTAGAGTCATCTCACACAAGTTCTACCAATCCAATCGGTTGGATAGTGTCCCCTGTATGGTTGTGGACTAAGCATGGAAGATAATTAAGAAAGGGCACACATATGACCTTGCTAAGCTCTAGCTGACTTAGCTTACTGAGAACTTGAACTCTATCTAGATGACAAAGAACTCTATGTGTAAGTTTTGTTCCCTACTGATCTGTATATTCTTTTATGTTAAGAAGTGTTTTCTTACACATGGTGATATAACATGGGATAAGAAGAAGCCCATCACTGTTCAAATAAATGACTTTATAAACCATATTGGTGATGATTTTGAAAGAATAATGGATAATTATTTCATTGAGTTTAATAAGAAGATGAGCAATAAGACTAGAGTCCTTGTGTCTTTGGTTGAGAAATACAGTAAAGATAAATGTTTTCTGGTAGACACAGACTTTACCTATGCAAATGAAATCCTACCTAGGGTTTCATGGTTAATGCCATTACCCTATGAACTCAACATAGATGAAGCTACTGCTACAATCATAGCCCTCCTAGCTGAGGAAGTTGACACTAAGGCACCTTATTTTGGTACATTTGAAGAAGCCAAATCCTAGATTTCTTTGGGATTATTGGCTGCCACCACTGAGAGGAAAAGAAAGAAAATAGTGAAAAATCTAGAAGAATATGTTAAAGAATCTAAGAAGGATGCACCACTAGAGTTGACCCAAGGATTGGGAGAAGATGAATAGAGTGCAAATAGTGGTAGTGAGAAAGAAGAAGAAGAAGAGAAGAAACTAGTAATTGCCGAGTCCCCACCAAAGAGAAGAGTGTTGAAACATAAAGTGTTAGAGACACCATCACTAAGGCCTCAGACTAGAAGAACTACTGTTGAGACTCCCAAGAAGACTCCTGCATCTGCAAAGTGAAAATCCACACAACCCAAGGTAGTACCGACCAAGGTTATGAAGAAGCCAAGAAGGAAACTTGTTCTAACACAAGATGATGATGATGATGATGATGATGATGATGAAGAAACTGAAAGTGATGAGAAGGTTCCACAATAGGGTACACATCAACTCATTGTTGATGAATTATGTCATAAGATTACTAGCATAGCCATAGTTGATGAGGTGAAAAGACTAAAGTTTGAAAAAATGAGCATTGCAGATAAAGAGAAAGTTGAGGATGCTATTTTTGAAATGTTATGCATTTTCAAGTTGCTGCCAATTGAGATAGAAAATAGAATTCCAAAGGAATTATGCAACAAGGTAGCATAGAAATGGGAGTATGCTCTACAAATAGAGAAGGAAATAAGAGAGGGTACATTAGCAAAAGTTGAATCCACTCTCACCCCGGCTAACATTAAATAGATAGTTGAGCAATACATAGGCATGTTTGATCCTAAACTTAGAGCCTATCTAATTCTTCAACACAAGGTTGAAGATGTTGTAAAAGAAAGTCTAAAAATTTGGAAGATATTGTTTAGACTATTAATATAAAAGGAAGAAGAAAAGGTTGAAGGAAAGAATGAAGCAAAAGATGCTACTACTTCAATAGTTGTTGAACCTAACAACAAAAAAACTAAAATGGAGACTGTTACTCCTAAGGAAGTGAAATCACATGTGATACTTTTGAGGCTCACATTATTGAAATACCAGAGGAGAGCCCCATTAAGAATTCATTCTTAATAGAAGATGATTTAAAGGACTCAAAAGCAACTGACATAGCCCTACCAGGTAGCAACACTGTACTGTTGCAAGTAATGGATTATCCCACCATCACAAACACACAATCTGCTGATGATAATCCTACTCTACCTAGAGTTTCTACTATTGATAAGTTAGTTGGTACAAGCCTTACTGAGGAACCCATCAAATTGGTACCACTAAATCAACCTACTAAGGAAGAGAATAAAACAGAAGATAAAATTCAAAGTCCTCTTAAGGAAGAACATAGCACATAAGAACAAGGAATCAATTTAGGTGAACATGTTGTTAGTCCTCATGCCAAGGAGAAGGAGAAAGGAGAAGAAAACATCAAAAGAAAACTCACTGAAGAAAAAGAGCCTAAGGAAAAAGAGGCAATCAAAGCTCTTGTATAGATGCCGAGTGGAAGCACCCCACCGAGAATACAAATAGAGAAAGATGAAGTAACAATTGATGAAGAAATTGTTATTCCTAAATAGGATATAGATAACCTTTCTTATGAGCAACTGTAGATAATGAAAGATTTGTTGACAAGAAAAAGTAGGCAAGAAGAACTTTGAAGAGAGCATCAACAAAAACAAGTTCTTCATGAAATTAAAGATATATTTAATGAAGTATATGACTTATCAGATGTAAATAGTTCAGTTCCCATATTGGAACAACTTGTACACATTGTTCAGAAAGTCTAAAATGAAGCTAGCTGTGCAAGTGATAAGTTATTTGAATGGTTAGAATGGTGGTTTGAGACCAAAATGCTAAATAAGATATTTGCCAAGATTACAGTGAAACAAGTTGAGCCATCAAAATTGGTAAAGGACACCGAGGGATTAGTTGTGAATGGACATGCTCTATTGGCCAAAATATGTAATGTTGAATTGTTCACAGATGAGAATCAATGCTTGCTTGAGACTCTCAAGCAAGAGATTCAAGCTACAAGTCAGTCCTTGACCTTGGATGTAGACACTAGTGCTGCACATTATGTAAAAATCATGCAGACATAAGGTAAGTGAGCTGAGCTAATGGCTAATGATGGCAAGATTCATTCTCGCCTACTCTCTATTCAAACTATTTTGACGCTGCATCTGGAGGCTATACAAAGAAAGATAGCAAAGGCAAAAGCATTGATCTAGAGTGATCCACATTTGTCCACAATAGAAAGTCTTATTAGTTTAGCTACTGATTTAGAAGTACAGATAGAGGTTTTCAACCTAGCCTCAACTACTTGGATGGATGCACTCTACATGATCACGGTGTTGCATAGACCTTTTCTAGAGAGAATTTGTGGCCTACCTACTGATGAAGAGATTATTCGTGTCAAAAACAAGGGGCAATCATCATGACATGAGTATGGACAAGATCAAAATAGGGACAAGTAACAAAATTTTGAATATATATATATATATATATATATATATATATATATATATATATATATATATATATATATATATATATATATATATATTAGGGGGAGTATTAGGCTAGTACAAACATACTTTTGTAATTGTAAATATGAATGTCATGACAAAGTGTTTTTGACACTAATGTCAAAGGGGGAGATTGTAGATCTCTATAGTTTTTTTGACCATTAGTGTTTCACACTTAGTCATATATCTAGGCAATGATGGTCGGTCATCATTGCGACTGAGTTATTTTGTAAAGGTCAAGTTTTGTATTGTATACTTACCGAGTAGTAGTACTACCAAGTAAAGTTATGGTCACTATGTTTGTAATATGTTGAGAGTAAAATTATTGCTGAGTTACATTTATCAATAATTACAGAGTGACAGAGAAGTTCAACTGATGCCAAGTATAGTTAATGCCGAGTGCCAGGAATAACCTTTGCCGAGTTAGCCAGAATTGACATACAAGTTTGGAATGGCACAATGATCAAGGTAAACCATTTTTGGTGATAATAATGTTTTGTATTTTGTCCAATAAGGTAATTACAAAGATAATTATGCATGCATATTATTATCATTGATCCCTATGTAAAACCTAGAGCCACTAAAAAAATTGTATAGGTTAGGCGGCAATAGAAATAAATCTGAACCGTAGATCTTGAAATGGTACAACATTTTTTGGTTGTTATATAAGGGAAAGATCTAGATCAGAGAAATGTGTGAGTGAAGTGTGAAGTGTGTGAATCAGAGAGAGATAAGATTGAATTAAGAGAAGAGAAGTATATTCAGAATAGCAAAGTATTCAGACAGAGTTTAGTGACCAAGCTAAGCAGTGAAAGGATAGAATCATGAAAGATTAGATAGAAGAGATCAAAATATAAAGTAAAGAGGAGATCTATAATCTACATACTAGTGCAAATTGAAAGATCAGGTACTAAGACATTTTGACTAGTGTATCAGGGTCAATCTCTTAACCGAGTAGTCCTAACAGACTTTTTGTAAATCTTTTGATCAAGTGCTTCCTTTGTTGTAAGTTTATAAATCCTTTAACAAGGTAGACTATATAGGTCTTTTATCTTTTAACAGAGCGGACCTTTCACAGGGTAGATCATGATTTGATCACATTTTGTAAGCCTTAATAGGCAAAACTTATTACTACAGTAGTGAAATTTTGTGGGTGTCATCTCCACCCCAGTTTTACCTTTCAAGGGTTTCTAGGTTACCAAAATCATGGTGTTATGAGTGATTTCATGTATACTGCTTTACATGTTTTGTTGCTTACAATGATTAAGGTTTGTTTTATCATGTATAAAGTTTTATCAATTCAAAAGGATAAAAAGTGGGTAATAACTGATTCACCCTCCCCTCTCAGTATTACTTTCCCACTTATACTTCCAATAGAATGTGCCATTTCAGATTATGATGTCATTTTCT